>CM050169.1:38358075-38943075 GCA_027410445.1 Discoglossus pictus | reverse complement strand
ACGTTATTATTTAGTTTTAGCTATGTCACCTCAATATATGCTTAGGCATCAAACTGGAATTGGTTCTGTAATATATAAAAAAAAAAGTGCATTTAATTTAGTTTTAAACGTGTTGATTTTAACTTTCTCCCACTCCCCTTGGCATTTTCATGTTATTTATATTTTGCAACCGCATATGGTGAGTTATTTTGTTCTATGCAGAGAACATGGTTTCTCTTCTACTGGAGTAAATACATTAAACATAGAAAGGACATGTTTTTAAGTTTGTGGAATAACAATTGAAAATGTTTTTAAAAATAACCACCTTTATTAATTATTGTAAACAGTTATTCGTTACTTATGGCCTTTTTCAACTGCTTTCTCTGCCGGGAAGTACTTGTAGAATTATGTGCTTTCCATTAGTCCTGTTGAAAGCACAGACGTTAAGAATTTACACATTTTAATCAAACCAGCTGAAGTGTTTCTACATTGTAGTGCAGAAGCAAAAATGGTAGTTTACACTGCTAAATAATTGCATGAATTAAAGGCCGAGTTTATTATTTTTAACTTTCTGAAAGGGAAAATATTGTAAATACAGGAAATTCAGTTATCCTTTTATACTGGCTCCTGTAGTTTTTAATTTCATGGAAAAGCTAACTGTTTTGCACAAAAGACGGTACAAGAAGAGGTGGAGTTGACTTTCTTAAATATTTTCACCTACTACACTTTTAACAAGTTCTGTTTTATGATCTTTTAAGAGTTGTGTCTCTTCATTGTATGTGAGTGTTTACTTAATATGTACCCTCTCTTCAAGCTATTTGTTGTCGCTTACCTGAAAATACACAGTTTCTACCTCTGCCAGACTGGTAACATCCTGCTAATCATGTTTTTCTGTAGAGGTATTAATTGTGTTTACACTGTGAAATTAAGCATTACTCTACCTAATTAATCATTCTCATCGCCTGAGGGACGTCAATTAGGAGCATATCGTGGGGATTAGCAGCTAAAGCAGAAAGTGGTATTTGTCACGTACATAATCAGAGCTAGGATGGAGCAGTGTGTATGTGTTAGAGTAGATTTGAGTAAGCATTATGCCCGGACAGGTAGTTCAAGATTTGGCATTGAAATTGTTTACAAAGCCTATTGATAGAGGAGCTGGGTGCTGTCCGTGTGGGAGAACTGTTCTACGTTACATGGTAATATGTGTTTGTGAACTGCAAAGAATGTGTGCATTATATTCAATATGGTACAGAGCTTGTGTTGTACAGATCTGTTTAAGAGGTGTAGTGAGAAATTGTTATGGCACACATCCTATTTTTGTAAGGGGTGATACTCTTTTCTTTGCTCTCTTCTTAGAGGGGTGATGCTCGTGCCTGTGTTCTTACTTTTAGAAGGACGACGCTCTTGTCACACGTTCCTGTGTTGTGTCCACTCTTTTAGAGAGGTATTGCTTGTGCCTGTGTCCTCTCTTTGTAGGAGTATTGGTTGTGTCGGTGATCTTTCTTTGATGGAGTAGTATTCTTGTCAGGGTCTTTTCTTTAGAGGGGCAGCGCTTGCTTTATGGTCCTCTAATTGGGGGGTTATTGCTCGTGTCAGTGTCTTTTAGTTAAAGGAGTATTGCTTTTATTCAGTCGGGATCCTCTTTTGGAGGGGCGTTGTTTGTGTCGGGGTCCACTCTTTTGGAGGGGGTTGTTTGCGTCGGGATCCTCTCTTTTGGAGTGGGTTGTTTGCGTCGGGATCCTCTCTTTTGGACGGGCGTTGTTTGCATCGGGATCCTCTCTTTTGGACGGGCGTTGTTTGCATCGGGATCCTCTCTTTTGGACGGGCGTTGTTTGCATCGGGATCCTCCCTTTTGGACGGTTCTCTTTTGGTGGGCCATTGTTTCTCGGGAATGTTGCGTATAAAAATATAAAAGTATATGTTGGTCCATTATACTTCGGTACATACATTAAACACAACCTTAATAAGTTAACTCATATGGTTACCTTATCTTCTATCTCCAGACCCCTGGAAGGCATACTGAACCAGGTCCCCTCCGTCTCATTCCCCAAGTCATGGGTCTAGGTGGCGTGAATTGGAAGTCAGATTATGGAAATACTAAGTGGAGATTCTATCCAGGGCTCCCAAATTTTCTTAAACTGGGGAAGTGTATCTGACATACTGTGAGTTAGTCGCTCATTAGTTAGTATGTAGTTAAGCTTTCGTATTACGTCATAGAAGTTTAGCGACCGTGATTTCCAGCTGCCAGCTATATGAGTTTTGGTCGCTATAGTCATTAGCTGGAATAGTTTATTTTGGGAAGAAGTTAAGCTATTTATGTGAATCCCCAGACCGCAGGATTCCATTGTAAATTGAATATTGGGGTTCCTCTCTTTCGGGGGCCGGTGTTTGTGTCTGGGTGGATGCATGGGGTCCTTTATTTGGAGGGTAATTTCTGTGTCAGAGCCCCCTCTCTAGGAGGGGATTTGTTTGTGTTAGGAGTCCTTTCTTTGTTAAGGGTGGATTTGTGACTGGGTTCTTTTTTTTGTGGTATTTGTAGAGATGGTGCTAGAACACCAGTGTTTAGAACAGGTTCAGGCAGAATAGACAAGTTGTTCACATTGTGTCTTATCTGCAGATCTTGTATGCCCTGGGAGCTGTGAAGAAACTGCCTGAACATGGGGTGAACCTGATTGGATACCTTCCAGGTGAGTTTTGTGCTTCTCCATTCTTAAGTTTTCTCATGAATTATTAATATAAAGTTGACGGCAAATGATCTCTGTTTAAACACTTATTGTATTGTGATATACATTACACCATCGACTGGTATACTCCAGTGAAAATGTTTTTCACAATAAAATAACTCTTTGGTAGTCTTACATGGTTTTAACATATTTTTCAACATTTGAATATTGGTGTTGCAGAGCAATGCATTATTGTTCTCTTTGACACTGAAGACTTACAGTTCATCCCAGATTAATGTCTGAAAATTGCCTGCTCTCATTTGCAATGGGCACTCACACTTTGGAACTGGTCTACAAGACAGCTGATCTTCAAAATCCTAAAACTTGTCTACAGATATTCACATGGCCTTGCTCCTCTCTAAATTGCTCTTCTAATTTCTTCCTAGATGCCACAATGCTATCCACAATACAATATTTGCAGCTATTCCCATCTTGTGCCAAATTCCAGTTCTTTCTCCCACCTCAACTTTAACCTACACATGTTTGCACCTTGATGACCTACTTCCTCTCTTTCCAAACATAGATTCTCTCACCTTACTTATCCCGATCACTCAGCTTGATCTATTATGTTCATGAACCTGATCATGCTTCTGGCCTGGTTGCTCTATATCAGCGGCTAATCCAAACTTGACTGTTTACTCTGCTTATCATGCTGTTAAGCAAAATATAATCCCTTTGTATCTTAAAACAATGTTGTCCTCTTTTATAACTGAGCAAATGGATTTAAATAAATAGTAATGTCTGTATTCTGCACAAAGGACATTGCCAGTCCCTACTCTGTTCACCAGGAATAAGAACACTTCTATGGAACGAAAAAGACAAATAATGAGCAAGTGTTCAATAACTATAGCAGGTCTGCTGCCCTGACATAGAAGCTTTCTTTAAAACATACCTTTCCAGCTCTGAGTCTCAGCCTATAGATTCAGCTCTTCAAACTGAGATATTCAGCACTTGTTATCCCAGGGTGCCTGCCGCCCTGCTGTGCTCTGTCTCATGTTTGCCTGTCAAGACAGCCTCGCCGTCTCATTAGTGGAACAAATGTATTGAGTTTATGAGCTAATTGAATAACTTACCCGCTGAGATCAGAGCTGACGCAAAATGGCAAGTGTCCTGATAATGATAGGCAGCAAAGTGTTAGCTAGTAGAATATTTTCCTCATTTAAATCATTTAATAGAAACAATGTTGGCCTCATTTCTGTCACAGGAAACAGCTGACATGTTAATGTCTTTGCTATCGTGCTCTGAGCCAGCACAGTTGTGCGTGTGGGACGATGTTGAGGGCAATCTTCCTTTTAGCTAATACAATTTTTTTTATATATACTCCTAGCTTAGAAAAAATATCTAAAAGTAAAAACTGAATAGAAGACACTCTGTTCCCAAGTACCGGCAGGTGACTGCCATTTTGTGAATGATAAATTGAGGATTAAAATATATTTCCACTGAGACATGGTGTTTGTCACTACCGTTGGGTTTGTTTGGCCTCTTTTAACATAGCTCAAATTAAATTAATATTTGTCATAAATCTGAAATGTTAAAAACTATGTGAGAAGAGATCGCACAAAGAGATTGCTATATTCAGATGTAAAAAAATGTCACCAAAATACTACTACATACTTCAACTGGCTATTTCCAAAGATCATGGTTCGTTGTTCATTGAAGAGATTATGTGGTAAAGACTTCTCGGATTGGTAGATAGAAGTATTTTTAAATATATGACCATTCCATCATTTAGTTTTGCCTTATACTGTATAGCTGATAATAAAATAGAAACAGAGGAGTGAAATTACTTATAGAGTGAGCATTTGATTACAATATGAAGTGTAGAACACAATGCACATCACCATGGAACTGTGGGGGAAAATTGTTTCCATTTTTTGTTTTTTCCTACAATTCATTAACGCTTCTGAATCTTAGAAATTGTGCAACCAAGACCATGTTGTTAAAGGGAAATTAAAGTCCCCTAACAAGAGCATGCTAATTTGAAGAAATAGACTTGTAAATAGTAAAATATTTTTAGAAAATAAACACAATTTTCACAGGAGGGTATGTGTTTATAGCTTACCATTAGCCGTGTTGAAATCACTGTCCGTAATGGTTCCCTGGTGGTCTAATGGTTAGGATTTGGTTCTTTCACCACTGCGGCCTGGATTTGATTTCAGCCAGGGAACAAAGAGGTCACACAACCCTGAAGCCATGCAGGGTTGGGCCTGGTCAGTACTCTGATGGGAGACCTCCTAGGAATACCAGGATCTGTATGCTGTGGCCCACTGGAGAAGGGACTGACAACCCACTCCAGCATCTCTGCCATGAAAACCAAGTGGATCAGAATGACCATGGACATAAAGATATGCCTGGTGTGTTAAAGTCCATGAGGTCACGGAAAGTCAAAAACAACTGAATGACACACAAAAAATGGTCACCACGTTTCTTTGCGGCTCTGTATTCAATGTCTCCTCACTTACTGCATATTAGCAGAAACCTGAAAGCTGACTCCCCCAACAGCAGCAGTTCGGAAATATCTACTGAATCTATCATTCTAGATTTGAGGCTGACATAACCAACATGTACACCACAATATTAGACTTTTGGAAATTACCATTTACAGAAGCAGATCTTTTAAAACACTGCTTACTCTCCGCTTGTGTTTTTGCGTCCCCTTGCAATTTTAGCATGAGAATAGACTGAAGGAATAAATTGCCTTTGATTAATATGGACTTTAAAAAAGAGCTTTATTTCAAAGGACAAGATGGGTCCTTATTCTGCAAAGTCTTTTTAAGACCTAGATCCACTGAAATGGGGACACATTAGGTACTCTCCTTCAAGAAGAAATAGCTCCCTTTGTCAGACATTTAATATATATTTTGTTCAAAGCCAAGGATGGCTTACATCCAAAATGAAAGTCTTTAGAGACAAAACCTGAGCGTTCATTCTTGTGTCTTTGAAAATTGCTGAAATCGCAGAAATTATTTTTGTTTGTCGAACACTGTGTTCGGCTTTTCTTGCTACCCAACTATTTTTCCTTGGCAAGACAAGACACTGCTATGTTTGTCTTACTGGCTGTCTGCCACTGAGGTACGCTGCATAGTCATATCTGCTAGTCAATATGATTATCTTGCCAGACTCTTTGGTTTCTTCATGGTGTATTGTGCTTGTTGGGCACATAATAATCTTAATGACCTGTAATTGCCCAATAGTCGGGTTTAGGACAGGTTTCGTTGATTATGAGAGAAGTCTCTTACATTCTTTAGCTGTTCCTGATCTTAATGTTGGATGCCTCTTGACTACCTTGTGATCTCCTCCTCCTACTTAGGTTGACATAACAATAAAAATGTTCGCCAAAATATAGATTTGTTCTCTATATGTCATATTACTCTTTCTAGTTCAGGCAGCTCTTATTTTTCTTGGACGTTTTCGAAGACCTCTTTGTGTAAATTTTAGTTTACATTTTCGCTTTTAATAGGTAGATGATTAAGATAATTTTCAAGAAATCTCCATTACACTATAACATGTTAATTTATGGATGCCCCCATTATGTTTGTGTTATCTTGCACAGACTTTAATTAGTAATACAGATCACTGTAGATAAGCATTATGCACAGTTCCCGTAATTTAGGCCAACTGGAAAGTGCCAATAAGCCGTCTATCATATCGGTGTCATGAATTGTTTGGTTCTATGAAGGGTAGAGCTAGTTATTACTAATTGTGATTAATTAAAGGGCCATTAAAGTAATCTAAACTGCTCATCCAAATGTATATATACATAAAACGGTCTACAATGCTGTACACACAGAAACATATGTTGCATCATTATAAATATCTAATGCTGTTTTTCTCTAATTAAATGTGACCTTACATCTAGAGAATGCAAACATGCCAGAAAGTAGCTGCCACCCTACCCGCTCTTAGAGAGAACGTTTATTGACCCTTGGATAGAATAATTGTCGTGCTTGAAACTCTACAGATAACAATGGGGAAGACACCTCATATCTGATTAGGTGCAGCACTTCACCCCACTCTTAAAAGGCTTTCATGGGAGGGTTTTATGCTATAGAACATGACTTTACACCAAAAAAAAACAGCATAACTTTTTCAAAAGTGCCTCAGTTTCAAAAATAGAACTACATTTTTACTTATTTTTCTATCTATTTCTGCAAATTCCCTTTAATGCCTTTAGGTATTACATGGCTTTTAAAATCCTGGTAAATTCTGAATCCTTTAGAGTGAGATATTTGGCTTTTAGCACATTCCTAGTTTCCTGTGATTGAAGACGTAAACTACCACCCAATTCTACATTTTGACAACATCCTTGAGCTCTGAAGCAAAGCATATGTTTTGGTATTTTGCGTTCTTCCTTGGAGGTCGTTGGATAATACCAGCTTTGTTTCCCTGAAAAGCTGCAATGACAACTCTTATTATTGAGGCCATATTTTTGTTATATAGTCTGCCTCTAATGACCTCCCCTGATATAAGTCCCAGACTACATTCCTACTATCTCGTGCTTTGTTTACTCAAGGATTCTTTTTCTGCCTCTTTAAAATTACCTGAATAACATTTCTGCGAAGTCTGAGCAAAATCATCTGCTACTACATGTTTTGGGAAACATCTGATCATTGTATATCACATCTTTTTTTTCATCTTAATTTCCTGCACTGCCAGCAGGTCTTTAAGGGATCATATTGTACATTACTTTTTAATGAAAAATGAGGAGTTGTCTTTTGTCTTGTTCTTCTTGAGAAACAAGTATTATTCACTTGTGATACAGTTTATTGGAAAGAGACCATCACCATTACCTCTAATTCTTTCTTTTTTTCATTGTCTTTAGCTTTACAAATCTTGTAGTTCCCCTCCTTTAATCCATGATAACAATCAGGCCCTTGATTAGGGATTTGTGGATTTAGGAGGCCCTCGTGTGGCCACTTGCTCGATCAATGCTAGACTGACGTAATTTAGGCATAAAATTCAACAGTTGCATCTTATTTATAACTGGTTTCTTTGACAAACGTATCTGACTGTTTCAAGTCTGGAATACGTAGACAGATCAGTCACATATATAGTTGTGAGCATGCGGGCTGTTGCTAACGCTGCAAGCTCGCATAGCGAGCCTGCGGCCCTCGCAAAGCGAGGGCCACAGTTGCTGGCATGGAGCGCCAAAGGTGCTCCATGCCAGCAACTGCAGGTCTCGCAAAATTTACGGAGTTACGAAACAAAAATACGAGACGCGTTACGACCCATTATGACCTCGCAAAAACTGCCCGAACCTGCGCACATGAAAACATGAAAAACACAATAAATACACACGACAAATACATAAAAAGCTTACCTACAGCAAGGGAGACACCCAGGACCTCGAAAACTGAAGTTACACCTCAATTTAACTTCAAATAAAAGAGTTTACACACTCAAAAATACCCTAAGCGAGAGAAAAAATGTCCGCCGAAGAAAACGAGGCTACAGCACTCTAAAGACTCAAAACACCACCAAACGCCTACGGATTTCCCGAAAAAGACATACGAGATCCGAAAACAAAGACGCAACCCGAAAATCATTAGAAACACAATAAATACACACAACAAACACATAAAAAGCTTACCCACAGCAAGGGGGGCACCCAGGACTCTTGCAAGTGAAGTTACACCTCGATTTAAGTCCAAATTTCGGAGTTTAGACACCCGAAAATCACCTAAGCGAGAGACAAAATGGCAGCCGAAGAAAACAAGGCTAAAGGACCCTAAACACGCAAAACACCACCAAACACCTACGGATTTTCCGAAAACAAGGACGCTAAATCAGCCGCATACCACACATTAGGCACCATTTTAGAACACTAACTTTTACAATGCGGAAGTACACAGCTACGCTAACGGATTTGCCTCCCGCACGCACACTATTAAACTGCACACATTCATGACGCTTACACGGCAGCTCCACACCACTAATGCTGCAGCAACATGAAAACAGATTGCCAGCTCTTCAACACAATGCTTCCTGCATATATTACTTCACAATAGGTAAAGTATATTAATTTCTTATATTATTAATTATTCATTGCCATACCAAAAAACAACACCAACGCTGCTCATAGCACACAAACAACCAAGAGCCTGGCAATGAGCGCCGAAGGATCTTAAAACACCAACAAAATTAATTTTGCACGCAAACAACGTTACCTGCCTTACAATCTTATTGCCGTAATTTTTTTGGGCAAGTCGCTAGTGCTATATAATAGTTGTTTTTTTTGTTTCTTCCGCCACAACACTGCTAGGAGTAAAAACTAAATATATTTTTTTATTACTTTCTTTATTTGTAATGTGACAACATATTATGTAGGGGTAAGTTCCAGTCAAAAACAATATTAACACAATGCAAAAACAAAATGGAGGCCCTGTCTTTGAGCTTAAAAACAAACGTACATGTTTTTTTCCCTAAAGCAATTAGTAAGATTGGAAACTAGCAAATATACAGTCTTTGTAGTTTTTCACTTGAGAGTTAACATTTTTGTCGTGTTGGATCCTGTTTCATTGTTATTAGAAGCAGAAAAGAAAACACAGACAATAATGCCCCTGTGTGTCAATTCCTCTCTTCCGTCCAGACTTAGAATCTCCCATGAGTTTCCATCTTGGACTTGCTAGTCTGCCGGTTACTTGAAGGGCAGGGTTATCCTACTGGGTATTCATTTTATGTTTAGCTCTATTTTCAAGTGACTTTTTACTGAATAGAAATCCTACCCGATTTCACAGTTCCCTCCAAGTGTATTATTTTTTTTTTTTGCATTATGTCAAGTTCTTCAAAGGAGCATGACCCTTAAGTCAATTTTTTAATTTACAAACTAAAACATGCAGTTAGGCTGTGCATACGAGTTTTTTTTTTTTTTGTATTGCCGTTCGGATAGTGAATAGACTCACTGTAGAAGTGGCTTCCACTACAGTCAAATAGGGTACATGCATTAACCTGTAGTAAGCTACTACTGATGGAAGGAACTAGCCATAACACCATAACACGATCATAAACTAGTCCATATGTTATACATTTTTAAATATTTTCCAGGTTCAACAATTTTCTCTATGCCCTTTGTAGGGTGGCATATTTGCGTGTCACTTATCTGAGTTCCTGTTGCCATGCGCTTGTGGTTGCAAAATGAGCAAAAGTTTCCAAGACTCATTTGAAAAATGTAAATAAAATTATATGTCAGAACTTGTACTCAAAAGCCAAATTATCCATTTGCGTGCAGGATAAGAAAACACATTCAGAGAGTGCTGAAGTCAGTAAGTGGGAAGAGTTTGAGCAGAGTGAAGTTGCTTTGACGTAATAAATGTCACACATTGCAGAGAGTTTAATGGAGACCATAAGTGCACACCCCACTATAATTGTTATTTATTCTTATCTATATTCTATCCAAAGTCATATCATATAGTATTTTGAAATATAATGCTCACTTTTTTACCTTACCACTGTAACATCCTGACATGAGCTAGTTTTTCTTTTAATTATGCACTTATGTTTCCTAATAATAATCATATTCATTGATTTACAATAACAGTGTTTCTATATTTAGTATTCAACTAACTTGTGCTGGTCTTCACTCCCTATAAGGTCAGTTGAGGAAGTGACTTTGTCTAGCAGACAGTGCAACATTTCTTCAAGCTCACTGTTATTTCAATATAATGCTTTCTATAATAAAGTTTTCCCTTGCTAATCTGCTTTTGCTATAGGAGCACATCTTGAGTACCGCAATTTGCCTCTTAGCAAATCTGATTGTTCTCAACAAAACCCTTTAGACCTTTCTCAGCCAAAACTCCCTTATCCACTTTGGTGAACTTATTTGGGTGACAATTGGCTCAACTATAGGCTGATACAGTAGTCTTCCAAAGTGAATTTTATATTCAGTATTGCTCACATAAAAAAATAAACAGTTATTTAAATAACGAGTAGATCAACTTGTTATGTCTTCATTATGGAAGTATAAGAAAGCTGAGTTGGTGCATACAGGTGTTATACATGCCCCCCCGAACACACAAGGTTTAGGCCACTAGCCTAGGTCTTTGACAATAGGATTCTGTATATTCTCTTTTATTTGTTATAAAACTGTAAACATTGACTTGTATTTCAATCTGACAGTGTTCACTACTCTGATTCTTTTGTGCGCCAAGATATAACAAAAAACTGTTGTTGCAATGATACATATTACTCAAGATAGATATCATGTATGTGTGGGTACTGCTTGCTGGTTGTTAGTGTATGTGTAGTTACTCTGAGGGTGGGCTTTCTCGGTAGTCAGTCATGCTGGTGGGTTGGTTAATATTGAAGTGTTGTACTTTCCCAGACCTGCCACTAACTTGCGTCCCGTCTGTATCACATGCTGTCCCCAGGTTACAGCCTCGGCTCTGTCTGCGTGGAGTTTTCCCTCGTGGAAGAGGCCGTCGGATGCATGGAAGCCAACAAGGTTGCTTAATCCACCGGTCCAGAGCTACTGTGAAAGGATGGAGATGAAGGAGGGAGGGCAGGAGAACAGGGTTTGAGGGGCTCCACACGGTGTGGCCAAATGGCACTTACAGGGGGTTCCCTTGTGTGTCCACCACAATGCCTTTTGTCTTGGCTTCACCAGACTGGCACACCTGGGTACCTCCTGTATGCCCCAACATCCGATTATGTACCAATTGGGCTGGGCAGTCTGAATGTCCCGCTCTGTCATTACCAAGAACAGACTATAGTCAAATCCCTTATTTAATGTACATCATGTTGCCAAAACACGCTGTCTATCACGTTCTGATTCTATCACGTTATTTGCAGAGGAACTCCCACTTTGCGCAGCTCTACGTCTTCTTCCCTCATCCCTTGCTCCCTGTCTGCATATGGCACATCAAACTAGTAGAAGCTCTTGAAACATTAAACCACACCAAAGGCCAGTTGATTAAAAACAGAATACATATATTATTTGGTAGGTCTTTGAAAATAGTTTTGAAGGACTGGAGTTAAACAAGCAGTGTTACTCACAGTAGTTGGCTTCAACTTGAAAAAATACAGCCTGAGATTTGAATATTAAAGCAAGACGGACTGTGAACTAAATGCTTCTTTTAAATATATTAAGCATTAGAAATATACAGCCCTTACCTTAAATTAACTATAAGCGATGACATTTTAAGATCTGTGAAAAAATGATGGTCAAAACCCCCCAGCTTTTATCCCCTTGATATGTATTTGCATAAAATATACGTTAACCTGAAAGTTTAACAGATTTACTAGCAAGTAATTGTAATTAAGTATTGAGCTAATAGGCTGAACTGTAAAGCACCTTGCATTTAGTAAAAGTTCACCTGTTAAGATTTTAAATCTGCGTTTGCAGTTTTATTCAAGCTTCTTTCCTTGTTTGCTGTCTAGTCACACTAGGAGGATTCTATATAAATTATGGGGACGTGTGCACAGAGCTGATATTGGACCTGAAGGAACAGTATGCATTAACAGACGCTCCAAACATTTACATAGAAGTCTCCTAGAGTAACAGAAGAGAACATATAGTGCTTGGTTGTCATTTATTTTTATAGATAATATGCGCAATTCTCATTTTTTTTTTAAATCTAAAAAAGTGGTCCTTTTTCATTTTCTCTTATTCTCCCATCCCATGCCTTGCACTTACTTGAAATAGAAGATGCTGAGCAAATGTGAAAAATTAGAACCGTATCATGATGCAGTAACTTGCTCTAACAAGCTGGGTTTTAAAACGTAGGTGACCACGCAACTAATAGGCTCAGCCTTTTCATTTGCATATGGCTTTAAGGTGAAAATAGTAAAATGAGAGTTTTGAGGAAAATTACAATTATTGGCTATAATCTCTCTCATTAGACTGAGGTATCTGTATATAAGCTGATTGATCAGAAAGTAAGATTGATCACTAAATATTGAAAATGTCATTTCTTTAATGTCATTCAATTGGTAGAATACTTTTCACTACCTATAATTTTAAATAATATCATGTTTTACTATTAACAAGAAAAATTGCAAAGTCCTCAATTGCTGTTTTCTGAGTATATTTAGAATTTAAACTACATATTTGTCGGTTGTATACCGAGTACTATGGACCCTGCTATTTAACATAGCTCACAATTGTACACCGTTTTCACATACAGAAAGTGCACTAGGATTCTTCTTTTTTTCTTCCAGTCTACAGGTGGATATGAGTCTCTGTATACATTATATGTAAACTATATTTTTAAGTATTCAAATCTCATGCTGTTTTAATCAATTGGTTGAATGGAGAATTCTACTGGTGAGCCTAACTGCAAAGTTGTCTTCCTTCTGGAATTCCTGAGTAGACTTGCAGTACATTCTGCGGTCCCATTCTTTAAGAGCCTTAGAGCAGTGTTTCTCAGCAGCCAGCCCTGAGGAACATAGAGGGATGAGGAAAATCTAATACTTTAAACATATCATTACCATTAGTTATTTTCTAGATAAATTAACTTCAGATGGGCAAAGCAGTGCCCATATACATTTACAGATAACCTGATATACCGGTATATATTACAGTTTGTATCTTTTAGACGTCAAAGTGTGTCCGTGTGCATTCAAATGTGACTCTGCATCATAATTTCAGTGCTCTTTCAAAAATCCCTTCAGCTTGGGTATCTTGTCATAAAAGTAAAATATCACTCATTTAAGTGTATAATCGGTATCAGTGTTCACTGCTACACATCCGTAAGGCCTTCCTATTTGCTGCCTGACCATTCAGCACCAGAGGTTGATCTTACCTCACATACAAAATACATTTCTTAAACTGGTCAGATGTTTAAAAAATAGTCGGAAATTGTTCCTTAGGTTTCTGCAATTAATTATGTTTAAACAATCGTATTCTTACTTTTCTTGACGGTTTCGATACAATGCTATTACTTTACCAAAACAAATTCCAACTTCATTTGAACAAGCGAGCTCATTTTTGCCTACGTCACACCCTCCACCCGTATCTTCAAGCTGTTAGTTCATTTTACTTAATAATATTATTTCTGAAGGGACTACCAATGAGTAAGTTTAGTACATACACAAACTTATGTGCAGGCGGTATTTGGCGTGTTTAGTAAGCTGCACAATACACTTTATATTCTCCATCGGAATTTTGGATACCCCACTATCCAATACTGTAATTTGATTTCTTTACCTCACTGGGTGTGAGCATTACGAGTAAACCAATACCTTGCTATTTTTGTCTCTTTAGTTAATTTAAACATTTTATAATTTTACTTGCATCCGATTCTTGGTCATGTTCATAGAAGTATTGCTTTCTCACAAATCCTAGGATATTCTTAGCAAAGAGCTCTGCAATTAATAAACCAGATACATAATAAGTAATAATTGCTATGGATCACAGTCGAACATGCCTTTTAAGGTTCTAGTTCCATTTAATGATATCTTTACCTTTCTCTTTTAGGGTTGTTTAATATATTTGGACTTAGCCTTTAATTCTTACGTTTGTAAGGAGAGCTGATACAGTGGGTCTCAATACTGGGCTTCTGACTAAGTATTTATATCCTTACCCTAAACAACATGACAATTTTCAGATTTCTCCCTATTTATGATACAGCAGCTAAAGCTTCCAGAGAGAGAGTGGTGTTTTTTTTTTTTGTCAGATTCCCTTTAATTTTTCATCCATGTTTTTATTTTATTTCCATCATTATCTGCTCTTTGGAATTGTGGAATTCCACGTTGGTCACAGATTGAACGTCGTGTGGTTAAAATAATCAATAGGGATAGTTGTTTCTGTCACTTGAACTTACTTTTCAGTTAACTTTATCAAAAAAGTTCTGGAATTGGTGATTTGCTGGTCACATTTATGCATGTAAATGCAGGCTTTTCATTATTAACCCATACTTTTCCAGTGGGATCTAACTTCCCTTCTACGCGCCATTAGATTTCAAATCGATCGATGTGCCAGAAAATGTCTTCATTTTGTTTATGTTCAACATTCCTCAACGATATCTTTATTCAAAATATTCACTTGATTAAATTGAAATAAAAATGTGTAGGCTCTTCATACCTGAGAAGATCCCCACGATTCAGTGGATTGCCAATGTTATCTCATCTCAAACTCATGTTTATGGAGAGGCTCACAAAGACTAGATGGATCTAGAGAATTCCTAGTGCTCTTCCACTAACAGTAGGAAATGTCTGAATTTGTGCTCTTGGTATTAGAAGTCAAAAGATAACCAAGCTTTAATTCAAATATGGCCTACAGATGGATCATATATTTCGGAAAAATGTTTAAATGATACAGTACAGAAATAACCCAAAAAGAGGGAAGTATTGGCTAGGAAAAGTTCTCTTCCCAAAGCGACAAACATGCATTGCTCTGCAGCTCATATATTTCTGTTTGATATCTGTGCCTATCGAAGCTGTCAACTTTGAGCTGATTGAGCTCCAGTTGTGTATAGATGAACATTGGACCCCAATCATTAGTTAAGCTTTATAATGTATTAATAATTCCATGGGATTTAATAAAGAAATGTTCGCTTGCTTACCCACTTTAATGAAAGTGCAAAGTACAGCTTCCAATATGGGATACAATACATAATCTACACGATGTGATTTGAAAGGTGCAGTGCTTGGTAATAATACTGCCCAAGAGGCATTTGTTTTAGGTTGCTTGCCTATTATAACACGACTACCCAGATCCACAAGTAGGTGAAGGAGCTGAACTTTTAAATTGATGTAATACTGTATGTGGGTGAGGTGAAGACTTATCTTCCGAACATTGGGCAGATTCTGCTCAGGGGCTGACTTAAATGGACTGCATCTTTCTGTCAGAATAGCAGAAGGATGGTCAGTGGGCTTAGTAAATGCTTTGGGAATAACGGATTTATTTTTCAAACCCATTATTGACTTTTTCAATTTCTATAATCATATGTTACATTGCAGTATTGATTGAGAAACATACGTTTATTAAATCATATCTAGTTTTTGATAACTTTACAATACATATGACATAGCATATGTTACGTTGCCGTATTTTTCAGTGCTGAATATTTCCTGGGGGATAGGAAAGCAATGAATATATGTTTGGAGCTTTGAAGTAAAGTTTACAACAAAACTAGTATTTACATATGGAGAGTCTGCCCCCAATGACACAAACTCAGTGACGTTATGGGCTCTTTCTCATCTGTACCAATGCAGGTATTAATTGTTGACTGAATGGATGTCTGAATTTGATGTCCATATTACTGGCCAGAAACTGTAATCACTCTCCATTCCTCTGCAGGGCTCCATCCCCTTTAGAGGCAAAAAGGTCACTCTGAAATATATCTCAAACTCTGAAAAGTGGAACTGCCAGCAGGTATGTTTTACTCCTAATGAGGGTTAAATGTTACTTCAGCATTTTTATAAAAGGCTTGCTAAAGAATAGTAAGGTAGAGCCTGATTAAGACAAAATACTTTGATATTCTTTTTACTGTGCATTTAAAGAATGCATTACATGTTTTTATTGTGTCCCCTGCCAGAATAAGCTCCTTATCTCTACACACCGTGAATTATGTATTGTCTATGGAGTCTGAGATGCCCACATGGGAATGCATTCCAATCAGAAACACCATATTTGCAGAATGATGGTCGGAGGGGACTAGAAGGTGTATTTGTGTAGATTGCTAGCAGCTCATGTTACACTTCTGCCTGCTACTAATGTTTTTTTTTACAGAATAGTCTTAAGATTTTTCTTTTTGGTCCTTCCCCCAATATGTTCTCACTCTAAAGACAGTACATCATTCAGGGGCTGGAGCTTATAAATCCTGGGTACACAATAATAAAAAAAAAAAAGTAGTTCAATGTTTAAATGCACATTTAAATGTATATATTGCATTATTGAATTACGAAGTAGTGATTACATACTCAGACACCATGCTGGACTGAGTCAAAATTCATGTTCATGGTTTATCTTACAGTGCAAGGCAGTCAATGTGTTATCTAAAGAGAGATGCTGGCAGTGCAGTGCGCTAAGGGCAGGTGAGTGCATACTATACTGTTCACTAGTTCTAGTGTCCCACCCCTCCTCCAGATACACAGCTCCCTACTATTCCAGAGCTACACCGCTCCTACCCACACCAACCCACACCAACACATGCCTACACACACACATCTATACCTACCTACCTCTCCTGGCTGTGTTTGTGCTGGGTCACCAGTTTTGCAATTGCTGCCTTAAAAGGGCCAGTGTAAAAACTTGACACGCTTGGAACATAAAAAACATAAAAGCAATTTTAAGAGAGATCTTAAAACGAGGTGCCTCTGTCTCCTGGGGATTCCATCTTCGTCTTCTTGTCAGGGTTATTTTTTTTTGCAAGTGTCCTATTGAGATGCTATCTGAATCCACTGTTCCTCACAGGTTTTCATTTTTTTATCATTAAAGCAGAATTGAATACAAGTGAATACAGTTAAAATGAATGCCTGGCATTATTTTATTTTTTTGCCATAAAAAATAGCCATTTTGTTTTAGGCATCTTATAGAATAATGTGCATAACCAGTACAAATGTTGTTGAAAAGAGGGTACGACCATGAAGCTACACCTTTTTCTTAACATACCCATCTCAAATAAAAAATGTACTTTTATTTATTATCACCTAAAAACAAAATAGTATCATTAAAATATGAGTACAAAGTTATATTTAAAAAAAAATATTAAACCTTGCATACTATAAATATGACATTTGACATACATCAGTGGTTCTTAAATGGACAATGTACAATTAAAGAAATATATGTTTGTATCCCCCAATGTGATATTGGACATATTTAGGCTGGAAAATTTCATAATTTTAGTTTTTAATTAAAAAAAATATCCCTCCCTTCCACTGATAGATAAAGCTAATAAGCACACACCTCAGGTTTCAAGCTGACACGATTAAACATTGGACATATAAACAAACTAGACTTCAAAATTATGATTTTTCTGGAAATAAAAAGTTTTATGTTGGTGGATTGCACAGCTGCTTTCACTAGTTTGCTGTATTTGTAACATCTGCAGTTTGTTCTTGAATTGCATCAGTTCTGTAATAATGCTGCCTCAGAATGAAAATGATGATTATTATTATTGCTTTTATATTTGTAGAGCTACTGGAGTTTGCACAGCACTAACAGTCTCACATCTTTCCCTCTCCAGGATCTGACCATCTCCCCCTCAGAGACCCACACAAGGAACCCAAGGCCCCCTCCTCCCCTCCTACAAAACAAGACATGAAAAACAAATCTAAGTGGTGTGGCGCATTGGGATCTCTTGTCTCACAGAAACAGAAGGAGCAATTATCCCAAATTGAGAAGAGTCCCCTTCCAAGCAAGGGACCAGCAAATAAAGGGCCCCAGCAGCCAGAGGGAGACAGCACAAGTAAGTGGATTTATATGCTTTGTTGTAATGTGCAATTAAAGCACCACTGTGATGCCTTAGCAAAAAAAGGCCATATCTTAAAAATGTATAACTATATTCTATATTGAATTATTGTCAAAGATTAGAATATCAGCCACCAGCTGAGTGTTAGCCAAACCATGATGATGACAGAGGAAGGTCTAAAGGATTTGAAGAACAGTCACATTTTATAAGAGAGTAAACAATCGTTCATCCACTGCTCGTACAGCAAAAGCCAGTTGCCAAGGGAAACTCTGTAAGACAAGTCTCTAGCTGACAGAAAGCATAGTGTTGTTAATGCCACCTCCCCCATTGACCTTATAGTGGGTGGATACCAGCAGCGGAGTCTGACATTTGAAAGTAAGTTTAATGTTAAACAATTTAATATACATTTTATTAATGATCAATGTCTACTGAATACATTAAGCAAATGTTGTTAGAGCCTTACACAGATATATAAAAATATTCTTTAAATACAATTAGCACTGCCAGACCTTTTCCTGCCTATAAAGCCTCACCCCATGGTTCTGGACTGTATTGTTGGATGTTATTGTTGCAAGTGCCAATTTTTAAATTAAATGTTCTTGGTTTTTCTGTCCCTTCTTTGTAGAATTCTCTGTTTTTTGCAGGCTCATTTAAAGTGACACAGCAGAGTTTTCAAACATGATATATTTTAGAAGCTATAGGTAGTACCCCTGTACAGCGCTACGGAATATGTTGGAGCAATATAAATAAAGATAATAATAATAATACCAAGCACCTCACTAATTAAATATTATTTATAACGTTGCATTTAACATTTTAGCCACCCGTTACCCTTTCTGATCCACTCGGAACCTGAGTTGTATCTAGTTTTGTTAATGAGTGATCATTGCCATTAACTACTGATTATCTCTGATATTGGGTCCATTGTCTTTTTTTGTTGTTACATGTAAAATGAGCATGAATTTATTGCCTCATGGGATTATCAGTAACGTTAATGATGCCTTTTTTTAAAAAAAAAACAATACAAAAAAATACAATCAACATACAATACATTTGTTTCTTCTCTATAGTTGGAAGAAGATATAGGTTGGGCAGCAATATTTAATCTCCTTACATCAGTATATTAAAAATTTGTTGGAAGCAAGAAAGTATTTGAGTTTTTGTAAAATTCTAATTATCACATATATACAATAGTTGTGGATCTTACGATGTTGATCACGCAATGTTAAAAATTGCGGGCCTCCGATGAGCGCCACAGGCGCTTATCGCGAGGCCCGCGGGACTTAGAGATTTAAGACGGCGAGGCTTTCAGCACTTTGCTGCAATGAGGTCCAAAGGCGCTCATTGCAGATCTCACAATAGTTCCTTTTCAGGGTCCTCTGTCCTGTCAGAGATGTAATTTGCCCGACTCCGCTCCACCGATGGAGGATGGAAAGAGATTGCCGAAGCCAGTAACACTTAGCCGAAGCCAGTAATAAAAAAAAAAACGCCAAAAAAAGAATAAGAATGTACAAAATAAAGGAAAAAACTCACAAACAACTCAGGGGGGCAGCCAGGGAGCCTGTGAGTGTGGTTGCAAGCTAATGTGCCCTGATTGCCGTTTTTCAGAGATAGAATATTGGCTAAGCGTGGGGAAAAAATGGCTGCCGAAAAAAAGTAAATTTTCTCAAACAGGATCAAAACGAGGCTGAAGCCAGTAACACTTAGCCGAACAACACCAGGCACGCGGGACCACAAGCTGAGCTCCGAAGCAGCTCAGCGTGTTGTGGTGGGTTTCACAATGTCTGCAATAAGTGCTCAGCTCAAGGCCTGTAAACTACGTGGGGGGGGGGGTGTTGGGGGCGGAAAGGGTCGCAATGAGCGCCGAAGGTGCTCAGAGGGGGCAGAGCCTCGCTTTGTGTGGCAAACTGCATAGCCAGGCAAGTAGCTAGTTATTTAAATAATATTTGTCCCATAAACTCCATGTCTTGTCTCTATTACGGGTATTCATATGTCATAATTTTTTCTCTTCTATATCTCTATTTCTTTCAATTAAATATTTTATTTAATGTTGCTTTACATAACATTAAAATGTGAACAATCAATTTCTTAGTTGAATATTTCATTTTCTTTAGGTAAAATATGTAATCAAACTGCCTTTTGGATTTTTTAATAAGTTTATGTCTGTAATGTTTGCTATCGTTAACAAACTTATTTCCCAAAATTTAGCATTCCCACCATAAATCATAGACCACATTCCTTCCAGCATCTGACACTCGGTCAGCAAATTTTGCTAATTTACAGCCTTATTAAATTGCGATTCGGCCAATTGAAAAGGGCTCTATATAAGCACATAGCATACTTTTTTACCGACGTTTTTAGTTAGTGAAGACCTTGCTTTTGGATAGAAGTTCACTAACTAAAAACTTCTGTAAAAAAAATATACTATGTGCTTATAAAGAGCTCTATTCAATTGGCCGAATCACAATTTCATAAGGCTGTTAGATGGTACATAGTACCATCTTAGTACTAGTTTAAAATAGATATCTCTATATATTGTACATTTAATTGCTTTTGTTAAAGCAAAAGCTTTGAACCACGTGGCTTCATTCCAAATCTCTCCAATATCTTGTTCCCATCGTTCTATTCTATTAGTTTTATACAACAATTTTTTTAGCATTTTGATATTAATTTACTTTTGTTTCAAAAGTTTTTTCAAATTCAGTTAGCTCATATCCCTTATGTATGCTGTAGTTGTTTTTCTTCAGAATTAACATTAAGGCGTTATATTTTAGCCAATATGATGATAGAATATCATATCTCTTTTGTAGTTCCTCAAAGGTTATTAACATATTTTTATTGTAAAAATCTGCTACATAGAGCAGGTTCCATCGTTACCAAATTGATCTTTCATTTGGTGTATGTAACTCTAGTTGAGATTGAATAGTAAATGAGTCTTTTCCCCATTAGAATCTATCCATAAGAGATCCGGCAGTTTGGTTTTCCCCACAAAGATTATTCAATGTCAAACCAGCAGGGTGACTCTTCTGTTGGTCCCTAGTTAGCTCAGGGGGCCAATCTTACCGCCATAATAATCTTTAATGTTAGATGATGCTAGACCTCCCTAGTTCGTTTTCTTTTAGTTATTGTTAGGCTTATTCTAGCTTTTTTTCTTACTATAAACGTATCTAGCATCCTTTTAAACTTATTTATGATATATATTTGAATTTTCAGAGGCATGCAGTGAAACAAGTAATTCATCTTAGGTAGAATAATCATCTTGATAGCTACAATCCTACCCCAATGAGTCAAAATTTTCTGAATATCTTTTAATAAATCCAGAGAGTTCTTTTGACTCAAATTGTCTAGGGTTGGTTCTAGTTTTATACCCAAATGTGTCAGACTATTATTTTTCCAATTATAAGGATATTCCCTCTTCAATCTTTCTATCTCTAACCCCTGAGCACATTGTTTGAGTTTTATTTATATTTAAATTATAATGTGATACTCTACTATATTCATCAAGCAATTTATGTACTGTAGATAGACTCAGGTCTACTTAAAGTTAAAATTATATTGTCAGCAAAGGCGGTTACTTTAAATTTTTAAATCCATTCCAGTAACATGGGCAGTTGGTTTATAATATAAAGCCTTTATGGCTTTAAGCCCAAAGTCACCTAAACCATATTTTTGTAAAACCAATTCCATGAATAGCCAGTCTACTCAATCGATAGCTTTTTCTGCATCGAGTGCCAGGGATAACATAGGTATATATATAGATTTTTTTTTTCAATATATGCTATAATATTGATTCATTTCCTAATGTTTTCAGGTCCCTGCCTATAAATCAAGCAGCTTGTAAGATCTTTATTTTGTTCAGGGATAGAAATTATGGCGGCTTCTGTCATTTTCCTCCGGCATCTGAACTTTTTTTTAATTTCATTAAACACATTTTGTAATCTAGGGGCTAAGATAATACTAAACAATTTATAATAATGTCCAACAAAACAGTCTGGGCCAGGTGCCTTTTTAAGTTTTAATCCTGATATGGCTTCTTGAATTTCAGCAATAGTAATTGGCAAGTTTAGTGTCTCCAGTTCCATTTCTGACATTTTTGGTAACTGAATTTGATTTAGAAATTTGTTTATCTCCTCTTTAGTAGTTTTTTTTTAAACAATTCTTTCTTATCTAAATAACATAAAGAACTATAGTACTTTCTAAAAAAGTTCTCCTATTTCATTAGGGTTATTATGTTGTTTATTATCTTGCTCTAACAGTCTATCTATTCGTCTTTGAATTGTTTTCTTTTTAAGTTTGTTGGCCATCATTTTACCAGCTTTATTACCCCAATAGTACATTTTCTGTTGATATTTCCAAATTGTATTATTGATTTGTTGTTGTATATTTTTTTTATCTGCTCTTGGATATGCGAGATCAGCTTTAAAACCTCATTGTTAGGAATCTTGTTATTACTTCTCTCAATTAGTTTTAATTGTATGTATAAAGATCTTAATGAGCTACCTTTTTTTTTTCACAAATACTTGATCAATTAGAATCCCCCTGATTTATGGATATTCCATACAGTTGTTTCCTGATTAACCAAATTTACATAGTTACATAGTAATTAAGGTTGAAAAAAGACTTTCAGTCCATCAAGTTCAACCTGTTAAGATCTCCTCTGATCAGCAATATGCAGATTATTTATTAATTAAATTATTGATTAAATAATTATTAATAGTATAGTATTGGAGGATGAATAAAGAGTTAGTCCATCAAGTTCAACCTTTTTAGATCTCTATTGATCTTTTTAATGTGGACTATTTATTATTAATTGTTATTTGATCCAGAGGAAGGATCAGAAAAAAAAAAAACATTGAAACTTTGCCAATTGTCTCATGAGGGGGAAAAAAAGCAAAATTCCTTCCTGACCCCAGATACTGGCAATCAAATTTCTCCCTGGATCAATATTCCTTTGCTAGTTATCTAGGATAGCCTTGAATGCCCTCTTTATTCAAAAATATATCTAACCCCTTTTTGAAGTTGTCTATCGAATTCGCTGTCACCACCTCCTTTGGTAGAGAATTCCACAGTTTAACCACCCTAACTGTGAAGAACCCTTTTCTTTGTTTAAGGTTAAATCTTTTTTCCTCTAACCTCAAAGGATGTCCTCTTGTCAGTTGAAAATCTCTTGCTACAAAAAGTTCACTTGACAAAGCCTTATATTGACCCTGGATGTATTTATATAAGGTAATCATATCCCCTCGTAAACGCCTTTTTTATGCAAATCATTTTGTAGGGAAAGTACATCATTATCTGATTTTGTTACCTTGCACAACTTAGTGTCATCAGCAAAAATGGAGACAATACTTTCCAATCCTACTTCTAAGTCATTAATAAATATGTTAAAAAGGAGAGGACCTAATACTGAACCTTGAGGAACCCCACTTATCACATTAGACCAATAGGAGTATGTTCCATTCACAACAACCCTTTGCTTGCTGTCTTTTAGCCAGCTCTCGATCCATGAGCAGATATTTACTGCAATTCCTGTATCCCTTAGTTTGCTCACTAGTCTTTCATGTGGCACTGTATCAAATGCATTTGAAAAATCTAAAAAGACTACATCCACTGAGTTGCCCTGATCCAAGTTCCTACTAACCTCCTCATAAAAATGAATTAGATTGGTCTGACACGACCTATCCCTCATAAATCAGTGTTGACTGCTACCTATGATCATGTTCAAATATACATATTCTTGTATTCTGTCCCTTATTAACCCTTCTAAAAGCTTCCCCACTACAGAAGCGAGGCTCACTGGTCTATAATTCCCCAGATTTGCTCTAGATCCCTTATTAAATATAGGTATCACCTCTGCTTTTCTCCAGTCATCCGGTAGAGACCCTGTAGTGAGTGAGTCTTGAAAGATTAGATATAATGGTTTGGCTATTACAGAACCCAGCTCCCTCAGTACCCTTGGATGTATTCCATCAGGACCTGGGGCTTTATTAACATTTATTTTCTCCAACCTCTTTTGGATTTCTTCCTGCGTTAACCAATTTTTTAGTGAAGGTAGTGTAGCCCCATTATGTTGCGGTGTCCCAACCACTGGTACCTCCCTTGTGTATGCCGAAGAAAATAACCTATTTAGCTCATCTGCCTTTTCCTGGTCACTAATTATCAGATGGCCTGTGTCACATTGTAATGGTCCTATCGATTCCTTCCTGGCCTTCTTCCCATTAATATATTTAAAAAATATTTTAGGGTTAGTCTTACTTTCCATTGCATCTTACTTCTCATTTTCAATTTTAGCCAGTCTAATAGCCCTTTTGCAAGACTTGTTGATTTCCTTATAGTCACATAAAGCTGCCTCAGTTCCCTCCTTCTTGTATAATTTAGATGCATATTTCTTTTTCCTCATCATGATCTTTAAGTCATTGTTAAGCCACATGGGATGTGATTTACTCCTATTCATTTTATTTCCACATGGTACATGCTGATGAGTATGTTTATTTAGTAAGGATTTGAATGTTGTCCATTTATTTTCAGTTTTTTTCCCTGTAAGTTCTTTGTCCCAGTCTATATGTTGTATTACTGCCCATAGCCCATTAAAGTTAGCCCTTTTAAAATTTAGAGTTTTTGTTGGCCCCTTACAACTCTGTTTTTTGTATTCAATCTCAAATGATACTGTGTTGTGTTCACTGTTCCCCAAGGGTTCCCCTATTTTTACATTTGATATTATATCAATATTACTTGTGATGACGAAATCCAAGATGGCCCCATTTCTAGTTGGTTCTTGTATTACCTGGGCCAGATAATGATCACTGAGTGTACTCAAGAACCTGCTCCCCTTAGCTGAGCTGCTGGTCTCATTTATCCAGTTTATTTCAGGGTAATTAAAGTCTCCCATTATTAGAACTTGCCCGTGCTTAGCTGCATTTCCAATCTGTAACAATAATTGTATTTCCTCACTTTCAGCTATATTTGGGGGTTTATAGCATACTCCCACCAATATGCGTTTAGAATTAGCTCCTCCACTATTTAGCTCAACCCACAAAGATTCAATGATGCCGTTAGTGCCAGCATAAATATCTTCTCTGACTATAGGCTTAAATTCAGGCTTAACATACGGACAGATCCCTCCTCTTTTACCATTTCCCCTATCTTTCCTAAATAGTCTATAACCATCCAGATTAACAGTCCAGTCATGAGATTCATCCCACCATGTTTCCGTAATGCCTATTAAGCCCCATTTTTCTTGTACTGCTAATATTTCTAGCTCATCCATTTTCCCAGGCAAACTTCTTGCATTAGCAAGCATACACATTATGTTGCTATGGCGCTGCCGTTGTGAAGTGCTTGCCACTATATTTGAGGCCCCTATTAATACCTCCCTACTGTCTATTGTAACCCTCCCCCTTCTCCTCCCCTATGGGTAAATAATTCATGCCTTTCCCTCTACCCTTTCTACCCCAATACTTCTATATAGCCCCCCCCCCACCTACAAGTTTAAAAACTCCCCCAGCCTTTCTACCATCCTATCCCCTAGCACAAAAGCTCCCTCATCATTAAGATGCAATTCATCCCTGCTATAGAGATTGTACCCAAGTGAGAAGTCAGCCCAGTGCTCTAAAAACCCAAAACCCTCTGCACTGCACCACTTTTTTAGCCACGCATTAACCTCCCTAAGCTCCTTCTGCCTCCCTGGGCTAGCACGTGGCACTTGTAGCATCTCAGAAAATACTACCTTGGAGGTCCTTGCTTTAAGCTTATTCCCTAATTCTCTAAAATTATTCTTTAGGACGCTCCATCTTCCACTAACTTTGTCATTGGTACCAATGTGTACCAAGACCGCCGGTTCATTACCAGCCCCTCCCAATAATTTATCCACCCGATCCACAACATGCCGAACCAGAGCACCCGGGAGACAGCAAACTGTTCGATTACTGGGATCTGGGTGACAAATTACCCTGTCTACCTTCCTAAAAATAGAGTCCCCTACCACCAAAACATGTCTGTTGCTCTGCCTATTCTGCATTCCCTCTCCTCCAGTAGAACTGTTCTCCCGGCTGTTAGAGGGAACAACTCTATCTGGCTTTGCCATTCCTGAATGTACATCCCCAACAGTTTCACTCAATCTGGCAAATCTGTTGGTGTTTGCCAACTCAGAACTGGCCTGCCTCCTCCTGTTCCCCCTGATTCCCCTTCTAACTGTAACCCAGCTACCTCCCTGGCCATCCTCACTAGCCCCAGCTCCTCCCTCCATACGAAGCCCAGCTAAACTGTGCTCCGTGAGCACCAACTCCCTTTCCAGTGTGACAATATCATGAAGTGTTGCAATTCTCCTCTCCAGATCTTCAATTTGAGCTTCCAGAGAGGCAACATGCTCACACCTGTCACTGAGGTATGGACCCTGGATCATCTGTTCCAGTAGTGCATACATTTGGCAGGATGTACACTGAGTGGGGTTACCACTGGACTGACTCATGATTATCAGTTACAAAAATACAGTGAGAAAACAAATCAATGTATTTGTATAAAGGTTTCTTTTCTACACCTTAAACCAACCAAACAAAACAGAAAAAATATATACGTTTGTTTTCTGTTTTTTTCTTATAATACCCCTTTTCTTTGGATTTCCTCCTTTTATTTAATCTCCTACACACCAACTACACTTACACTAGAAATGATTGCAAGCTCCCAAGCTCTCACTTGTTAAAATAGACCCCGCCTACTCGCCTGTACAATGATAAATGAGCACAGGATAGAAAACACTGTCCTGCCCCACAGAACTGATTCAACAGAAAACAACAAAATGCACACAGATATAACTTACACAGACCAAGCCACACCAACTTTCACCTGTATCACTGATTACTGCAACAGACAGAAAACTCTGCACTGACTTACAGAGCTGATTCAAACAAACTCACGCAATGCACACAGATATAACTTACACAGGCCAAGCCACACCCACTCTAACCTGTATCACTGATTACTGCAACAGACAGAAAACTCAGCACTGACTTACAGAGATAAAGTAAAAAATAAAAAATAAACTTGTATTTTTTATTTTTTTTTATTTCTCTATCTCCATATAAGATTGAAACAGAGATTGGTCTATCTTCCACTTTTTCTTAGGAGTAATAATGTTATCTTTTATCTGTAAGAAAATCAATGCATGGTCTGACCAACTAATTTAATTGTGATATCTAAAACTTCCTTACTAACTAGGAAGTAATCCAGTCTGAAGTACATTTTATGCCTTTGTGAAAAAAAGGTATGGTCTTTTAAATCGGGACTAAAATTCTCCAAGCATCATACAACTGATGGTTGGAGATCAATTCTCTAAATTTATTAGCATTATTTATAATCAGATTTTCTGACTTTAATTTATTTCCTGTTTTCCTATCTAGCTTAGCATCTAGGATCTTATTCATACCTGCACAGATCACATAAAGTCCAATTTTATTTTTATTTTTTTATTTTCTCGAAATGTATTTTAAATATTTAACCTGTTTATTATTAGGAACATATACATTAATTAATTAATATTTTTTAACATTTAGAGAACCTAATCACACAATATATGTCCCCTTATTATCTACCTCTTTATATTCCTCTATTTTGAATTTCTTACTAAACAAGAGTATTGATACTCTTGATTTAGAATAAAATTTAATTGACAGGGATATTCTTTGTTCAGAAATATTGGCTTAAATTCTTCTTTCCAGCGTGTTTCTTGCAGACATATTATGTCTGCGTTTTCGTTAGAAAATTATTTGAAGCCATCTTTCTTTTAAATGGGAAGTTTTAACCAGTTTAAGAGACATTTCTTCTATAATATTTTTTATTAATTTGCTTCTGCCATACTTTCTTGCAACCCAACTTTATTTCCAATAAACCTAAAAACAATTCCTCCCAACAGTTTACATAAAATCTTTTCCCTATACATTCATCATACAATAAAACTTGTAATTTTTTTTACATTACAACAATTATTAAATTCTGTATTTTCCATCATCTTCATTTCAAGAGGACCTGTTATATAAAAAACTGATCTCATCTTGAAAACAGCATTGCCAAGCTAGTATTAACAATATTATCTCCAAAGACTTTTGATGCTATTATCTTACTCTTAAGCTTCTATCAGGGATTTTTAAAAAGACTAGACTCATTCAGACTCTCCTCCATCAACTATGAGAGGTCCGTGGATTTGATAAATATATAGTACTTTCTATACCTATCATAATATTATAACTCAGGTAAAATGTATCAATTTTGGTAGAATAAATTCATTTTTAATCAATCTATAAGATCTGTGTGTATCTGAATTATATCGTAATAAGTGATTTTTAGTACTAACAACTTCACTTTGACCCTTGCTTTACAAAACTATATCCTTCACAATTTATCTTATCCTTTACCCTATATATTCTTATGTGAATTACTATATTACTACTCTTGTGAAGTTAAATTAACCCCTAGTGTCCCTCCAATTTTATTTACAACTATTAATTTTACTCTTAGAATTATTTTTATACTCCCTAGTATTATAATCATCTCAAGTGTTTACTGTTAGAGATAAATCCTCTTGTCAATTTGTATGACTACATAAAAAGTGAAAAATGATTACATCGTGTGTGACTAATCTACTTTAACATGAATTACATTCTAATTTTTTTAACTTTATATTAAATATCTTCTTTCTATCTACCGTATATACTCGAGTATAAGCCGACCCGAGTATAAGCCGAGGCACCCATTTTACCACAAAATACTGGGTAAAATGAGTGACTCAAGTATAAGCCGAGGGTGGGAAATGTTCTGCCCCCTGTGTCCCTCTTGTGCTCCCTGTGTCCCCCTCTCTCTCCGTGTCTCTTCTCCCCCCTCCCTTATCACCCTCCTCAACCTCCCTCCTCATCCTAAACCTCCCTCCTCATCCTCAACCTCCCTCCTCAACCTCCCTTCTCATCCTCAACCTCCCTTCTCATCCTCAACCTCCCTCCTCATCCTCAACCTCCCTCCTCATCCTCCCTCCTCATCCTCAACCTCCCTCCTCATCCTCAACCTCCCTCCTCATCCTCAACCTCCCTCCTCATCCTCAACCTCCCTCCTCATCCTCAACCTCCCTCCTCATCCTCAACCTCCCTCCTCATCCTCAACCTCCCTCCTCATCCTCAACCTCCCTCCTCATCCTCAACCTCCCTCCTCATCCTCAACCTCCCTCCTCATCCTCAACCTCCCTCCTCATCCTCAACCTCCCTCCTCAACCTCCCTCCTCAACCTCCCTCCTCAACCTCCCTCCTCAACCTCCCTCCTCAACCCCCTCCTCAACCTTCCTCCTCAACCCCCCCCTCAACCTTCCTCCTCAACCCCCCCATCCTCATCCTCAACCTCCCTCCTCAACCACCTAAATACCTCCCCCCTCTCCCCTCACTTACCTGCTTGCGCTCCGGCCTCCGCTCTTTGACCCGGCGCCGGCGCGCATGTGACGTCACATGCGCGCCGGGTCAAAGAGCGGAGGCCAGAGCACAAGCAGGTAAGTGAGGGGAGAGGGGGGAGGTATTTAGGGGGGTTTAGGTTGAGGAGGCGGGAGAAAAAGACACACGGGGGGGGGGGGTTAGAGAGACACACGGGGGGGTAGAGAGACACACGGGTTGGGTTAGAGAGAGACACACGGGTTGGGTTAGAGAGACACACAGGGGTTGGGTTAGAGAGACACACAGGGGTTGGGTAAGAGGGACACACAGGGGTTGGGTTAGAGGGACACACAGGGGTTGGGTTAGAGGGACACACAGGGGTTGGGTTAGAGGGACACACAGGGGTTGGGTTAGAGGGACACACAGGGGTTGGGTTAGAGGGACACACAGGGGTTGGGTTAGAGGGACACACAGGGGTTGGGTTAGAGGGACACTCGGCTTATACTCGAGTATATACGGTGCATTCCCTTTAACAAAAAAAGAAAAAGAAAGGGGAAAAAGGTGTATGTAACCATTCATCATGTGCTCCATTTGACTACTTTGCTACTTCCAGTTCAGATAATTTGCTGAAAGTTCTAATTTTTCTTTAATTATCACTTTTTCTACCTTTAATCCCCATTCAGTTAAAAGTTTTTCTCCTATGTTATCTCCTATAACAAATCGCAAACAGTCTTTCACAATAAATAAATGTGATACTGGACCTCATTTATATTCTATTTATTCTGTTTTTAAACACTTTGTGATATTACTAAGTTCTTTCCTCTTTAGGAGAGTCGATGTTGACAAATCAGGGAAGAGTTTCAGATTTTCATAAGGGTGAGTAAGAGTTTTACTCTCTCTCATTATTCTTAAAATATCCTCTTTATATGTCAGAAAATTGAGTTTTACAAAGACATCTCTAGGTGTCTCTCTCTCTAATTTTCTGGGCAATGGAATCACAGTTAATAATAGTTGTGGATATATGGGCCGTTGCTGCTCAAGGCGCGGAAGGCGCTCATTGCAGGCCTTGCGCTGGGCGCGGAAGGCGCTCGTTGCAGGACTTGCGATGGGCACGGAAGGCGCTCGTTGTAGGCCTTAAGACTAAAGCACGTAAAACGAACAAATCGTGCAATTGTAATAGTGAGCCGCGTAGGATTTAGGACCAACGCATGTAAAACGCGCAAACCACGCAACTGGGAAGACCACCAAAAAAACACAATTATGCCTCAAATTAGCTTCCAAACTCACAGCATAGGGGAGAGTCCGGGAGCCTGTGAGTGAGGTTGCGAGTTCATTTGAGGCATAATTGTCGTTTTTTCACAATCGAAAATCTCCTAAGCGAGGGAAAAAAAAATGGCGGCCGAAAAAACGTAAGCAGAATGAAAACGAGGCCAAAGGCAGTAAAAAAGAGCCCGAAGCCAGTAATACTTGACGCAAGGCACGAACGCTTGACGCAAGGCCCCTAAACTACATGGGGGAGGGGCTTGTGATGAGCGCTGAAGGTGTTTAAGCGCAAAGCCTATAAAGTACACAGAGGGAGAGACTCGCAATGAGCGCCAAAGGCGCTCAGCGCAGGGCTCGCGGTGAGCGCCAAAGGTGCTCAAAGGGGCCTTAGCCTCGCATTGTGTGGCAAACAGCATTGCCTGGCTTACAATTTTACTCCCTTCATTTTTGACGGGCAAGTAGCTAGTTCTATATAATTTGTCTATTTTCTTTTCATTTACTATGTTTGGTTTCACTAAGGAATTTTAAGAAATTACTTTTTATACTCCCCTAATTCCGATCTGGAAATACTGTCTGACATTCCTCTAATCCTGATATTATTTTGTCTATCTCTATCGTCCTGGGCATTAACATTAACTCTGAGTGTACCAATTTCCTCTTTCTTTTTTTTTTCTTTTACTACAATCATTTGTAAGCTTGTATGAGCTATCGTCAATTCCTGGAACCTACTGGAGACTTCTCTGATATCTTTTGCATTATTCATTATGTCAAGTCTCATTTCATCTTTCAATTTTTTTTTAAATTCATCTAATAGTTTTTTTATGCTAGATACTGTTAGTTTATCCTCTTCAATTAAATTTTGATCACCTATAGTATCCTCCAAATCTATTGGGCTTTTGCTTAAATTTAATTGGGATGCTATTGAAAGGGAAGATGTCTCCAATTGTGAGGCCTCAGGAGTTGATGATTTATCTTTAGTAGAAAAGAAGGGGGTAACCCCCTTTATATATTTTTTTTATTATCTCTTCCTTTCATTTTAGTTGTCATTTTCCTTATAAATGAATATAAATGTATCCAAAATCTTCAATAGACTACTGTTTAACCTAGGTAAACTTAAGCTTGATAAATAACTCCCCCTTTCCAATTAGGGTTCAGAGTCTGTAACTGTGTTAACCAGTATTCCTATAAAGTCTTAACCCCCCCCCCCCCTTTTTTTTTATTATTATTTTTTTATATATATACCGTTAATATCCACACTTTCTATTAATCCTATGTCTGCCTTCTTCATTTCTCTCCAGCCCCAGTTACCCCAATTTTCGTTATCAAGCTATGCAAACCTACATCTACCTATTATATAACTGATATTTAAACCCTTAAACCCCACATAACTGGACTTGAGACTATATTCTAGCCAGTTATCAACCCTGATTATTTCATGAACAATTTCAAAGGTAACTCCAAGTCCTCTCAAAGTTAAATCATGAATCAAAAGGGATTCAAAAGGGAATAATCCATTCTTCATTAAATACACAAAACCCATATAATCCTTAAAGTCTTTCTTTTGTCAACCAGAGCCCCATGCTCATCCCGTTGAATAACATGGATTTTTAAGGTTTTACTTAACTTATCCTTCTTTTGTTGATACACATTAGTTGTCCATTATCAGCCAGAGCTATATGCTCATACAGCTGGAGCTCTTTGTCCATACATGTGTCACGGAATAATAGTTCCTCTTGATAATATTTTAAGTTTATTGAATTTATTTAATCTTCTACCAATTCCATCCCAATTTGATGTTCACTTATCTTCTTATCCTCTCGCAAATAGAACTTAGTCCCTTTGTGTGAGAGTATCTTCAGTGTTAGATATTATAATCTTATATTGCTTGCTTATTTTGCTTGTTAGCAAACAAGAAAGGTTTTACTCAGTTCAGAAATATCTACAACCAGAGCCACCAGCTCATTGTGTTGAGTTCAGTTGTTACTAATTTATTTAACCCAGAGTGAGGTGGGTTATGAATGCATCCTGTAGAATGCATCATAAGGTACCTAGCAAAAAATGTTTGCATGAAAAAATGCAAACATTTTTTGCAGAAAAGAAAAAAATGTGCTGGGGGTGATGTAGACACCCCTAGCAACTGAGATTTGCATATTGGATATCTCATTTTTAATGAGATATCCAATATGCAGCACATGCGCATGCCGACTGGCTAAAGGAAAGGAAAGTGTCTGAAATCATGTGACTTCCCACAGTAGGGCAGACTACAGGTGCTAACTCAGCATGCCTGCGCAATCGCCACGCAAAAAAGATACATTGTATAAGTTATTCTAATTATCCCTAGAATTTCAGGGGGTGTCAACATGGAGAGAAAATTCTTTGCAAATGCAAGAAATTCAGCAAACTTCAGGCTAACGGTTTAACTGTTTACTTTAGAATTTTTTAATACATTTTTTTTTTCAGACACTATAAATTCTCCTCTATCAGATTCATTAATAACCCAGCTCACTTTCATATACCTTTAACTGTGACCTCTAGCATAGATATTTTGCTATTTTTCAGTCTTTGCATCAATATTGTAATTGTCTCTCATATAAATAACATCATAGAAGATGTATCCATCTACTCAAACGTAGGATTTTATGCCCTGTATCCTTTTAGTCCTGTTGTATTGTGGGCTTATTTCATATTTGAATGAAATGTACAATCTTTTGTCGTTTACCTTGCGATATCGGTGCCTTGGGGAGTTAATTTCTCCTCCTTCACAGCTGGTCCGGTTGCTGCTTGCTTTACCATCACAAGACTCGCGTCCCCCGCCTTCTTCTTTTGTTTGATGGAGCCCTCCTAGACTGTTCAGTGTTTCTGCTCACCCAGTGTTAGTGTGCCGCCGTATTGCTTCCGGGGCGGGTACCAGCCAGATCAGAGATGTTTCAATAATGATAATCATCTCATTACAAAAAAAATAAAATAGAATATGTAATTGTCATACAATTTACAAGTCACAGCTAACTCCACAATAATAGATTTTCTCCATCTTGGTTTGCAACTTTTCTTTGTATGCTCTCTTTTGTAGAGAGTTGTGACCTTAGGCCACACCACAGGGAGGAGCTTCACTCTGTAATGTTGTTAGCAAGCAGACAGTTATATGCTGTATGCCTGTATGCAGTCCCATAGCACTGGTAGTGTGTAGCCTCACATTGTGGATGTGGCCTTAAGTCACAGCTGTGACGAAAAAGAGAGGTTCAGGAAGGTGAAAATCTGTTACTCTGAGGACTTCTTAGAAGTAAGTGAAGTGTACATTTTTTATATGAAAATCACATTGAGGATGATGAATGTAGTTAAAACATTTTGGTTGTCTAAAGAGTTCCTTTAATACATCCACCAATCCTTGTTTTATCTCCTCACAGCTGTCATCATGAAGGGCATATCCACTAACAGTCATGCAGAGAGCGTTGTTAAGGCCCTGGACAGATTTGTGCAGCTGTCTCCCAGCCAAGTGCGCATAATCAAGAAACGTAAGGGCAAGGCTGACCACCCAGGGGGGACATTCTGCTTTATAGAGCTCAAAAGTCACAAGGTGAGGCATAAAACTGTCACTAAAAGGAAAAAATAGCAGTGACCAACAATAAACTGCTCTATGTATTGTACAGCATAGACAGGGTTATAGAAAGAGTATTCATTCTGGTTTAGTAGTCATCCTCTAAGCATAATTGATAGACCTTAATAACGGTAACATATTTTTTTAGGAAATGCCATATCTGACAGAACCAAGGAAGGAAGGGGGCCATAATTATATAATTTTAGAACCTTGTCTAATAATAAAAAAAGACTGCTTACCCAAAGTTTATTACAATGACACAATAGAGGTAAGACATATAAAGAAAATAAAGTAATTTAACATAGGATCTATGATATTAAATTGAGAACTCACAAAGCTGCAGAGGTCACTGATCAAGTGGCCACATATTTAGCCAAACCTTGGGTGAACAGTGGAACAGACCATCTCTTGCTGTAGGGGTTAGTGAATGTTATAGCAAACCATGCTACAGGGAATTGTAAAATGAATTGCTTGTACAAAAATACAGCTTCCATGATGGAGCAACCGAGAAGACTGGCCATAAAAATATATGGATTAGCACAGTACAGTCAGTTTATGGTATTAAATATAATGCTACATTTGTGTGTTGTTTTTTTTTTTTTTTCTTCTAATCTGTATTTTAGAGAGTTATCAGTCTGACCTTACCCAATGGATTTAGTGACAAGCCTGTACCCATGGTCTGAAATCTATATGTTATCTATACTGACAGCCATCTTTTATTTCCTCCCCCCAGGAAGCTGTTCGTCTCACAGTGCTGGTGCGTGAGCTAAAACCTCCGCTCACAGTTGATGGATGTCCAGTCACATTGAACCTGGCAGTTGGTCCGAGAAGGTAACACTTGGGTCACAAGTAGGACTCTAATGTACAGCCACTCTTGTAGGGTTTCTTGAAATAATATGTTTATTTTTTGGTTTTCTCAACTAGAGGGATTAAGAATCTAATCTCCTCTCTCTTGCCCTGTAGGGTGGTGCCTTTCAAGATAGAATGTAACAAAATCCAGGGTGCCAATAAAAACAATCAGCGTGGACAGGTGAGATGATGTGAAAACCTCCAGCCCCAAATTATTATATATGAGTTGAATGTACAGTGGTTGTTCAAAAACTTGCCAGGAAAGTCTTAGAGACACTGTAGTCCCATATTTCAGGAATTCTCTATTTTAACTTAATTTAAGAACTAAAATTAATAATGAGTAAATGATTTAGAATGTAAAAAGTAACAACAAACTTTAATTCACCATATTTTATATGGGATCATATATATAGTTGTCTTCATTACAAGTTTGTTGGTAACGCTCAGGAATGTTACGGCGTTGCCGGCAAACTCGCAATTACATCAACTACTATGCGCTGTGCGTTGCACCGGGGTGCAGGTACACAAAGAAACACGGGAGGGGGTGGAGTGACACCGGGGTGGGGGGGGGGGGGGGGGGGTCGGGGTGGAGAGACACCGGTGGGGGGTGGGGGTGGAGAGACACCGGTGGGGGGTGGGGGTGGAGAGACACCGGTGGGGGGTGGGGGTGGAGAGACACCGGTGGGGGGTGGGGGTGGAGAGACACCGGTGGGGGGTGGGGGTGGAGAGACACCGGTGGGGGGTGGGGGTGGAGAGACACCGGTGGGGGGTGGGGGTGGAGAGACACCGGTGGGGGGTGGGGGTGGAGAGACACCGGTGGGGGGTGGGGGTGGAGAGACACGGGGGGGGGGGAATGGAGAGACGGCGGGGGGGGGTGGGGGTGGAGAGACACGGGGGGGGGGGGAATGGAGAGACGGCGGGGGGGGGTGTAGAGACACAGAAATTCTCTATTTTAACTTATTTTAAGAACTAAAGTTAATAATTAATAAATGATTTAGAATGTTAAAAGTAACAACAAACTTTCATTCACAATCTTTTATATGGGATCATATATATAGTTGTTGTAATTATGAGTTTGTTGGTAACGCTCAGGGATGTTACGGCGTTGCCGGTAAACTCGCAATTACGTCAACTACTAAGCGCTGTGCGTTGCACCGGGGGGAAGGTACACAAAGACACACGGGAGGGAGAGGATGGGTGAGAGATACCTGAGGGAGGGAGAGACACAGGGGAGGGGGGAGAGACACGGAAGGAAGAGGAGAGGGAAAGAAGACGGGGGAGACGCAAGGGAGGGAGAGGAGGGGGAAATAGACGCAAGGGAGGGGGAAGGAGACGCAAGGGAGGGAGAGGAGGGGGAAGGAGACGCAAGGGAGGGAGAGGAGGGGGAAAGGAGACGCGAGGGAGAGGAGGGGGAAAGGTGACGCAAGGGAGGGAGAGGAGGGGGAAAGGAGACGCAAGAGAGGGAGAGGAGGGGGAAATGAGACAAGGGAGAGGAGGGGGCAAAGGAGACAAGGGAGAGGAGGGGTCAAAGGAGACACAATGGAGGGAGAGGAGGGGGCAAATGAGACACGAGGGAGGGAGAGGAGGGGGCAAATGAGACACGAGGGAGGGAGAGGAGGGGGCAAATGAGACACGAGGGAGGGAGAGGAGGGGGCAAATGAGACACGAGGGAGGGAGAGGAGGGGGCAAATGAGACACGAGGGAGGGAGAGGAGGGGGCAAATGAGACACGAGGGAGGGAGAGGAGGGGGCAAATGAGACACGAGGGAGGGAGAGGAGGGGGCAAATGAGACACGAGGGAGGGAGAGGAGGGGGCAAATGAGACACGAGGGAGGGAGAGGAGGGGGCAAATGAGACACGAGGGAGGGAGAGGAGGGGGCAAATGAGACACGAGGGAGGGAGAGGAGGGGGCAAATGAGACACGAGGGAGGGAGAGGAGGGGGCAAATGAGACACGAGGGAGGGAGAGGAGGGGGCAAATGAGACACGAGGGAGGGAGAGGAGGGGGCAAATGAGACACGAGGGAGGGAGAGGAGGGGGCAAATGAGACACGAGGGAGGGAGAGGAGGGGGCAAATGAGACACGAGGGAGGGAGAGGAGGGGGCAAATGAGACACGAGGGAGAGGAGGGGGCAAATGAGACACGAGGGAGAGGAGGGGGCAAATGAGACACAAGGTTGGGAGAGGAGGGGGGAAGAATGCACAAGGGAGGGAGAGGAGGGGGGAAGAAGGCACAAGGGAGGGAGAGGAGGGTCAGGGGAGAAGGCACAAGGGAGGGAGAGCAGGGGGGGGGAGAAGGCACAAGGGAGGGAGAGGAGGTGGGGAAAGAGACATGGGAGGGAGAGGAGGGGGAAAGAGACACAGGGGAGGGAGAGGAGGGGAAGAGACACAGGGGAGGGAAAGGAAGTAGAGGGGGGAGAGGTGTTCAAAAACTTGTCAGAAAAGTCTTAGAGACACTGTAGTCCCATATTTTAGAAATTCTCTATTTTAACTTATTTTAAGAACTAAAATTAATTATAAATGATTTAGAATGTTAAAAGTAACAACAAACTTTAATTCACGATCTTTTATATGCGATCATATATATAGTTGTTGTAATTACGAGTTTGTTGGTAACGCTCAGGGATGTTATGGCTTTGCCGGCAAACTCGCAATTACGTCAACTACTATGAACTGTGCGTTGCACCGGGGTGCACGGGGGGCAGGTACACAAAGACACACGGGAGGGAGAGGAGGGGTGAGAGATACCAGAGGGAGGGAGAGACACAGAGAAGGGAGAAGAGGGGGGAGAGACACAGGGAAGGAAGAGGAGAGGGAAAGGAGACACAAGGGAGGGAGAGGAGGGGGAAAGGAGACACAAGGGAGGGAAAGGAGACACAAGGGAGGGAAAGGAGACACAAGGGAGGGAGAGGAGGGGGAAAGGAGACACAAGGAAGGGGGAAAGGAGACACAAGGGAGGGAGAGGAGGGGGAAAGGTGACACAAGGGAGGGAGAGGAGGGGGAAAGGAGACACAAGGGAGGGGAGGGGGAAAGGAGACACAAGGGAGGGGGAAAGGAGACACAAGGGAGGGGGAAAGGAGACACAAGGGAGGGAGAGGAGGGGGGAAAGGAGACACAAGGGAGGGAGAGGAGGGGGAAAGGAGACACAAGGGAGGGGGAAAGGAGACACAATGGAGCAAGAGGAGGAAGGGAAAGGAGACACAAGGGAGGGAAAGGAGGGGGCAAAGGAAACATGAGGGAGGGCAGAGGAAAAGGAGACGCAAGGGAGAGAAGCCGGGAAAAGGAGACACAAGGGAGGGAGAGAAGGGGGGAAAGACACAGGGGAGGGAGAGGAAGAAGAGGGGGGGAGGCTCGCAATAAGCACTAAAGGAGCTCATTGCGAGGCCCTTGATAAGCGGCGAAGGCGCTCATTGCAAGGCCAATAAAGTAGATGGGGAGAGGCTTGCAATGAGCGCCTCCTATCAAGTAGGGGGGGAGGCTTGCCGTGAGCACCAAAGGCACTCATTGCAAGGCCTGATGAGCACCGAAGGCGCTCATCGTGAGGCAGACAGATTAGAGGGGGAGCCTTGCAATGTGTGGCAAACACCATTGCCACGCTACACATTTTATTGTCCTGATTTTTGGCAAGTCACTAATTTTATATAGTCTTGGTTATCTCCATTGTTTTCTCTTCCTATCTATTAAGTCTAAACTTCCAAGTCTCTTTCCTGCTTTTAGAGCAGTTAAGCAACTTCTCTTGTCTGTAGTTTAAAAGTGCAAATAGCTATTTGTTGACTGTCAATGAGCTAATTTCAGTCTCCAAAGATCCCACCTTCTTGGCAAGAAGACAACAGTGGTGCTGGCCAGGATAGCATACAATGTTTTTGTGATGGCATAATAAAAATATTGGACTCTAGTAAATATATAGCTTTAAGGAGGGGATATGAGCGGGATATCAAATCCATTAATTGGTCTAACGAAGTCTGGAACAAGAAAACATGCTCTAAACTTAGAAGTCCTGTATGACTTAAAAGTATTGTGAGAAGTTAGCACTGCGCAACAGCATGTGTAATCGATTGAATAACCCCCCAATACAGTACATGAATCCAAGCATTTGTCATATTTCTAAAAATAGACTAGCATTGTCCCTGGTTCTTATTTTCCTTCATCTTTAATGTTCGTTTCAGGGTAAGAGACAAGGAGGCAACCAGCTCCGAGGGTTGCATCCTGCATTTAGCCCTGAAGGTGAGTTTATGCTGTAACATTTAAAGGCATAAAGGTAGATCATGTGACAGAGTGGACTTTCCAAATGTGGCATAATTGAAAGGACGACATGAACTAGATGGTTCAATTAGACATTGATGATTAATAACCTTTATATTCAAATATAAAAAAAAACAATGTTCTATGTTATAAAGGAAAAAATATTTTTTGGAATACTTTTATTTATAGTTTGAAACAATGGCGGCGCATTTTAAAATAGTCACTATACAAATGTTTAATGGATATTATTCCAAGAAAATATGTAATACTTACAGCTTTATCAAGAATCAATTCATTCACAATATGTCTCTCACAAAGAAGCCTCTGAATTAGACTTTGAGTAAAAGGCTTCTTTGTGAGAGACATAAATTAATAATTATTTGATGCTGAAACAACATATTGTAAATTAATTGATTTTTTTTTAATAAAGCTGTAACTATTAAATAATTTTGAATAATATCCATTAAGTATTTGTATTTTTTTATTTATATTTTTTTATTAATAAAAGTGTTCCAAAAATATTATTTTTTTGTTTTACATTATTGCATTTAGTATTAAGCGCTGGAACAATTGAGAACGATTTTGTTGTGAGAATGTTCTGTGTTAAACTTACTTTAAAAATTCAGGCTCCGCTACTATTGGTATCCACTCACCAGAAGGTCAATGTGGGAGGCAGTTTGTCTTTCAGGAAGCTGATACTTTTTTAGACACACTGTTTACTGCAAACACAATGAAAAAAAAAATTGAATATATATATATATATATATATATATATATATATATATATATATATATATATATATATATATATATATATATATATATATATATATATATGTGTGTGTGTGTAATTAAATAAAACATTTTAACAAGGTGTTAAGCACCAAATGTTCAGTTATTCTGTTATGCTTTTTTAATTAAATAAATATGATTTTTAATGCATAATTAAAATAACTAGCTCCTCTTGTTATGACACGACAGGGGTCTTTATAACTGTTGGTAACAACTAGTACATAAGTTCATTGTTATTTAAAAATGCCTTTAAGATCCACTAGTGATGCTCTGGTATCTACTGCAAGTGGCAGATTGTTGCAAATAATTATAGATTATTCCCTGGACCTCTGGATCTATTGTCTTCAGTGTAATGTATCTAATCATCCTGTTTACTCACTGGATTCTGAGCGTGCCAGTCTTTTCTTTTCCATATGTCTTTGTATCAGAACAGAAGATCTGGAGCTCCAATTATTGGCAATGATGTGTTTATTAGCAAGAGATATCACTCTGTCCTTAGTAGGTGGATCACAGGCTTACCAACTATACAAATTGCAAACTTCAATGTTCTTTTACTGTCTGAAAATACATTATTTTAAAGTAACATTCAACTGATGAGGTACTTGTTTTAAAGTATACCAGATTTTGAGCTTTGTGTGTAACGTTAATCAAATCTACTTCAAATAAAGTCAGACATATATGTAATATATCCTATTTGTAGCTTTACATTGGTGATTTTACCACATTTCTTATCAAGCTTTTAACCAATTTTTGTCCTCTACTGGATAAGTTACTTAAAAATAATTTCCACTGGTTGAGCTTCTGAAATAATTTAAGATCTCCACTTATGCAGCCAGTGATTTTCTTTTTGCACCTGTTGCTCTATGGAGCCTGTTAATTAAAGTGTAACTAAAACTCTACTTTTGAAAAAAGGAAGTGGCTGGAAAATGAAGAATAAGAGAGGCTTTATATATTGACCTAGGAATGGGAGAAAAGTAACTTCACAATTGGGAACAATCTCACTTTACTTCATGTAGCATATTGTATTGGCCTCTCTGGTAGTCAGTTCATTTTCTTGCACGCATTTGTCCTAAATTTAAGCTTATTTGAATGTGTTACAGATGACGAGGGGCCAAGCTATATCTTTGATGCAGAATCCGGCCTCTATGTTGACCCTTTAACAGACGCTAGTTATGACCCAAGAACTCAGGTAAAATAAAGTATTATTATAGTGTATTACATATATACATACAACTTGTTTTTTTGTGTTATGGGAACAATTAATAGGGACATACTGATAAAAATAGTGGAGGGCCCCTGACGGGCTGGGAAAGTAACAGCTAGATGACCGCAAACTGTGTCAAGTTACTGTTACATTCGCCACTTGCTTTTCATTGTGTGCCAAACAAGTAGAAGTAATCTGCTCTAACATAGGGTCACAAATAATGTTATTGTTATAATGTTAATTATGCGCTCTTACACGTTTTGACCTATTTTAGCTTAAAAAAAAAAAAAAGTTATGTGATTTTAGTATAATTGTGCTCCGCAGATCCAGGGCTTTTATAATCTTTACATTTCCTGTTCTTTATTACATTATATTTTTGTGTCTTAAAACATTTAAGGGTTGATCCTTTCAATAAAACAACATTACTGTTTTTAGATTAGACACATGATAATTAACCATCAGAATTTGATAGCAGGCTGGTTCTTAAACACAGGAGTCTAAGAAACCTTACAATTTGGATATAGATTATACTTGCCTTTTTTCTAAGCTTATTATTATTATTTTTTTTATTATACTGTATATTTGTGTCACATGTGTAACACTATGCTGGTATCACTTCTGCCAGTCTGCAGATGCAGGAGATGCCGGACGGGAGGAGAAAGCCTGTACAGGAAACCGAACCCCTGGGAAAAGAGCGTACAGGAAAAGATACCATAGCCCATCTCCACCAAGGGTATGTCTGGAGAACCATATCCTCCTATCAGGCTACAGAGAGGCTCCCACTGTAATACACTTATAAACTAATACATATTTACAACTGCTGTATTGACTTTATTCTTTATTGGAATAGTTGCCTTCTGTCACCAGTGCCTTAATTTTCTAAACACATCATTGAAATCAGAATAATTCATCTGTTACCATTATTGTCTGTCTCTTCTATGCTGTCATTACTAACTGAGCTATTTGTCCACTTTTAATATACTTTAACTAGTTTGTCAATGATCAGCTATACCAATATGTTGAATTTGGATACCAACACGCACCATCTCTGAACGTCCCTTATTTATTTTGGTTTAACAGATGCCACACTTGGCTCATTTTAGAGTTAATTTAAAAGCAAAATAAAAAAAAAGTTTACCTATTCAGAAGAAAAGAGAGATCAATGTGCCTTAGAAAAGTTGTTTAGTACTAAAATGGTTATGAGAAACAAACCATAACTGCAAAAAGTTAAATCCATTTTATGTAAGAGTCTTAGAAGAAAAAATAACGAGTAATTCCAAAGATTGTGTGTAACATTGTTTGTAAGTATGATCAATTTTTGATCGATTATGTGAGTCAAAGAAAATGTCTGGCCACCCTTGTAGTAGATGAATGACGGTGTCTTCCTAGAAATGGGTTCAGCTCTTATTCCTGTATAAAGATGGAGAGTCAGAAACATCTCTTTAGCTCTCCTTACTACAGGTTTACTATGTTCCAGTCTTTTTGCTCTGTATGTTATATTAAATAGATCTGCATGTGATTTGGCTGGCTCCAAAACTCTTACTTTGTTTGCAGTTTGTTCTGTTGAATGGAGGACCTCTGCTTAAGTGTTTGTTTGTCTTGCAGAAAGGGGATGAACAACATTCCTGGAGCGTAGGCAGTGAAAGAGATGGGAGGGTGTCTTCAGTGAGAAGAGGCTTCACAGAGGACACGGTGAGAACTGATGCAAATTGTTTTTGTTTGTTTGTTTTGTGTTTGTTTTCTTACCTTTTTTTTATTTTTTGTAATGAATTTACCTTTTATTGACTGTCCGACTCGCGTAAGGACCAAAATTTAGTATAGCCACTTCAAAACAATTAACTGTGCAATTGCTTTCTAATCATCACGTATGTTCCAATTTTGCATTTGACATACTGATTTTTTTTTTTCCCCAAAAAAACCTTCATACTTCTGTATGATGTTTTCATATTAGCAGCATGGACCAATAATCGGGACTACAACAATTGCTGGTGGTATAAATTATTATTGAAAAAGAGTGACAGGGCAGAGTATAACTTCAGAACCAGCAAATGAGATAAATGGATTGGCCATGCAAAACAAGAAAATTGGTATATATGAATACATTTGACTTTAATTATTTAATTTTAAAAGAGACAAATCCTGACGAAAAATTAAAAACGATCATTAAAACTTCAACTTGTAGACATATGTGTCCACCTATATAATCATCCAATAATATCAAATAATTCCTATGCACATATCATGGACACTGATCCAGTGTTTAAATTGCCTGTAGATACATAAAATAGCAACAAAAAATAGCATTTACATTTTTCATGAAAAGCATCATAACAAATTGTGGGCTATAACAAAATTCTGTTTGCTTTTTTGCATTCAGCGTTAAAAGTTATTGTGGAAAAACTTCCATTTTTCCATGTGACAAAAATTAGGTCTACCAGTGATTTTGCCCTGGAATGAGAATACCAGAGACAAGGTAGCTTTTTATTAATAATGTATGTTTTTTAAATAGCAGCCAAGTATAATGATATACCTTTATTTGTGTGGTTTTTAATTTCTGCAATATCTGGGACTTTGTTTCATTATAAGTAGGACCAAGCCTCACTCTTGTGTGTGTCTCTATCTGCGAACAAGTTTAACAAGTTTTGATATTTGTCTAAAGTGTGTTTTGTAAGGTAAACATGCAGTTTATACAACATCTATGAAATATGCATTAACTTATTTATGTGTCTTGAATTTCTAGGAGCAGACACAAAGCAGTGAACCATTTAAGATGCCGTTACCACCAAGCTTAATGAAAAAAGACACTGTGCCTGCAGAGGTATGGCGCTTTCTCATTGTAATTATTCTTATCCGGGCTCTTGTAACGAAAGGTTTAATGGACCCACTTTAGTTTGGGGAAATCTTTGCTAGTTTACAAGGTATGTAACAAACTAGTGCTCTGTAGGCAATTAGCTTAGCATATTGGACTGCTTGTTGGTCCAGAATCTGAGGTAGAGGGATCTCTTATTGTAAGTTGCACTTCCATTTTAATTCTATTACTTTAATAGCCTTAACATTGGAGCGTTTTTTCAGCAAAACAGGACAGAGATGTTATCTGGTATCCAATGCCCCTCTTATTATTATTATGTCTCTAAAGATTCTGCATTGGTGGTTGAATAAACACCTGGATAAAATATGGTTGGTATGGATGTTTGATGTAGAGATGTTATGGGGACAAAGTGGTAATGGAATCGGAATAGACAGCGTTGTTTGAAGTTAAACATATTTGGAAGATAAATGTGCTGGTATGTGTTCAGAGAACATTTGAATACTAGGGGAGAGTTTGATTGTGCGGTAGAGTATTCGTAAGAGCATAAAGGCCAGAGTGAAGATGGTAGGTTGCAGTCTAGAGACAAGAGCTGAGATGTAGGGATTTACCGTGTTCAGGGCTCAAGCGATCCTTGTCCTTTGTCAAGCCAATCTTTTCAATAAAGCATATTTATAAATATGTTGATTGATACCTTAACTTTTTTCTGCCTAAGAGAAGATACTTAACAAAATATCCTGTGTTGTTGTGCCCTCTCTTTCCTTTTTTTACTTTTCTAGCCCAAGGTGAATCCTCTTCTAAGTCTAATTGGAGAGTATGGAGAGGACAGTGAAGAGGAGGAAGAGATCGAGGAGCAGCTGCTTCCACCGTTAAAGAAAAAGCCAGCCCCCCTTCCAACTGCGAAGGTTCAAACTAAAGCCGTCCACCCTCCACCAATCGGCAACCCCATCCCAGCCAGCATCACGCAGGACAAACTGATCGACTGGAAAAAGATTGCTTGTCTACTGTGCCGGCGGAAATTCGCAAACAGTGAAACCCTGGTCAGGCACCAGCAACTATCAGACCTGCACAAGGTGACAAAGATACAGGATGTGGGTTCTGTCCATTAAAACTGTGTGTCATAAGTACATGGGAATGTTGGATATACAGGGTGAAATATACAAAAAGGAGCTATAGTACATGGTCTGTCCCTGCCCCTCATAGGCTGACACAAACGAGAAGGAGCTAATGCACATGGAGTCTGTACCATTCCCATATTCGGGAAACACAGACAAGCGAGAGATGTTGCAGAAAAGTGTTAAAGGGCATGGAGTTTATCGCTTCCCCTCACATGGTGACATAGTTAGGAAGGAGCTAAGGGACATGAAGTTTGTCCCTCTCCCTTGTAGGGTTACACAGGCAGGAAGGAGCTGTCCTTCCCCCTCGCATGGTAACGTCAGAAGATGCTAAGATACAGGGAGTCTGTCTCTCCCGACAGGGTGACAGATACAGGAGGGAGTTATGGGAAATTATGTCTGTCCCTTTTCCATTTCACAGTTCTTGCCACTTTTGCTTCACTGTTTAATACTCGTTTTCCTTTACAGCAAAACCTGGCCGCTTACAAGATGAAACAGTCTGAGAAGGAGCAGAGAGAGCAAGAGGTATATGGGAGTTTGATGGAGACATCACTACAGAATTTACCATCTATATTATGATCCCTATAAAATGTGTATCCAGTGCAAATAAACTTCTATTGTAAAAGGTTACAATAACACTATTGAGGCCTTTGTGGGGGTCCTGCTAATAGGCTTTCTATAGAGGGGTGTTGTTTTATTGCAAGGGATGATGCAAATGTTATATTCAAATTAGATATTTGCAATTGAAAGTTATTTAAAATGTCATTAAATAATAGAAAAACAGCTTTGAATTTACTAAAGTTTGGCTGTCACTCAGCTCAATAGACGCTTCCATCAGACTGGCTTTCTTATAAGAACCTAAATATCTTCTTGACTGATGAATGTTGCCATGAATTTGTGGCCTCCCTTTGCTTGTAGTGAGATGTGAACAGACAGATGCTAATTATACCTCAGGAGCCACATGCAAAAATAATCCAGTAATGCGCTAATTAGGTAACAAGACAAGTCTGGTGACAACATCACTTGAGTTGTGTTTTTTTTATTTATTTCCTTTTTTAATAACTTGAACATTTTCATTTTTACTAGTACTTTATTACCTTAATTGGGACCTCTGCTGTGGCCTTTTAATAACTCCTCTTGATGCCCCTAGACTTGTCCCACACATTCTTGAATGTGTCCCTACAACTTCAGCTTGAATGCTGTTTAACCTATCTACTACCTGTTTATAAAGTAGTCCTTTCACTTATTGCCCCCTAATATTTCACATCACATGTACAACAATCTTTTTCTTTCCTCGCTGGGTGAGGGTGGGTGGGGATCTCACGTACCCCTCAATAGGCTGAATGTGAATATTATTGACAGGAGAATCAGTCCATACAGAGGAGGTTGCATCAGGCAAAAAAACTACTGGAAGAGCTGGAGAGGGAGGAGAAGGGCGGCCCGCAGGTGCAGTGTCTTTTTGTTAAATGATATACCTGGCATGGGGAGGGGGCAGCAACCGCACGGAGTAAAAGTTTCTATGGAAAGAGGTTTATTCTGACATTACACTAACAGCCTCTCTTAGCCCTTATCCGGTGTCTTTACCTTGAAGTATGCACCATTACACTCCCACTAGTACCTTACACTCCGCTCCGTCACTGCACCTCAGCCCAACCCTTATCAGCCTCATCCCCAAAGTGATTTTCCTGCATGCTCCTCTCCAGATCACCTTGTATCGGAAAACCAGATGTGGCAGTCAAGGGATTTAAATGGACCACTGTATTTTAGGAGGATAAACTAAAGTTTGTGAAATATATCACACACTAACAACACTAACCGATATGTAAGCCATGAGCATGAAACCATTTTAGAGAAAATCTTTTATTCTTATATTCTGTTTGCATATAGAATATTGTATCTTGTCTGACTTGAGCACTTCCTAATCGCTTAGAGCCTGAGGGCAATTCCTACCTACTGCTCAGTGGAGGGAAGGGAGCTTTCAATTTCTTAAATCATTTAACGGTTTCAAACTTGACACTTATCCACATTCCCTGTACATGCTCCAATTCAGGCAGTCTGCAAAAATGACTGGCCCTGCTTCTGTGGAAGTGTAAATACCCCTCTGATACACACAATTATCACCATAGTGTTATGGATGCCTCCAGGGGTCAAATAGAGGCATTATTTTTATTGTTAAAAACTTTCTTGCATAATTTTCTTAGCTTCAATTATGTCAAATATATTTATTTAATAATTCAGTTGTCCTTTAATTTCCCTGATTGGCTGCATTCCCTACATTGCCCTGCATTCCTGCATGGTTATAGTATTTGTAAAACGTATGTGAATGGAATGACTTATGACCTGTTTTGTTCTGGGACAGGGAACACCAGGAAGTCCAGGAATTGATGGCAGTAATTTTGAAAAGCCAAAATATTCTGGCACTGGCTTCAGGTAACACAGCCTTGATATAATCTGGCCTTTCTTATAGTGCTTAAAATGATATTTCAATTTTCACTGCTGCTCTACATTGGAAAAAAACTTTTTTGCATTTTTAAAACTGATGCATTTTTTTAATTTTTATACAACCCAGTTAATCCTACACTGCTTACTGAAGGGTGATTGCCTTTGAAAGGTCTGGGGGGGACAAGTCATTTAATGCAATTATAAAACAGTGATGAGCGCTTCAAATTAAATAGGTTTTACAGTTGCTCCACTTGATTTACACTGCTCTATATTATTGTGCAGAGCCATACCCATTCGTTCAGAGGACCAAGCTGACCAAACAAATGGAATTGTATTTCACAGTTATTTAAAATGAAAGTTAAAAGTTGGGTGTTTTAACCATAAATTAACTTTATAGTACCCCTCATAAGTCTCCTTATCCAGACCCATTAATTTTCTTCCTCATCAACTCCCAGTGTGAGAGCTAACCATGTGCAGTTATAAATATGTATGACTCAGACAATTATCATTATCCAACTTGGCAAGCTTTTCTTCTTCATCACCCACCACTGTGAGACTAATTTAAGCTTAAAATTAAGCTTTGTTCGGTAAGCACCAACTGCGTGATATCCAGGTTTGAAGGCTTCGCTATGCTCAGTATGGAAATGCCAGTATATTGTCTGACACCCAGTTCTAATGATGCAAGGCCTAGACTACCTACCTTAGGCGTGTAGTGCTGGTTTTGTTAACCCTTTCCCTCATCTACATGTCATATTTTGCAGTACAGACTTGCAGAGCGACCCTAGTACGAGCCAAGTAAAGGTTTCTGTCCAAAAGCAGACCGGAGACTCCTATAAAGAAAACATGAGGAAGCTCATCCTGGAACGTTACAAGCAGCTGGAGTGAGGCCCCTGCCAATCTGCACCCCCCATCCCCCAGCCTGTTAATGTTTGTTGGTTACAAAAATTAATTTTTGCTGCTATTTCTTTTTTTAATAAAATATGCTTGAAAAGAATGTCTTGCATTCCTGTGTTTAAAGACAGATCTTGGATTCTGGGTTAGTTTTCTATTACACAAGATGGGCTGTTTTTAAAGGACCACTGCAATGTCCTAACAGGTGCTGGATGTTTTGTTTAGGTATTAATCATTAATAATTATCCTGTTCAGTGACTTAGTAAAGCAGTACTGCAAACAATTAATCCTCCAATTGTGTCTACCCCATATGAGATCTTCAAGGGGTGGAAGTAACTCTGACTGGGATGCAGTCCTAATGGCACACAAGATTGTGTGCTCCTTTCTAGTCGTAAGCTCTTGCCTCACATTAAGAGTTGCTCCCACCCCTTAATGATCTCATAGAGAGTGGAGATAATGGCACAACGCAAGGATGATTTGAAATGAAAGTAAATATTAATTGGAATATTATTCATGATCAATGCCTAAATAAAAAATCTGTTAGAGCATAAGTCATCTTTTAATACGTATTGTTTGGATAGAAGATTTGCGAAGCACATTACATGATGGAAGAGAATTATATTTAAACACTTGGCATGGTAAGATTGTTAATAAAATCACAACAGAAAAGAAGTTTAAGATATAACGATTTAAATTATTATAGCTTACTTTGTTGTACAGTTATTTGCAAGTAAAATGTCTTAAAATATTGACAACTGTTTAATTCATATGAAAGTATTTACATGTTTGGAGGTAATGTGTGTGTATATATATATATATATATATATATATATATATATATATATTATTATTTTTTAAGTTACAGGCATTTCAAACAAACATACATTCAAATTTATTTTCTTACTAAAGTAAAGCAAGCTAAATATTATACATATATATATATATATATATATATATATATATATATATATATATATATATATATATATATATATATATATATACTGTATATACTCGAGTATAAGCCGACCCGAGTATAAGCTGAGGCACCTATTTTACCACAAAATACTGGGTAAAATGAGTGACTCGAGTATAAGCCGAGGGTGGGAAATGTGCTGCCCCCTGTGTCTCCCCTCTCTCCCGTGTCTCTTCTCCCCACTACCTTCCCTGTGTCTCTTCCCCCCTCCCTTATCACCCTCCTCAACCCCCCTCCTCATTCTCAACCTCCCTCCTCATTCTCAACCTCCCTCCTCAACCTCCCTCCTCATCCTCAACCTCCCTCCTCATCCTCAACCTCCCTCCTCATCTTCAACTTCCCCCCTCATCTTCAACTTCCCCCCTCCTCATCCTCAACTTCCCCCCTCCTCATCCTCAACTTCCCCCCTCCTCATCCTCAACTTCCCCCCTCCTCATCCTCAACTTCCCCCCTCCTCATCCTCAACTTCCCCCCTCCTCATCCTCAACTTCCCCCCTCCTCATCCTCAACTTCCCCCCTCCTCATCCTCAACTTCCCCCCTCCTCATCCTCAACTTCCCCCCTCCTCATCCTCAACTTCCCCCCTCCTCATCCTCAACTTCCCCCCTTCTCATCCTCAACTTCCCCCCTTCTCATCCTCAACTTCCCCCCTCCTCATCCTCAACTTCCCCCCTCCTCATCCTCAACTTCCCCCCTCCTCATCCTCAACTTCCCCCCTCCTCATCCTCAACTTCCCCCCTCCTTATCCTCAACTTCCCCCCTCCTCATCCTCAACTTCCCCCCTCCTCATCCTCAACTTCCCCCCTCCTCATCCTCAACTTCCCCCCTCCTCATCCTCAACTTCCCCCCTCCTCATCCTCAACTTCCCCCCTCCTCATCCTCAACTTCCCCCCTCCTCATCCTCAACTTCCCCCCTCCTCATCCTCAACTTCCCCCCTCCTCATCCTCACTCCTCCACCCCCCCCATCCTCATCCTCCCTTCTCAACCCCCCATCCTCAACCCCCCCCAACCTCAACCTCCCTCCTCATAAACCCCCTCCTCAACCTCCCTCCTCATCAACCCCCTCCTCACCCCCCCATCCTCATCCTCAACACCCATATCCTCATCCTCAATCCCCCCATCCTCACCCCCCCTCCTCCTCATCAACCCCCTCCTCACTGTCGCCCCCTCTAAATACCTCCCCCTCACTTACCTGCTTCTTCTCTGGCCTCTGCTCCGTCTTGACCCCGGCGCACATGTGAAGTCACATGTGCGCCGGGGTCAGGCCGGAGAAGAAGCAGGTAAGTGAGGGGGAGGTATTTAGAGGGGAGATAGTGAGGAGGGGGTTGATGAGGAGGAGGTTGAGGGGAGGGAAAGAGACAAATAGGGGTAGAGAGACACGGGGGGGGGGTTTGAGAGACACTAGGGGAAGTGACTCGAGTATAAGCCGAGGGGGCCCTTTTTAGCCTTAAAAAAAAGGGCTGAAAAACTTGGCTTATACTCGAGTAGATACGGTGTGTGTATATATATATATATATATATATATATATATATATATATATATATATATATATATATATATATATATATATATATAAATTATAGTATATGAATAGTACATTTGTGTTCACATTTGAACGTCTAAATCAAGTTAAGAAAAACTTGTTTCCTGCCCAGAACTCCGAGAAATACAGTTATTACACTGCATACTGGGAGCATGGGCAGGGTCATGCAAATAGGCCCACAAAGGCTTTGCTCTTGCTATTAATAACCATTTTACGCTTGGGTTCCTTTAAGCATATACATGTATTAAATTGCTTGTTTGCAAGCTGGAATATACATAAACCAGGAATCCTACCCACGTACAGCTGTTTCAAGGTTACTGCCTCTTATCAGCTTGGGGCCGGTTCCTAGCTTGTATAGTAGATTTTGTGTGGAGGTACTTTACCACAACAATCATTTAATTTATGGTGGGCAAAAGAGCGATAGATGTCTCCAACATACAGCAGTACAGTTTATAAATAGTACATTTGTGTTCACATTTGAATGTCTAAAACAAGTTTAAAAAACTGCCAAGAAATCAGAAATACAGTTATTTTATATACACATATATTTATATACAAACAGGTCTGGCACAGATTTTCCAGCATTGTCCATTCCGGTGGTTTCTCAAAAAACACATTTTTGGGGGCAAGAATACTGTAGTTTTATGTATTACAGTAAGTTCTATTTATTTCGGATACATTTATGTATTTATAATACACTTTATAAGAAATACTTAATGAATGAGATCAAGTTCACAATATGTTAGAGACACCAATTTACTAACAAAGATCACTGCAGCTTTACAGAATGAAAAGGACCAGTGGAGTATTACTGAAAATGTTTAAAAATTAAGTGGAACTGTTAAACTAATCACTAAGCACTTGAATTTGAGAGCTGTCCTTATTACGGTCTGTTTCGTAGTTGCAATGCTCATCTTGAATTTCTGATGCAGGCGGTGTAACATCTGGGATACTTGAAGACAAAGCCACAGGACACACAGTCTTCTTGGCAATCTTGTTTACATTTCATCCGAACAATGTTGCTTCATTTGTTTGGATCTTTCTTTGTGTAATTTTTCATGCAACAAATGCAAACTCATTAGTTATTGTATTGTAAAGGCGCTATGTTACACTAGTCCTTTAATTCGCTCACCAGATCAATTATCTTGTCATAGGAAAAGCGTTCGATTACATCCGTTTCATCTTCATCACCTCCCCCTTTATCACTCCCTATGTTTTTTTCATCATTCAGAACAGTCTCTATAATTTCGGAGTGTGTAAGGTAATGCTCAACAAGCGTTCCTTCATCTGCATTCATCCACACTGCAAGATTTTCTTCATTAAGATGGCTTGCTATATCCTTGGCAACAGGTTCTGTAACACTTTTTGCATACTCCGGCAACTCCTGAAAAACTTCTTCTTGCCTTGATAAATGAAAATTTGTTAAATTTTTCTCATCATTTTCAGCAGTTGCATAATCCAACTTTAAGGCAGGCCACAAATTATGCCAAGCTTTCTTAACCTCTTAAACGGGAATCCCAAGCATGACCCTGGGTTACTGCATGGTGGATGTGGAGGGGGCCCGGTAGTGCCAAAATTGCCTGGGCCCCCTCAGCACACTATTCGTCCTCCTCCATCCTCTTCCCCACGTTATCATCATCATCATTATCATCCTCCTCCCCCCATATCAACTTTCTCCTCCTCCCCCCCCTCCCGATCCTCCTTATCCTTCCCCCTAACCTCCTCCTCAATTCCCTCTCCTGTCCCTATCCCTCTCTCTCCTTACTTTTTAACTGGATCCAATGAGCTACCTGCTGATCTCTCCCCCCGCAGAGTGTCTTCTCACTGACCGGTATATGCTAATGATGTGACACGCTCACGTCATTAGCATATACCGGGCAGTTAACTGCCAAAGACACGCTGCATGGGGAGAGATGAGCAGGCAGCTCATCAGATCCAGTTAAAAAGTAAGGAGAGAGGGGGAGAGGGAAGTGAGTAGTATCAGGGGGAAGGAGGAGGATGATGAGGGGGGGGCAGGGAAGGATGATAAAGGGAGGATAAGGAGAAATGGAGGAGGAGCATAAGGAGGGAAGTGAGGAGGACATTATGGGGGATGGAGGAGGACAATGATAAGGGAGAATAACGGGAAAGTGAAGGGGGGAAGAAGATAATGGAGGAAGGAGGATGATGAGGGGGAAGGGAGGAGAAGGAGGAAGATATAGGGGAAAAGGGGATGGGGCAAATGGAGGTGATTGGAGAGGGAATAAGGGGGAAAGGGCGGTATGATTATGTCAGTATTTTTTAATGTACCGCTTTAACATTCTAAATACTGACATAATCATACCGCCAGGCAGGTTAAGTGTAGATGTTTCCACCTTCTCCCATGCTCTAACAATGAACCAAAGATCACTATGGACTTTTCAGCATTCACTGTACCTAACATACGTTTCATAAAAATTAAGCAATATTTTGACTTTAGAGAGCACAGGATTCCTTGGTCTAGGGGTTGTAGAAGTGATGTACAGTTGGATGGTAAATACACTGAAAACATTATTTGTCCAACATCAGAAGGATTTTGCAGTCTCCCTACAGATGTGCAGGGTGCTCTAGCTTCTCACATAAACAAAATTCAAACCATTCTACAGTAATCTCAGTTGTAATCCAACTATTTCTGTTTACACAATATGTTACTGGGTACATTTGAATACCTTTCAAGGCCCTGAGGCATTCATTACTCTCTTATCACTAGTTGTTTACACTTGTGTGCAGCATTTGAACAACCTAAAATGATAAGCCTGTCCTTAGATTGTTTGAATCCTGTGGGGGCTTCTGCGTCTTCTGCTTTTAATGTTTTTCTGGGAGTACACTGCCAATATAATAGTTACACCTGCTCAAGACTTAGGTCCTCATCAGCAACAATCTTGGCAAATTCATTGACATACTCAGCAGCTCTTTCTTGGTTTACAGAATGCTTTACTTCCCACCCTTTATGGAAGGAAATTCCTTGATGCCTCTTGAATCTTTGAAGCCATCCTTTACTATAATCACACTCCTGTTCTAATTTAAGTTCTTTATGGAACAGATGAGCCGGTTCCATTATCAAGGCTTCAGACAAATCCACTAAATACCGTTATTAACAGTTGTAGAGTATTAAAATGCATTTTAATAAAATGAATGTGCCACATGCATAGGACCTCAGAGCTTGTCCTCTTGTGCATTGGATGGTAAACAGCCGATTACCAGATTAAAAAGATTTTCATCTGCTGTTCTACACCATCTGAGATAGCACAAACACAGGATATCAGCTGTAATTACCAGTGAGTATGTGTAACACACTGCTGTATAATGTGACAGAACTGTGCAAAGTGCTCCCGAACAAGTATGGTGGAATCTGGAGTAATAAACATCTTGGAATGGGTTGCATTGGGTAATAACAAGGGTGCCATGATATCTATGAACTGCCAAACCATAGAATAGAATTCCTATCCTATATCTTCTTAATCACATTTAAAGGAAAACTGTAGCTTGTAACAAATTAACAGTTGCATGCAATGGCATTTATTATTTTAGTAGACACTCATGCCTAAAAGTATGAATGAACCACCTAGAATCCTATCTGCCAATGTTGTTTTTTTTTTTGTTTTTTTTATAACCTCCGCATGGAAGCCCAGCCTTGCAACCTCATTAGTAGCCCCAATCGGAACCTTGACTGTTTGTTTAACTATGAAGGCTTTGGTGACATCTTCTAACCCTTGCACCATGAATAAAAATGCAAATGCAGCCATATGTTTGCCAGTGGCAGATCACAATGATCCTTTTTTCCTACAGCGCAAAAGGAACGACAACATCATGTCCAACAATTGTTGCAACAATGCAGGCCTTTCAACAACTTCTTTCAGAGCCCACCTACCCCTGGAACCAATGGTAAGATGCCCAAGAAGAGGGAGTCAATTATCCCTTAATAAGCTGAGCTATGTCCTCCAACCTAGCTCCCACATGTGATCTGTCTCTTCTGACTTACCCAAATAGTAAACGAGACAGAGTGTCAGACAAATAATTTCAGACCTCATGGAGGGCCATTTACTTCATTGTGTGAAAGAGCACAAGATTCTATGATAAAATGATTGATCGTTTTTTTCTAATTACACTAATAACACCTAAAAAATTATGGTCTTAGGCCTGTTTACAAACAGACTGTTGCCTGTACCATGATTAACAACACATGCCGCACCGGCAGGTGAAGCTCCATGTGAACACAAAGATTTATAGTTTTCACTGAACATCAGGAATTCAGCAGGACAAGTTAACCCCTAACTGTAATTTTTTGTAGATTCCAGCAGTCATTTCTCTGCACAGATGAATTTGTGAAGGGTGAACACTCTGTCTGCTTGTGCTCACAGCAAGGAGGCTCCATATTTCTTATTTGCCCTTCCTCCATCTGAAGAGCACCATGTACCCTTAAAGTACATGCCAAGCTATAATCCTCCTGCTGCATCAGTGAACAGGTCTAGTAGTCTGTTTGACAGTTTTCCCTCCTGAAAAAGTCCTTGCCATTAAATGATTCTAGATAAGAAATCCAAAACTCCAAATCCTCATTAAAAGCCTTTGAAAATAGCATGCTATGAGAAAGGCCTTCAGCTTAACCTTCTTGCATTTGAGCAACACTTGCACTTATCCTCAGAGAACAAAACCTTCCTATACCTGGTATCTACTGTAATCCCCAAATATTGGAGGCATGAGCAAGGAGTTGTTTTGTCCAGAGGTGCTCTGGGATTCTCCATTCACTAGCTCCGCCACTGACTTACACATAGATAATGTAAGTCCAAACTGGATACTGCTTTATTGGTCACAACAGAGAAAACGTATACTTAACATCAACCAATCAAAACAAGACACAACCTTAGACAACATAGAATCTAACGAATGTCCATCAAATCATGTCATCCCCCTGATCACCTCCCGCGGGCCAGGAACATGGCTGATTAATCTTCTTAATCCTCTCTTTGTTCCGAGCCTCCCAAGGTGTCATCAGTTAGAATAATGGTGGAGACTGGCAGTCTCCCTGGTCCACTTGACCTTCCATACACCTGAACTGCTTACCCCTTAACTTGTGGCCCCATTCTCCAGGAGACCCACATAACATGTTTTATTAAAACTTCCAGGGAAACAGTTTGACACCAAGCATGCCTATGTACAACTCTTACACCAATTAATACACACTTGAACAATATATACATAGTAGTATTAAATAACATTAGACATGAGTAACCATTCTATGCCAACATGGCTGCAACAGTCCCAACGTCCATGTGGCCATGACACAATATTTTTTACAAATGGGAGAAAATACACAATTATACCACATTATACAGTTTTAACTACTGCCAGCCCGGGACCCACAATATTTTAACAGTTTTACAGTCCAGTGGTCTCCCTTCGGCATAACTGAGCAGCCCATTGGTAGGCAGATATCCTCAGCAAAGTGACAACCCAGACACCTTTAACTGGATTGATGAACCAGAAGCAATCTAATTGCTGCTTCAATATCAGCTTTGATCATCAAAGCCCCATCCACAACCGATTTTACCATTTCAAGAGCATGATCAGTGGATGCATACGATACCACTACTAGATCTTTATCAATAGTATCATTGGCCAATGCTCCTTTCAGAAAAGACAGATGATGAATCATCTGAAACTGATGCAGCTCTTTTTGGGAACCAATGCAGAGGGTACAAAACTAAATCCAGAAGGAGAGGGGCAAAAAAAGAACAGGGCATTCTACCCAGGCCATCCTCTTTTTTCCATAGCTTGCAGCTTTAATATTTCTACTAAAGATGAGAAATCCATCCTGCAAACAAACAGACAGACACAGGAGAGAGAGGGACCACCTTACAGGTCACATCAAGGAGGCGGATGACCTGCTGCTGTGGTGACTGGTTAAATGTGGCCCAAAGGAGCATCGCCCACACATTTAATACTTTCATATGCTCCTCCTACAGTCCTTCCCACTCCAGAGGGAGATCATGCACAATTATGTCTACTTTTTGTCCACCAGGGTTCACTATACTCCTAGGCAAAGATAAGCATGAATATATTTGTTTCAATCCCTAGTACGCCCCCATTTGGAATTTGGAGTACAATTTTGGGAACCACTTCATAAAAAGGAAATTTTAGAGCTGGGAAAAGTACAGAGAAGAACAAAAAACTAATAAGGGGAACTAATAATGGATTATGATGAAAGACTAATCATATTTAAATGTATTTTCTCTTGAAAAAAGGTGTCTAAGAAGAGGATATGATTACATTATATAAATACATACAAGGTCAGTACAAGGCTTTGTTAGGTGAACTTTTTGTGCCAAGAGGTTCTCATCTGACAAGAGGACATCCTTTGAGGTTAGAAGGAAAAATATTGCACTGTAAAAAAAAGAAAAGGGTTCTTCACAGTAAGGGAGGTGGTGACAGCAGATTCAATATATAACTTTAAAAAGGGAATTCAGGGTCGTCCTCGATAATTAGAGTGGGGGTATCGATCCAGGGAAGAATCTGATCGCCAGTATCTGGTATCGGAAATAAATATAATTTTTTCCCCCTTTGAGAAAATTGGCAATGTTTCAATGTTTTTTTTTTCGTTTGCTTTCTCTGGATCAATTATCGCTTAATAATTAATTTGCATATTACAAAGATCAGAGGAGTTGTAAAAAGGTATCAACCTCAAATACTATGTAAATTACTATGACTCTTAGAATCTATAAGAAATTAAAAAGCTGCCACAATCTTAGATGATATTTATTAAAGTTCACCTGAAAAAATGCATAAAACACAAACTCAAAAAGTATTGAAAAAGTTGCCATGATGGGAAATATTGTATTATGGTATAGTACAATTTGGTCTTTTCCTGATATGAGTGCACCGGTGGACCACCAGCACAAGCAGCAGCAGTGAGAATCTGCTAGATGTAGCTGCCAAAATGTTGCTGCTCATATCGTAGCTTTAGGGTTAGGGTAAGGTTTACGGTTAGGGGGCTAGGGTAAGTAAAGGTTTAAGCTTGGAAATTGTATATGATCTCAGCAGCGCTTGCAAACTGTGCACAACTTCGTCAGCACCATCTAGCAGCTCCTTGCTGTATCTGTTGCTGACTCTAGGAAAGAAATCCATATGAGAAAGGTATTTAGATTTCTGCACAAGAGGTATTATCTAATCACATATATAGTTATGAGCATGCGAGCTGTTGCTAACGCTTGCGGGCTCGCGAAGCTAGGGTCGCAGTTGCTGGCAAGGAGCGCCTTCGGCGCTCCTTGCCAGCAACTGCGGACCTCGCAAAAAACAAGAAAACATGAAAAACACAATAAATACACACAACAAATACATAAAAAGCTTACCTACAGCAAGAGGAGGCAGCCAGGACCTCGAAAACTAAAGTTACATCTCAATTTAACTCAAAATAAAAGAGTGTAGACACTCAAAAATCCTCTAAGCGAGAGAAAAAATGGCCTCCGCAAAAAACTAAAACGAGGCTACAGCAGTCTAAAGACGCAAAACACCACCAAACAGCTACGGATTTCCCAAAATAGACGTACAAGATCCGAAAATAATGACGCAACCCGCGCGACCCCAAAAACATTACAAACACAATAAATACAAACAACAAACACAAAAAAAAGTTTACCCACAGCAAGGTTACTGCACGCAGGACCTCTGCAAGTAAAGTTACACCTCGATTTAAGTAGAAATTTAGGCACTCGAAAATCACCTAAGCGAGAGAAAAAATGGCCGCCGAACAAAACGAAAACGAGGCTAAAGGACCCTAAACTCGCAAAACACCACCAAACAGCTACGGATATTCCGAAAAAGTCAGATGATATCCGAAACGAAGCACGCTAAATCAGCCACAGCCGCATACCACACATTAGCCGCCATTTTAGAACAATAACTTATACAATGCGGAAGTACACAGCTACGCTAACGGATTTGCCTCGCGCACGCACACTATTACACTACACACTGCACACGTTCATCACGCTTACACAGCAGCTCCACACCACTAATGCTGCAGCAACATCAAAACAGATTGCCAGCTCTTCAACACAATGCTTCCTGCATACATCCAAGGGTACTAAGGGGAATGGGTTATGTAATAGCCAAACCATTATATTTAATTTTTCAAGATTCACTCAACACAGGGTCTCTACCAGATGACTGGAGAAAAGCAGATGTGATACCTATATTTAAAAAGGGAGCAAGAGCAAATCCGGGGAATTATAGACCAGTGAGCCTCACTTCTGTAGTGGGGAAGCTTTTAGAAGGGTTAATAAGGGATAATATACAAGAATATGTCTATTTGAACAGGATTATAAGTAGGAGTCAACATGGGTTTATGAGGGATAGGTCATGTCAAACAAATCTAATTAGTTTCTATGAGGAGGTTAGTAGGAACCTGGATCAAGGCAACTCAGTGGATGTAGTCTTTTTGGATTTTGCAAAGGCTTTTGATACAGTGCCACATGGGAGACTATTGGGCAAACTAAGGGATACAGGAATTGCAGTAAATATCTGCTTATGGATTGAGAGCTGGCTAAAAGATAGGAAGCAAAGGGTTGTTGTAAATGGAACATACTCCGATTGGACTAATGTGGTAAGTGGGGTTCCTCAGGGTTCAGTATTAGGTCCTCTCCTTTTTAACATATTTATTAATGACTTAGAGGTAGGATTGGAGTGTGGGGTCTCCATTTTCGCTGATGACACAAAGTTGTGCAAGGTAATTAAATCAGAAAATGATGTGCTTTCCCTCCAAGGGGATTTACATAAAATTGAGGAATGGGCATCTAAATGGCAGATGAGATTTAATACGAATAAATGTAAGGTTATGCATCTGGGAAGGAAAAATAGCCATGCAATTTATAATCTTAATGGAGCAAATCTAGGTGTATCAGATATTGAAAGGGATTTGCGAGTGCTTGTGGACAACCACCTAGGTAACAGTGCTCAAAGCCAAGCAGCAGCTGCAAAGGCAAATAAAATATTAGCATGTATTAAGAAGGGTATAGAAGCCAGGGAAGCAAATATAATTCTGCCACTATACAAATCTCTAGTACGCCCTCATTTGGAATATGGAGTACAATTTTGGGCACCACTTCATAAAAAGGACATTTTAGAGCTGGAAAAGGTACAGAGAAGGGCAACCAAACTAATAAGGGGAATGGAGGGGCTAAGTTATGAAGAAAGACTAACCAAATTAAACTTATTTTCTCTAGAAAAAAGGCGTCTAAGAGGAGATATGATTACCTTATATAAATACATCCAGGGTCAGTATAAAGATTTGTCGGGGGAGCTTTTTGTGCCAAGAGGTTTTCAACTGACAAGAGGACATCCCTTGAGGTTAGAAGTAAAAAGATTCCACCTCAAAGAAAGAAATGGGTTCTTCACAGTAAGGGTGGTTAATCTGTGGAATTGTCTACCAGAGGAGGTGGTGACAGCGGATTCGATAGATAACTTTAAAAGGGGACTAGATTTATTTCTAATTAAAAAGGGAATTCAGGGTTATAAAGGATAATTAGAGAGACAGTAATGATCCAAATTTTTAACATTTCCCCTTTAGACAATTGGCTAAGTCTCGCTTGTGTTTTTTTTTTTTTTCTATTTGACTTCCTCTGGACTAATTAATAATAATAAAAAAACAAAACAAAAAAAAAAAAAACATTAAATAATTGATTAATAATTAATTAACAACTAATGAATTAATAGTTAATCCGCATATTGCAGATCAAAGGAGATCTTAAAAGGTTGAACTTGATGGACTGAAAGTCTTTTTTCAACCTTAAATACTATGTAACTATGTAACTATATATATATTACTTCAAAATAGGTAAAGTATATTACTTTATGAATGTATTATTTATTTTATTATCATACACCAAACAGCATTAGCTCACTTACAATTTCATTGCCGTAATTTTTTTCACGGGCAATATTCTAGTATTTAATACTTCAGATTCATTTTCCCATCAGAACAGTGGGGTTGAGCTCTGCTCCAAATAACTATTTCATCCTCCAATCTGGCTCATAAGGTGCGCTGACAGAAGAGGCTTTGAGCTATGAGGGGGCGCCCGAAGCCCCAAACATAGCGAAGGCCTCTCTGTCTACTCAGCTCCCTTTCGAGTTGCGCCACGTCAGAGGATGGAATAGTTATTTGCCTGCAGTAGATTTTTCCACCACCAGGTGGTGCAGTGACGCAAAGCTCAACCTCACTGTTCTGATGGGAAACGGATCTGAAATAGATCTATCCCTCTTTGCCTGCGCATTTCTTCTGCAGCACTGAGAGCTGCAGTTACAGGTGCCAACTGCCAGAGGGCGCTGTGAGTTTTTTTGGGCACCATCAAGTTCCAGGGAAGGCAAATAACTATTCTCCCCTCCGAAGTGGCGCAACGCGACGGCGTTGAATCGACAGCGAAGCTATCAATATGTTCATCGCGGACAATCGACCCCCTGTCTGCGCGCCTTATATGCTAACATCGGCAGTGCCATCTGTCGGCCGGAGGCGGAACTGCAGCTGTGAGATTTTGCTATGGTGAAGAGGGAAAAGACTCAGATCCCAAATGTCTTTTTCCCTTCTGACATAAACGATCTTTAAAATATCATATTTTCATCTAAAACAATTTTCTTTTTTTGGTCATGGCCCTAAACCGCTGATTGCTAATGCTGTTAGTTTTTTTACACACGTCACAGATTTGACCTTCACTGGTCCTTTAATAAAAGGGAATTTGAGGAGCTAAGAGGGCCAAGGCATCCCCTAAAAATAGGACATGTCAGTGCTAAAGATGAGCATTGGAGAGCTAAGGGAGACACTCCTAGGTCAGTATGTGGCCCATGTATATGAATGACAAAGCAGTACAGCACAACATGGCTCCTGTGATTATCATTGTTGTTTCAGACCGTTCTGATTCTGACAGTTGAGCCCCTTGATAATAAAAGGGGAGGGGCTCAGGCTTTACGACTTCTGTAGAAAATCTGCACAATTGTGAGAATTATAAGCATCCTGGGCTCAAAATAACACATCTTTATTGTAACTAAAATCCTGTCATGTTTCATTTCCATGGCCGCAGTTACACGTCATAACCCCTAGCAACGTCCTAACCAATAATAGCATCCTGCCACATACAACTACAAATACCATCATGCCTTTTGGTGCAGAGTGCTTACCAAACCTCATTCCTACTCTCTCTGGAGCTCAGTAAGGAGGCGTGAAACGCACAGAGACGCGACAGGCGCGTGCGCAGCAGGCGCAGAAGCTTCCAGGCTCCTTTCCTGCGCGTTGCATTGTGGGTAGGAGACGGGTGGATTCGTCGCCATTTCGTGAGGACTGCGAGGGAGAGAGGAGCTAACAGGGCGGTGAGTGGTAAAGAGCGAAGTCATGATAGAAAGGGGGATACTGTCAGTACCGGTGCAGTGACAATTATCACAAATATAATATAAATGATTAGGGCTCTTATATTGCTGGGGACGTGTCCATTGGCCATTACTGGGGCTGCAGGGGGTTATATCATATACAGTAATGTGCATCATAATCTGGGAATTGTGGTATTATTGTGTGGGTAGTTATCACGGGGGATTGTTCAAAACCAATTTAATAAACCATCCTATAGTACTGCACATATACATGTCTGCGGCTAAATAACACAAATATATATTTTATATAGCACCTTATCATAGCACGATTTTAGTGTGTGTATAAATCCATATATATATAGAGTGAAAATGCTTTGTGGGCACATTTGCATGTCCCTGCCCAGTTTCCCAGAATGCAGTGCAATAACGTCATTTTTCTTGTAATTTTGAGCAGAATTTTTTTTTTTTTTACTTATTCAAATATTATTATCTTTATTTATATCGCGCCAACATATTCCGTAGCGCTGTACAGGGGTTGAGTACATAGCAGAAAACAAATTAAACACCTTGTAAGGAGTGGAGGGCCCTTTTTTTGAGCCTAAAATCTAATGTACATAGAGCTTGTATGAGCTCAAATGTACATTTTTTCCCCCCCCCATACAAACGTACACACGCCTTTTATAATATTAGTGTTATTACTAAATAAGGAGTAATTTAATTTCCATATCCTAACACAAATTTAATTTGTATATGGCACCAAATACCTAACACTTAGGAGATGGGGAAGGCTTATAGGATCCTGGAAGGGAGAGAGAGATGCATACATGCAGGGTGGCCAGAAATCTCTATTTAGTAGCCACATAGATGTCATCGTAGCTTGGCCGGGAGTCCTTTCTTTGAAATGTTAGGTAGCCTCCTGGGATTTTCATCCAAACCCTCATATCTGCTGTGTATATACACACACATACTGTATATACATGGCTGTGAGTGTCTCCATAAATTTATAATCTATTTATTGTAAGGAATTGGCCACATTTCTGTTACCATTTTATTGGTGACATAAGTGAAGCTAAAACAATTTTTTTCATGGCCGCCACTTAACGTTTGCGGTTAGACATATATTTCTGTATTATACATAACCTGGCTTCGAAAAATGCTTGGTTGGTCCCTGTCTGTTCTGTCTGACTTCAGCCTATCAAATAATTTAAAACACCAAATGGTGTGCTCATGTAAATCCTAAATATTTTTGGTAATTTATACTTTGTATATGAATTGACTCGCTCTCTGGCTCCGTAATGGGGTTTTGTCCACTTGTATGTATGTATAAAGATCTACATCAGGGGTCACCAAACTCGGTCCTGGAGGGCCGCAGCAGGCCTGGATTTGTGGATATCCTTGCTGCAAACAGGTGAGAATCTTGTTTCTTCAGCCATCCTGATTGACTCACCTGTTTGCAGCAAGGATATCCAGAAATCCAGGCCTGGGTCGGCCCTCCAGGACCAAGTTTGGTGACCCCTGATCTACATAGTCATACCTACATTCGGACCTGTCCTTATGTGTACGCACACATTTGTGGAAGATGTGCTGGGATGTAGCTGTGTCTGTCTCTACGCCCGGCAAGTGGTTTTCGGGGTTAGGGTTACACCGGTTAAGTGGTTAGGGGGTTAGGAAGTGAGGGCTGGTGGGTTAAGGTGTACTACCTACTTCGGACATGTAGATCGAGATGCGTGCGTACATATAACAGGATAGATCCCTACATTTCATACAGGAAAAGGGGTGCCAGGCTCTTCAAACTTTTGATTTCTATTATTTTTGCCAGGGAATGGACTGAAATAACCCAGTGCTAGATCTGTTCTCACCACAGAAGCAATATAACATACACATTCACACAGGCAACAGTATGTGATATCTAAAATGTATTTTAAAATAGTTTGATCCATAGCCACTATTAAAAACACTGCTATCTTTTTTTTTTTTTATGACCCCTTTTTAATAGTGTTTCATGTCAATACACAAAACAGTCAACATACATATAAAACAGCAGTAAATGTTTTTTTTTATTTGTTTGGATCTCTCTTGTTTTTCTATTATCCAGAGGACCCTGGCAATTTGATCTCTTGTGCCTCTAGCTCTGCGGAACCTGGTCCATGGATCAATTACATATTGCAGATCCGAGGAGATCTTATAAGGTTTAACTTGACTTTAACTTTTTTCAACCTCAATTACTATGTATTGTTCGGGCCGCACTTACAGGATTTTAAGAATTACCTTGCTGGCATGCGAAATGAGTGCAATTGTTCAATAACTAAACCACTCTTTGGAGTATTTTTTGTATTTATTTTTTTACCTTTTCCAGTCTACTGGCCATTGTTAAGATATTTTCCTTTAGCATCACACAAGCAACACTTGATGGAATCCCAGCTAAATTGTTCAAAATCCTTCAGCCTCTGCACACATCAGACAAGCTATTGAAGCTATAAGTGGCATTACGATTCTTCCTATATAGATCCTATGTGTATTCCTGTCATCTCTTCTTTATCTGATCATCTTCTGTTAAATGGTTATGTAAGTGAGCTGGATTATGAGTGCATCTGATAGAGGAGAATTAATAGTGTATAAAAACATTATTTTATTTTTTGCATGGGGTGGGGGGTGCCAAAATAAACTTACCTTGAAGTTCTCAAAATATCTTTCAATTTCTGTAAGTTGAAACCTAGCATTAACGCACTCCAAACCCAAGCTAAATTGGTATACAATTTAAAAAATTGTTTTGGCCAATCAGGCAGAAATAAAGACTGAAACATTTGTATCACAATGTGGCAGTTGCTGTCTGTCTTTTTTTTTTAATTTACTTTTTTGCTTATTTCCTTAGGGGTTATTATAGCTGTGACCCCACCAACCATCATTTCCTTTAGAGGTCACACACTGTATCCTGCAGGGTACATTTTATGTAAGTTTCCTAGGGGTATGCACATACACATATCAGTATGTAGCATATAAATATGTAAGTACATTCAACTTTTCAATATAATACATATTTTTCTACTAATCAGTAGCTGTTTATTAGGAAACATTTGAAACCCCGGAAACATTTGACACCCAGGAAACTTGCATATACCTTTTTTAAGTCCCTGCCATTGTTGTCTTATCATGCACACTTTGTCATGAAATATTCCTTGGAAGAGACCTCTTGATGCCCCATTTTGTTATCTTCTTTTCTTTTCTTTTCATTGTCGAATTATTATTATCATTATATCGCACCAACATATTCCTTAGCGCTGTAGAGGTGTTTAGTACATGGCAAAAAACTAAATTAACACCTTATAAAGAATGGAGGGCCCTGTTTTGGAGCATATAATCAAATGCACATAGTGCTTGTTTCCAAGACACGGAGACACAATTGAAAACTTGCAATCTAAGCGATGATTTTTGACTCTCCTTCAGTTTAATTCTGAACTTTGCCATAAGAACCTCATGGTCTGAGCTTTAGTCTGCCCCAGGTCTTGGGAAGAGCATGATGAGAGTTATCTTGACAGAGTTTTACTAATCTCTGATCTGCTTCATTTTGCATGCCAGAGCCAAACTTTCCAATTTTCCTGGTATCTTTTGGTTCTCTAGTATTACAATATCCTACAATATAAACATAATGTGTAAGGCTGGGCTGAACGAATCAAAAGCAGGAGTTAATATTGTTAAGAGAAATATAAAAAAACAGAGCTATGCTGATGATACTTCTCTAATGGCTTAAAGAAAGGGGGAACTAAATGGCCTCTTGATAAGAGTGCAAAAGATCAACGTTACAAAGGAAAAAAAAAAAACATTGCAAATGGAGAAGTGGAGACAGTGACAGATTTTATTTTCCTGGCCTCCAAGATCTCTGCAGATGGCGAATGCATCTAGGGAAGAATTGTATGGCGAGTTTGGACAAGCTATTACAAACACTTTCGACAACGGTCCACATATTTAAACTATGTTATTCCCAGTAGTAACATACTGATGTGAGAGCTGGACCATAAAGAAGTCTGAGCGCGGTAGAACGGACGCACTTTGAAGTGTCTGCGTAGAATCCCTTGGACTGCAAGCAAATCCAATAAATCAGTACTTCAGGAAATCAAGCCAAACTGTTCAATAGAAGGTATGATTATGAGGCTGAAGCTCTAAAATTTTGGCCATATCATGAGAAGACAGGAATCCCTAGAGAAGCCTCTGATGCTGTGAAAGATTGAAGGCACAAGAAGGGGCGAAAGAGGCAGTGGTGGATAAGATGAGACAATTGAAGCAATGAACATCAGCATTAATGGGCTCAGGAGTAGTGGCTGACAATGTGCCTGATATGCTGCAGAACATGGGTCACGGAGTCGGACAAAACTGAACAATAGCGGCGCTTCTGAAATGGCACATGGCCGACTTTAATTTGTATTTCTGAAAAGAGTAATACAAAATTATAGCAAAGAAAAAAACAAATATATTGCATAATTTTGACTCTTCAGGCTATGATGGAGGTGTTTTGTGCTGAGATCGTGCCTAAGACTTGATACTTTTGGTCTTTATTACCTGTACATACATTTTGTTTTTATTGCTTATAACAGCCTAGCAAATGGATCCTTGAAACAAGAAACCGAACACTTTACATTTCCATTTCCACATTGGCCCCCCGCCGCATTGGTCCTTAATAGCACTCCACACCCTGCTTAGTTTAATTTTTAAAATGCTTGACATAAAAACCAACTAGATTAAAATATATAAAATGCATATTCTCAAAATCTCTGGCTGTGACAGCACCATTCAACCATTTGCAGTGTTGCATTAAGGTTAACAAAAGGATGTCTGGGTTGCAGCAGTTTTATAATTCATTACACACCACGGCTCTTACGTTACGTGCTTGTTCCGATTGCTGGACTGGTAATACTATGGCTGTCATGTCTAGGTATGAATAGTACTTCTAATATACTACCTATGCCACATGTTATGGGAGAGGCCACTTGTGATGTTACCTTTCTCAATTTGTTGGGGAAAAATAGAACTTCCTTTGCTCTATGTACGGCTTATGAGATGATTAATATATTATCTGATACCTCTGTTATAAATAAATATAGTAAGCCTTTCTTTAAAGTACTAGCAATGACAGCTCACATTGTACAATAGTCTAAAACTGGACGTGCTCAAGTATAACATGACCTTTTTTGTAAATTGCCTTTTTTCTCTTGCTTCCTTAGGCCGATTTGTCAAGGCAAGTGACGGGCAAGCTTACCGTGCGCAGAACCATGGGCTCTGATAAACGGTAAGTGTCCTTTGATAGGTTCTTCCACAAGGGGCTAAGTACCATTGTTGTGTTTTAACTTGCCCTATTCTGTTGCAGCGTGAGCCGCAGTGAGCGCAGTGGGAGGTATGGCTCTGCTTTTGATAGAGATGACAGAGAAGACCGGGACTACAGGAGCCGTCGTAGAGACTCCTCAGAGTATAAAAGATACCGTGAAGACAGAGATGATCGTTACGATGACTACAGAGACTATGACAGCCCAGACGTAAGTAACATTTTCTAAACTGGATAATGCAACATTTTTTATTTTTATTATTTTTTTGTATAGTAACTTGGCAGCCAATTTTTCAGTTAATCATTAAAACAGTTTTTACAATATTGCAGGTGTTATAATTTAATGGGAATTTCTGGAAGTTGTCATTTTCTGTACCTAACATTTCTGTTGCTAAGCTTGTGGAGGGGGGTTCATATATATATTTTTTTTTTTTGTAACTTTGTGCTTCTGAATAAGCGTTTTTAGCCTCCTGTGAATTTTTTATTTTTAACATTAGCGAGAGAGAGATCGAGAACGTGAGAGAAGAAACAGTGACCGCTCAGAAGAAGGCTACCATTCAGACAGTGACTACCTGGACCATGACTATCGGCATGATTATTATGTTGACGAAAAGGAGAGCAAAACCATTATGCTGAGGGGGCTCCCTATTACCTTCAGTGAAAATCATGTAAGCTATTTTTTGGTTGATTTTTATTAACCTATGCTGCTAGGTCAGAGAGAAACGCTCTCTAGAGACTTGATACTGACAATAAATTCGGAGCTTACACAATGATGCAGCTAATGTGCTTCAGGGACATAAAACATCCAATGAAAGCATCTATGTAGCATAAAAATACTTCAGTAATTTTTTTAAACTAGTGCTAAAAGACTTTATAGAGCAATGAATTGGGTCCCAGCTTGAAATATTTAATAGAAACAACATAAATGGAGATAATACACATTCTTGTAGCCCAGTGGCTGTCCTCTTACTTCTAGGGACATGTTGGTTACCTTCTAATGCTCATGGGGGCCAGTTTTGAAATACTGAACATTTTGAACAGGGTTTTTACTACAAGTGACACACTTAATTTCCATGTTTTGAATAGAGTTGATGCATTCCATAACGGTGACTAATAGTAGTTGTATATTAAAAGATGTAGGCTATCTTCATGTCTGTTTGTCCTGGTGAACCTGGAGATAAGGTCCCCAGTCTTCACCCAGAAAAATAAAAACGTTAGTGATAAATACAAGCATTCCGTTTTTAAATGCATTTATAGAAAAACCTCATTTTTCTATTAAGATCCTCTTTACTTAGACAAGATCATTTCTAATATATATTTTTTTGACATCTTGTCTTTGTTTTTGCAGATTCGAGATCTAGTGGAATCTTTTGATGGTCCTCGGCCTGCTGATGTGCGGCTGATGAAGAGAAAGACAGGTGAGGTTCTATCTGGCATGAAGTGGTGCGTTCCCACTTTCTCCTAAATCCCACTCAAATTGCTCTCCCCTGAGGATAAGCCCCCTCTCCATTCCCATCCACCATCAGGCACAATATATTTAAATGGACTTGCCATGGCTAAGGAACCTTCTTTTAGTTTGGGCTTTGATAATTGCATTGTGTATTCATAGTGATTGTGGTAAGTAGAATTTTGGGGCTTTTGTGTATGCTGCATGGTTGCCTTCATCACCCCCCTTTCCCTCCTGAACACTACAGATGTCACAACTTGTACCTGTCCCATGTGAGTGTACAGCATGTGGGTGCCTTTTTTTTATGGTAGACCTTGTATTCAGGTGTTGGAATTGGGGGGGCAGTGGGGGATTTTTCTGCCTAATTGGAGGTTCCTTCTCATGGCAACCCCTTTAAGACAAGCAAGAAGACTGCACCCATGGAAGCCATGCCATAAAGCACTGCTAGGTCCATGGGCTTTGTCAGTTGGAGAGATGCAGCTGTGTTTTCTGTAAAAGGAACTGACTAACACTAGTATCCCGTCTATATCTGAATGCTGTCTCTAGGTTTAAGCCGCGGTTTCGCCTTCGTGGAGTTTTATCACTTGCAAGATGCTACCAGCTGGATGGAAGCCAATCAGGTTGCTTCACTCGCCAAGTCTAGAATACTCCTGAAAATGGCACATTACATATGTCTGTAACAGAGATCGAAAAGCAGAGCAACAAGGGGGGAGGGGGTAAAGGGGACATCCTAAGACAGAGATTGTGGGGAACTACCAAGGGAAAGAGGCTCTGGGTGCATTAAAGCTCTTCATGGTGTATTTAATGTGCAGTTTGAAAATTGTTATACCGGTTCCATTTATCCAGCAATATTATCCGTTTATTGTGTAACTCAAACTTAATACATACTCCATTGGTGGAATGTACACATGTTCTGTATTGATAGGATTATGTAAATAGCCAGTTTTTCATCGTATTTCCTCACAACAGAAACCTCATAAAAACGAGTGTCCTTTAAGCAAAAAGCTCTGACTTTATTTTTTTTTAATACAAGGACTCAATCACTGTTCATCGGTGCATGCCTGTATCAGTAATTTGTTGCATTTACCACACTATGGCTATTATGTCTCTGCTGTACTATATAGAGAGCTACCTTGCATTCCATGGAAAGCTTTAATATACACAGAGCTCTGGTGTGTCAGCTAATTGAGTGACATGCAAGTCGGGTCCCCTCCTTGGTTAGCTGCTGAGTACATCTGACAGACACATGTTCTGTATGAGTCCTCAGGGACAGCATTGGGTGTTTATGCATTGGGAGGTACATATGATAGATAGGCATTACTGAAATACATGTTGCATAGATTTTCTGTAAAGAAACACCACAGAAAAGAGAGCTTTAGTCTCAAATTTTATTGTAATCTCTTATCCACGCAGTGTAAGACATCACATTAGAAAGAGGATTAGATGCACAAATGGAACTCAATAGTACATATCGGCTCTACCTCAAAGCGGATGGGAATACTAGAGGTTAATGGAAGTAGTTATCACAAGCCTCAAAGTAGGTTTTAATTTAACCCATCCATTTTGGAAATAGAACAGTGAGAAATTATAGAATCCGTCACGTAGTGAAATACGTAAGAGCAAGAATTCAGAAGTCTGTTTTACATACACCTATAGTGAGGCATCTTGGTTCCAGGGTGGGAAATGTTTGGTGTAAGGGGTCAAGCTCATAATTCTTAACATATGATTCAAGTCTGACAAATGTGCACCAGAAGCTACTCTTGTATACAGCCCCCCATCTTCACATTACTAATGCCAAATGGGATTGTATTCTGCCCCAGTGACATTGAAATGGTTAATAAGAAGATGTGTATCTGCAGAGTTAAACAGATGTCAAATTGAAACCTGGGAAATACTGCGTGCAGTATTCAGCCTTCCGTCTCTCTCTGGAGACCACCCCATGACTATTCCCCTATCCCCCTCTTTCTGTTTCCATCGGCAGCTCTTTGTGCGCCTCTGTCTACCTTTCCCTCTGCACCCCCCCTGTGGAGGGGTTGGTCGGGCAGAGTTTTAGCTGGCAGTGGGTGGTCCTTCCCCACGTTGCTGTCCATATTAAAGTTGGGAGCTCATTCCCCTCCGCCAGGGGAAACTTTCTCTCGCCGGAGAAAGTGAAAATAACTGGTCCTCTCTTTGTGTTCTTGCAGAAGAAGCTGGTAATCCAGGGGAAGAATATTGCCATGCATTACAGCAACCCACGCCCTAAATTTGAGGATTGGCTGTGTAGTAAGGTAAGTCGCTCTATAACTCAAAGAAATTAGGATATTCCGAAATAGTAATTTTTCTGTCTTTTAAAGCTTTACCTTGTATTATTTTAAGTTCATCTATTCTGTTTAGAGCTGGTGACACCATTAGTGCTATTTTTTATTATTATTACAATGAATTGAGTTGTGAGTATTAAGTTCAAAGCTCTCTGGTTTTGTAGTGTGGCCTGTACAACTTTCGCCGAAGACTAAAATGCTTCCGCTGCACCGCAGCCAAGACTGGTGAGTATTGGACAGCCTCAGGATTTGCCATATTCCTTGATTCATAACAAGTTTCTAAAGCTGTAGTCAACTCTGTGCCTCCTTTGACTTTGTCTTGAAAAATGTGTTAAAACTGTAATCTCTTGTTGGCTTTTTAATGGAAAGTGTTTATATCTATGGATTTGCAGAAACATAAATGTAAGTTGCTCTTAGTAGCTGCTTGGCCTTAACTCACTAGTTACATTTAATTTCAATAAGTTTAAAAACTCTAAAACTAGTTTTATATAAATGCATTATGAAGTTTGACAAGAATACCTTCAGACACATGAGGCAGCATAAATTCAGTTGCTAGTTCTGAACTCTTTAGCCTTTTTTGATAACTGTTATAGAGTTGTTCTTTTGACTTACACCAGAGTGTTGTAGATGTTTGTAGTGCTTGTCATTTTGCAAATTCAAAATGTGTACAGGATTTCAATCTGTTTTCCTTTCCCTGCAGACTCTGAACTTGAAGCCCCCCAGGGAGCATCTGAAGCTCCACAATCTGTGGATTACTATAGTGACAGTAAGTGTTTCTAAAGTCTTGGCCTTGGAAAGGGGACGTGGGTTATTATTATTATTATTATTATTATTATTATTAATAATAATATCAATGCTCATCAGTCTACTTTATTGCATGGCAAGTAGAAAATACAGAAGTAGCAAGTTTTCTCAAGCCTATAAACAGCTAATATTTTACTCTGCATATTATGAAAGGGCAGTATAAAGTTTGAAATGGTAGCACATAATCAAAAGGAATAGAGAATTCTCAGATCAAAAGTACAATGTCAGGGAATATGGTGTATGGATTCCCAATTTTGGTTTTGGAAGTACTTAGTAACACAATGCTTGTATGTCCTTGGTTACAATTATCCTTCTAGTTGAGGGTGATTAAGTACTTTTGGGAAGCTGGTGGGTGGGTGTGTGCCATTGAAATTACCTTTTTTACACACAGTTGGTGTAACCTTATTAGGTGGCTATGTATCCTCAGCCATAATCCTCCGGAACATCGGGCCTCACACAGTGGTTGAATCAATCTTGTCTGCGCTCGCTCCCTATGTCTCGCTTGTTGTTAGCAATATCCGGCTTATCAAAGACAAGCAAACCCAGCAAAACCGGGGCTTTGCATTTGTGCAGCTGCCATCCGCATTGGTAAGAGGCCTTCACTGTTTCTTATCTTGAATTTATTTGCTTTTATGCAAAACATTGCTAATTTGTTACCTCTTTTCTCACTTTTTAAGGAGGCTTCCCAGTTACTGCAGATCTTGCAGACCCTTCACCCACCACTCAAAATTGATGGGAAAACAATTGGGGTGGATTTTGCCAAAAGTGCCAGAAAGTGAGTGGAGTTTTGTATATGTTTTTTATAATTTCCACACTGTTACCATTGCTGTAAAGTTTTTCTGTGTGCTTTTTTTTTTTTTTTTTTTTTTTTTGTGCCCTGAAAGGTTTGGAATATGTGCAGATTGTAGTAGCACTTTTTTTTTTTGTAAAGTGTAGTTGGTTTTGCCATGAACATAGGTGCTTCCAAGCTCCATGATAGTCCACTACATTGGTCCTTTTAACATAGTCCGGTTTATTTGCTGTTTGGTAAATATGGCCTATGCTATTGTTTGTTTCAGGGATCTGATATTGCCAGATGGGAACAGGGTCAGTGCATTCTCTGTGGCAAGTACAGCAATTGCCGCAGCTCAGTGGTCCTCTACACAGGTAATTACAAGCCGAGATGGATAGCTTTACACACACTACAGTGCCAAGAGTATGTGGGCACCTGAAAAATGGTCATTAACATGGAGATAATCTACCTAACTTTCCACTAGGCTTTGGAACAAAGCTGCAGGGATTTGCTCTCATTCTGCACCCAAACCCCACACGCCCTTTAACCTTGAAAGTCACTTCGCTCTTCATTATTATCCATTCAACTTTCAATGTTTGGCTATGGAGATTCACTGGCTTCATACTTGATTTTATGTACCTCTTAGATTTTGACTGAAATAATTTTGTTTCTTAATTAGAGGGGGTTTCCACATACTTTTGGCCATGTAGTGTGTGTTTTATGTATGTATCTATTTATTTATCTTCAGGTTTCAGTCCTCTCTAAATTTCACCAGCCCTCCCCAGGAGGAGTTAAACTGTTGCTTATGTGTTATCACATTGCAGCCACAGTAGCAGCGATGAGTTGAGTTAACCTTCCCACTGTTAATGATAGGTTATTAGAATAGTGTATTCTGAATGGTAATAAACATTGCAATTTAGTAATTTGCCAGTCAACCTTTTTAGGATCCTCTCTCCAAACATGTCTGTGCAGTGATTGCTCATAATTACGCCCTGGGGGGAATTTTTTTTTTTTTTTATAATAATATTCAATTCATTATGTAATTCTTATTTTTAAACTAAAGGTAACAAAATCCTATTTTTATCTGGTATTTTTTTCTGTTCATTGTGATAAGAGAGACACTGCCCAAAAAACTTGATTAGGTGCCTTGAATACATATAATTTTCTAGAGGGTTAGCTTCTGTTAATAGGCTTGCATGCATCTAATGAAACCCCTTATTAATATAGTTAGTAAACCTGAAACCGTTTATATTTATTTTTATTTTTTAATTATTCTAAAAGGCACAACAGAGTGGAGAGGGTTCAGATTATGGATACATGCAGCCAGGTCAAGAGGGATACGCTCCATATGGACAGGTGAGTCCACCCACGAGTGACTGCTTCCCAGAACAGCTTATTGGAACCTCCATTAAAATGGATATAAATGCTAAACAGAGCAGTAATAGGATTTTTTTTTTCCCCTCCTCAGTATTCCCAGGAATATCAACCGTTTTTCCAGCCACCAACCGGGGCAGGAGAGCCAAGCACAGCACCAGCTGCAGGTAGGGAGACAGGCATTGTAAATACGTAGCTCAAGTTTTTCTTTATGTTGTTGTTCTATCAGAGACATATCTTCTTAATGACTGTAAATACAACTTCAGTCTGATTTTTATTTATTTATTTTATTTTTTATTTTTTACAGAGGGCACCCCCCCTGCTGCTGCCGCCACCACCACATCTACTGCTGTTGTGTGCCAGAGTCCACAACTGTATCAGCAGCCTGGCTCTCCGGTAAAGTTTCCTCTCTTTCAGTTCCACATGACACTGTAGACCACGAGGGAAGCCCATTGTTTTATTATCAAGTTCTGCTTCACTTTCAGACCCAGCCCAGCACCAGTGCAGCTGCTAGTTCCAGTGTGACAGCCAGTACCAGCGCAACTACCAGCACAACTACAGGCACGGACGACACTGCTGCTCCTGTAAATGCCATTATTCCTGGAGTTAAATACTGTAAGTATTCCCTGTACTAAACATACTGTAAAGGTTTCTAAAATCCACAGAGACATACTTAGTATCTCTTCTCACCTTTTACAGCTGTTCCTGACACTTCAACCTATCAATATGATGAGTCATCTGGATATTATTATGACCCACAGACTGGTCTCTATTACGACCCCAATTCACAGGTACTGTGAGACTGCTTATAATTACACAGCTAGTGCTGGGGCCTTCTAAGTCTGTACTGGAGATTCAAGAATATGTGTCTGATGTCTGTTCTTTCTTCCCACAGTATTACTACAATTCCCTGACCCAGCAGTACCTGTATTGGGACGGTGAGCAGCAAACTTACCTACCAGCTGCTGATGGGTCTGCACAGGCCTCAGCCCAAGCTAGCTCATCCAAGGAGGGCAAGGAGAAGAAAGAGAAGCCCAAGAGCAAAACCGCACAGCAGGTTAGAGACTAGCCATAGTGTGTGTGTGTGTGTGTGTGTGTGTGTGTGTATACAGTTGTATGTATCTCATTTACACTGTAAATAAATGTTTGTTTTTGAGAATTGGAGCATTAAAAGGGTTTCTTCAGCAAAAAAAGCGTTATTCAAGACCGTACGTTAAACAGGAAATTACTGTTTAAAATAGTGTTATTAGCGTTGTTTCACTTTAGGGACAGCATTAAACAGTATACCTGTATATAATTACAGGCATACCCCTTTGAACTGTGTAGATGTGTTCCTAGAAGACAAAGTGCTAAACAAAAGCATGTTAAATAGGTCAACTGTAGCATACAGTAAATCGCAGGCAAACTAAATTTTAAAATTCCTTCCATGGCTCTTGGTGTTTGGGAACGATATACAAGCATCAAATCGATGTTACTCAGGGATGTCAGCCGAAATCTGTTTTACCTAATTGGAGGTGTGTCAGGCAAAAACAGCCTTATAGTGAATCTGTGTTAAGCAGGGTCTGTCTGTATGTAGTGTGTGTTGTAGTAATAAAAAAACAAACAAAAAAAAATAATATATATATATACTCGCACACATTATATCTTTATCTTATAATTTTGTCAACCTAATAATACCATGTAATAAATATCTGTCCTTGCTCTTCTATTATCTGCACTGACCATGTTATACAGAGTGATGAATGAGTGTAACATGTTGTTGTTTTTTATAATTTGATTTAAAAAAAAAAAAAAAAAATTACTCCCTGAAAAAATAGTAAATACTAGCTACTTATCACCATATTGAGGTGGGGGTTATTTAACAATTAATAATGATTGGAAACTTTCATAACTTGGATTTAAGCAATTTAGAGCTCTCATGAAATGAGTTACTCAGGCAAAGCAGTTCAAATAATTCTGTAGCACAGAGGTTTGGATAGAAATCAAGCTCTGATTACTTTTCCTCTTATGGATTCCTCACTTCCTTTCCATTTCACAGATTGCAAAAGACATGGAGCGCTGGGCCAAGAGTTTGAATAAGCAAAAAGAGAATTTCAAAAACAGCTTCCAACCACTGGGTTTACGTGACGAGGAGAGGAAAGAGTCTGCAGCGGCTGATGCGGGATTTGCACTATTTGAAAAAAAGGTAACATTGGGGACTAAAATGTATAGCCGTGGTATGCTTGGACTGATAGGAGGGAGTATGTCTTGCTGTATCCAACTCTTTAATCATTGTGCCTTCTCTCAACAGCAAGGAGCTCTGTTGGAGAGACAGCTGATGCCAGAAATGATGATGCTGGTGGCTAATGAGGAAGAGCGTCCTCCAAAGGTGAATGGAAGTACTGGAGTAAACTGCAGTGTCAAAGCCATTTTATTTATTGGTTACAAGTACAAATCCACAATAGGTTTTCCCACCATGGTGTGTAGGAATAGTAGTAGTCCAAGAGACCTTAGAGGGAGTGGTACTAGACTGTCTTAAATTATGTATGCTTTATTGGATACATGCTAATGGTAATAATGAAAGTCAGGTGATCCAGCATACAAGACATTGTAATATAGTGATACATACTAATATAATTACTAGCCTTTCTTTCTCTTATTACCGTAGTTGAATTAGTTATGTCCAAAGATTGTAAGCCCTTCTTTATCATGCTGGGCCTTGCAGCCTGATGGGGCCAAATGTTGTTATTGTCCATATTTCATTGCGGATAATTGTCCATCGGTTCAGTATTGGGCAAGGAAGTGTATTGCATTTCCTACAGTGAGCAAGTTCAATCCTAATCGACAAAGCCTCATTCTTATGTCTTTCTGAAAGTATAATTTTCCATTTATCAAAGAATCTACTTTACACATTTTATACAGTATCATTTTTGTTGGTTGACTGTTTTTTTAATGGTGTTTAAAATGGTTTGTCTGTAGAGAGCATTGGTGGCTGCGTATAGTGGGGACAGTGACAATGAGGAGGAGCCAGAGAGGCTGCAGGCTGGATTGGATGAAGACAAGTTAACGGACTGGAAAAAGATGGCATGCTTGCTGTGCCGCAGGCAGTTTCCCAATAAAGATGCCCTGACCAGACATCAACAGCTTTCTGACTTGCACAAGGTGAGCACACATCATGCACCCCTTATAGACAGCAGGGCTTCTAACCCAAATATGTATTTTCTGTTTGTTTAGAGTGTATGTGTGTATATAACATGTCCTTTTTGTTGCAGCAAAACTTGGATGTATACCGGAGGTCAAAGCTCTCTGAGCAGGATCTGGACGCTTTGGAGCAGAGGGAGAGGGAGGTGAGTGCTGTAAATAATTTTAAGAATAGAAACATTTCTGATTAAACTGTGCCGATATGAACTGTTTGTTTTTCATTTGACCTAAGGCAAAATACAGAGACCGGGCAGCAGAGAGGAGAGAAAAGTATGGTATCCCTGAACCTCCTGAACCCAAGCGCAAGAAGCAGTTTGATGCAACTGCAGTGTAAGTTTAGTTACGGTTTGCTGCTTTTTGTTGTCTGTGGCTGTTTGAGATACATATTGCAGCAAATACACAAATGAGCAGGAGTTCACTGATAGAAAAACTTGTAGTACATTATCTCAGACATCTGAAGTTAAGCCGCCTGGCTCATCCCTTCTGTTATGTTAACACAGCAATTATGAACAGCCCACAAAAGACGGAATTGACACCAGCAACATAGGAAACAAAATGCTACAGGCCATGGGTTGGAAGGAGGGCTCTGGGCTCGGCCGCAAAAGTCAAGGGATTACCGCTCCTATTCAGGTAAGGGACAGGCAACATTGTGTACTTGTGATTTTCCGATTTCAACTGGACACCATAGTATCATTTACTGAATGTTGTTTTGAAGAACAGAGCTCGATAATGGAGCAGTGTTTTTAAAAGTTATATAAATACAGCTTTTAATATATATAAATATTGTGTGCAGTTTCAAGCAGCATGTACAAACTGGCACTCAAGCAGGATTGTAATTGTCGATTTAACTGCATTTTTCCTTTTGCAGGCTCAGGTCAGGATGAGAGGAGCCGGCCTTGGGGCCAAAGGAAGTTCTTACGGAGCTTACACAGCAGATTCATATAAAGATGCAGTAAGGAAAGCCATGTTTGCAAGGTTCACAGAGATGGAATGATTTGCATTGGCTTAGACCAAACATGAACTCTAATACCTGTGAGATGCACAACGGACGAGCTGTCCCACAAAGACTGTCTCAGATCAATTTCAGGGTCGCAGCCCACCTATACATATGTATAATATGACAATCTGTACAGTGTACATATTTTTTTGTTTTGTGAATAAAGTGTTGGTAATAGCAGCTACAAGGAGAGGCTGGTCTGGGTGTATATAGTTCATTGTTCACTAACAAGCAAAACAAGTTATTTTTGTTGAAACCATTCCGTTGCTGTTGGATTTATTTTGGTGCTTTTTAAGAAGAGTTGACGGACCGAGGATATGACTGTTACTTAAAGGTAATAAACATCCATAAACACCTCTAAAAACAAGTTTTTGTTTTGGATCTTCAAATAATTCATTGGCAGGAAATTAATTTGTATAAATGGAAATTTTTGTAAAGAACTTTGTTTTGTTTTTCCCAAAGAAATAAATTTAAAAACAAAGCTGTGGCATTTTTGTTTGATTGAGATAGATATAGATAATCTCAGATTTAGATTTGATTCTGAGTGTAAATTGGTGGTAACAGAAGTTGAAGGACCACTAGCAAGAGGAGGTAGTTATTTTTAATTATGCATTGATCATCAAGCACATTCCTATTAATTATTCAAGATTATCGTATCAGCCCTCACCTTGATAAGGTTTTATAAGCGAACTGTGTGGGTTGTTGCCAATATGATTCTGCATGCAATGGATATCATGGCGTTTTTGATGAACATGTGGCAGCTGCTTGAGCCACAGAGCCATCTCTCCCTTTAGAGGATGTTGATCAGCAACAGTCTTTATTGAATATTGTTACACACTTTTTTTTATTTATTTATTTTACATTATTGAATATGCATTCAATTAATATTTCCTAACTGAACCGCCTCTATCATGTTAAGGCACTACAGTGGCTCTTTAATATAAATTATAAAAAAAAATTGGTGTCAAATTCCTGTCACCAGTAACAACTATCAGCTCAAAATCCTGAGCACACACTAAGGACATGCTGACGATTCACGGTCAACACGCATGATGAAATGTGCATCAAGTCCTATACTAATGATGTCAAAGAAAAGTGGGTCAATTACAGTTCGTGTGATCTGGCTTCATTCAAACTTAATTACACGTTCTGCTAATAGAAAATAATGGGAACGGTGTTTAAAATATAGTAGGATAATCTAGTATCTAGCTGGCACTGGGTAATCCAAGGCCCTCATTCAATTGCAATTTGGCCAATTGAATAGGGCTCTAAGCACATAACATATTTTTTTAAGAAGTTTTTAGTTAGTAAGCATCTATTCAAAAGCAAGGTTTTCACTGACTAAAAACTTATTTAAAAAAAATATGCTATGTGCTTATTTAGAGCCCTATTCAATTGGCCAAATCGCAATTGAATGAGGGCCCACGTTAGGTAGTAAACGGATGGTAACATTCCACCATGAAGAATTGTCCCTAAAATCTTAGAAGGGAGGTATTATCACACATATAGTTGTGGATGTTGGTGACGTTTGCGATGTTGGTCATGCAGTTGCATCCCTCGCAAAGTGAGGCTCACCAGAGGTGCAGTCGAACTGCGAGCCTTGCAAAGCAGTACTTAGGCTGCAATGAGCGCCAAAGGCATTCATTGCAGCCAGTGGCATGGTACTTAGGGGAGCCTTGCGAAACAGCATTGTTCAAGCTCGTAACTTCAAAAACCCACCCCCAAAAATAAAAAATCATGTGCAAAAAATAAACGCATTTACACACAGGAAGCCTGGGAGTGAGGTTGCAAGCAAATGACACCCATATTTGGAGTCTTTTCGTCACTTGAAAATTTCCTAAGCGTGGGGAAAAAAATGCAAAATTTCAAAAAACGCATGAAAACAAGGCTCTGCAGTGCCAGGCTCGCAAAACTTACAAAATCCATCACGCTGAGGACCGTTACACTTGCACGAACGCCAGCCACGCAGGACTTTGAAAATAAAACTAATGGCAGCACACACAGAAGAGAGGGCCAGTGGGAGATGCTGGAAAGAGACACATGACATTAAACTTGCAGGTTAACGAACCCTGCAATGAGCCGCCCGTGCCGTAAGCAAGAGGCTCGCAATGAGTGCCGAAGGTGCTCAGAGGACCAAAAGCCTTGCATTGTGTGGCAAACCGCATTGCCAGCCTTACCATTTTAATCCCGTCATTTTTGACAGGCCATTTCCTAATTCTAAATAAAAAGCAATGGATATTTGTAGCTATTATTGAGCCATTAATTAAATAGGAAGTAACCTATAAATTTGTGTAAAATTTACCATTAAATAGAATAATTCTCGCAAATAAGGTAATTTCGGAGCATTAACAATTGACACGTGTCCAAACAGGATTGCAACAAGCAAGATTTAGCATGGCAATTCAATACAATATTAGAAGTGATTCCGTGTGATTCAGCTAGCCTAAAAAGTTATTTAATACCAAGTGAATTAAAGGTATTTGGAAGTGTCCCTGGTTTTAAATGTTTCTGATCCAACAGACACTGATTAACAGAAAATTACGTATTCGATTAAAAACTTCAATATACTTAGATTTATTTGCAGTAAACTGAAATCTGCATTTCCACACCCAGAGCTATCTACATCGGTAACCTGTCCGAGCCTATGGAAGCACAGCATTCAAGTACAGTTTTTAACCAGTTTGTTACTCACAGAACGGCTGTGCAGTGCTGTTTGCCTGTTGTATACAATTCAATTTGTGCAGCGTTTTGACTGTGTGCTTTAACTACTCTGCTGGTTTTGTTATCTCTTACCATCAGTCCCTACCACCATCAGAAATGCAGCCGGTTGATACATAGAATTGACTTCCGGCAGGAGTGATAGAAGATGCAGAGAAGTAAGCAAGGCTGAACCCTGGCACCGCAGCCAGTGTTTGGTATAGCAGCATGATTGTATTTTATATGTGAACTTTGTTGGATAAATTACATAGTGAATGTGCGAGTTAAAATCAACTGCAGAGACTTGAGGTGGAATGTTTTGGAGAGAGAGAGAGAGACACTCTTATATGAAAATACACAGCACCTTCTTTCATGGATATGTGCCAGACTACAAATGCTTTGCTGCAGACAGAACCCCCATACTTTGCTACAATGTTGCAGCTGCCACTGATTAGTCAAAACAAATTATGTATTTTATCAAAATTTAACTTTTCTAGTGGCGTTCACTCTCAAAATCAACTGCCAGAAAACAGAAGAAATTTTGCTAACTTGAGGATAATTTTATCAATGATTATTTTTGGTATTTTTTTTTTTTTTTTTTTTTATTGATTTTTATTAGACAGGTCAGACATATAACATAGTACACCAAAAACATTAGAAGTGATAAATAGGAATTAACAATAAACGTATTTCACATATTTGGTTTCCAGTGTGTCCTCTGCCTGTCCAAAACTCCTCTCCCTTTTCCGTTTTTCTGGTATTATAATAGCTGATATTAGCTTTTAAATAACTTAAGGCTAACGAGAAAACTATATTTAATGAAGTCCCATAACTATGGGAAAAATATGATGAACTTGGATTCCTGACCAACTGTTGTTTTGAGCTTGGTTGGTAGCATCTAATAGAAAGATTATTCTGTGTTTAGGTTACTGTGTGGGCTAATGATGTTGGGTAAATTAAGACCACTACTACTATGGATCCCCTAATAGCTCCTTTGTAGGGAGAAGTGTCACTCACCCTATTCATCTGCCGCGTCTTGTCTCCCAGGCGGTCCAGCAGGAGGCCCAGCGCTTGTAGTTATGGTCAACCTCTGCGGACAAAACGCTCATGGATCGAACGAACTCAATTTTGTTTAAGACTACTTCAAATGTTGGGGTGGGTGATTTCCAATGGGCGGCTACTACTATCCTAACTGCTAGGAAAATTTGGTTAGTTAGGAATTGTTCTGAGTTGGACATCCCTTCTACCGGTAATCCTAGGATGGCCTCTTCTGGTCTCATGGGATAGCATTGACCCCATAGTTTCTCCAGGGTTTTGTAGGTGTCCACCCATGTGTGTCTAATCATAGGGCATTCCCATAATTTATGGATTAGAGTCCCTTTTTGGTTGCAGCCCCTTTCGCATATGTCACTAATTGTCTGGTTCCCTATGTGCATTCTTACTGGGGTTAGGTACCACCTCATAATAACTTTATAGGAGTTTTCTTTCATAATTACGTTAAGTGATGTGTTTTTGGCTTGTTTCCGAATACTATTCCATTGGTCTCTGTCTAAATTTATGTTGAGGTCAGCTTCCCATGCTGATTCATAGTGTAATTTAGGGGGAGTGACTAAATCGCTTAAATGGTTATATATTGTGGAGATGTTTCCTTTCCCTCCTGGGAATTTAATGCAACATTTTTCGAATAAGGATATATTTTGCCCTCCTTTATTCTTAGTGATGTGATTTAATCTTTGGTTTATAGCGATTAGGTTAAGCCATTCCCCCGGAGGAAGGGGTTTGTCTTCTAGGAATGCGGTGGTGGACCATTTTTGATTAACAACCGGTAAATCTGCCGCAATTGAGCAATTATTATCAATCCACCATCTGTATTGAGCATTAGAGTTTATTTTGGGGTTAGTTGAAAGTGGCCATAGAGGGCTGAGCCCTGACTCCTGGCCCAGCAGTCTGTTCCTCTTATTTATATCTTTCCATAGGGAAATTGAATGCCTCACACTTGATGGAATTGATTGGGGTAACTTGAAGCCCTGCTGGGTTGAGAGCCATAGTAACTGACGCATGATTAAATCATTGGACCCTAGTATGTGTTTTTCTAATTGAACCCATACCGGGGGGGAGTCCCTGACATACCACTTAACTAGTTGTGCTAATCTAGCAGCTTTAAAGTACCTGGAAATGTCTGGAAATCCGAGCCCACCATCCTTCTTAGTCGCAGTAGTTGTTTCTCTGTTTATTCTAGGTTTTTTATTGTTCCACAGAAAACTCATTAGTAATTTCTGTATTTTTTTCAAGTCTATCGCTAAAATCGAGATAGGTAAGGTCCGAAAAAGGTAGAGCAGTTTGGGGAGTACGTTCATTTTGACAGCATGTAGCTTTCCTAACCACGAAATCTTTAGTTCTGACCACCTGTGCAGGTCCCTAGTTAATTGTTTAAAGAGGATTGGGTAGTTTGCTTCATATAGGGTCTTAGTTGATTTTGTAATTTGTACGCCTAGGTAGTTGATAGAATTCGGGGCCCATTTTATTGGGAAGTTATTGGCTAGAAGTTTTTCCGTGGTGGGAGGAAGTGATATATTAAGGGCTATGCTTTTACTTGTGTTAATTTTGAATCCTGACAGTGGGCCAAATTGAGACAAAAGTTTGAATAGATTAGGTAGACTAACCAGGGGGTTTGATATTGTTAGTAGGATATCATCGGCAAAAAGGCTAATTTTATGATCTGTCGGGCCGACCCGTATACCCGATATGTCAGTGTGCTGACGAATGGCAATTGCTAGGGGCTCTATACTGAGGGCGAACAGCAATGGTGATAGAGGGCACCCCTGTCTTGTCCCCCTTGTGATGTTGAATTTTAGTGAATTGTGTCCTTGGTATGTAACTTGTGCGGTTGGTTCCGAGTATAATGTCGCGATGCTTCGCAGAAAACCTTCCGGAATTCCGAATTTGTTCAGTGTGGCGTTCATAAATGTCCAATCTATCCTATCAAATGCCTTCTCGGCATCAAGCGCCAACAACATAGCGCGGCCTTCATTACTTTTGGTTATGTCAATAAGGTCAACAATTTTTCTGGTATTGTCTGGCGCTTCTCTCCCCTTAATGAACCCTACTTGGTCTGGATGTACCACTTCAGGTAACAGATTCGCTAGTCTTGACGCTAAGATTTTGGTGTATATTTTTAAATCTGTGTTGATCAGAGATATTGGTCTATAGCTAGCACATTGGGATGGGTCTTTCCCCGGTTTAGGAATCAGTATTATTTTAGCTTCTAAGAATTCCGGTTTAATTTTTTCACCAGCTAAGAAGCTGTTAAATAGCTTATGTAAGGTGGGGCTAAGTAGATCGCTCATATGTTTGTAGTAGAGGTTGGAATAGCCATCTGGCCCTGGGGCCCCGTGTGCCTTTGTGGATTGGATCGCATCCTGTATTTCTTCGACCGAGATGGGCTCTAAGAGTGATTTAGCTTTGATAGAGTCTAATTGGGGTATATTTAAGTTATTTAGTGTATTTTCAATTTCTAGTTTGTGGGTTGGGGTGCCTGATTCGGGTGTTTTGCTGTAAAGGTCCGCATAAAATTGTCTGAATTCGTTTACTATTTGATCTGGTTTAAAAACTGTCTGCCTATTTTTGGTGATTATTTTGGCTATGAATGAGTTTGCTCTTTTTTCTTTTAGTCTCGTGGCCAGCATTCTATCGGGCTTGTTTGCGTATCTGAAGAATTTAGCTTCAGTACGCTGTAGGATATTGACCATTTTCCCTCTTAAAATAGTGTTTAGTTCTTGTTTGTAACTTAGTATCTTCTCATGGGTATGTCGTGATTTATCTTTAACAAATAGTTTCTGTGCTTCAGCAATTTTCTGGTTTAGAAGTAAGATTTGTGCTTGGTCTTTTTTCTTTTTGATTGAACTAATTTGTATACAGACTCCCCTGATCACTGCCTTGTGAGCTGCCCAAATTCCATCTATGTCTATCTCCCCTACTGTATTGAGGTCAAGATAATCTACGATTGCAGTTCTGACCTTATCTCGTGTGATAGGGTCGTTCAGTATACTGGGATTTAATGACCACCTTGGGTTATTTCCTTTCGGTAGGAGATTATTCATGGAGATTTTGACTAGATCGTGGTCCGACCATGCTATGGGGCAGATAGAGGCCTCAGTTAGGTTCCCTGTAACGTTCTGTGGGATCAGGATATAGTCTATTCTGGAGAGCGAACCATGTCTGGCGGAAAAAAATGTGTATTCCCTTTCTGTGGGGTTCATGTTTCTCCAGGTATCAATCATGCAGTTTGATTTTAGGAGTTTTTTGAGAGCTTTGGTCGCTGTGGGGATTTTTTGTGAACCTAAATCGTTTGACTTGTCTTTGAGCGGGTCTAAGACCGCGTTCATGTCTCCTCCTATTATCTTAAGTCCGTCTTCCCAGCTATCTGTGAGTTTCTGTATTTTTTGAAAGAATGGCGTTTGATCTGTGTTCGGGGCGTAAATGTTCAAGAATGAAACCTTACGTTCGTGTATGGTCCCATGTACTGCTAAAAACCTGCCATCTTTATCTGTTTGAATTTTACTTAACTGAAAGTTGAGTCTTCTGTGGAACAAAATCGTGACTCCCTTTTGTTTGGTATCTGCGGTCGAATGGAATGCCTGAGTAAAGACTCCCCCCCAATATTTTGGTAGTGCTTGTTTTCTAAAGTGAGTTTCCTGAATCATTACGATATCAAGATTTAGTTTTTGGTAATTTCTCAAGGCTACCCCCCTCTTGATTGGTTCGTTCAGACCATGAGCGTTGTGTGACGCAATGACAATGTCCATATTTCTTATTGAGGTGTATGACCCTTTGGTGTGTCTAAATGGCTATCTCACTTTTCTGGAAGCCTGTTACTTCGTTATCCTGTGCCTCCTGCTGGTTTCCGCCCGAAGACTGCTCAGCAGCTGGCTGTGTGGGAGAGTATCTGTACTCAAAGGAAAAAAGACAACAGAGTATGAGCCAAATTGCTTATACTTAAACTTTCGGAATTATAAAAACCTGGCTCAGTAATTAAGCAAGTTCCTACTTTTCCTCTAGTGGGGAACCCTAAGGTAATCCTGGGTAAGAAGTCTAAGTACTTGAGTCTGTTTGTGTGTCTTACTGTTGGTCAGGAAGGCTCTTAGTATGTTTGAACTTAATTGTGTTCCTTACTTAAATAAAGTGTGGTAATTTAAACTACTATGAGGAGAGCGTTTGCTGTCCTCTTCGTATTTTACTGGTGGGCCAGTTAGTGTCTCTAAACTGACACTGAATTGGTCCGCCTAAACTTTCCCTACTGTAGGGGTTTTTGGAAGTCTACGTGTTAGCGCCCGTAGGGACGCCTTCTAGGTGTGTGTTGCTCTTGCCTTTACGGCCTGGGTTAACTGTCTATAGTGTGTATTAGAACTTTCACTGGTGTGGGTGCTACCTTATTGGATCTACTCGTTTTCAGATTCAACTAGCTTTGGTTGTCAGAGTAGCATGAAAACAAGGAGAGAGAGAGAAGAAGAGAGAGGAAGATGAAGCAAAAAAAGACAAAAAAAAAACAGAGAAACAAAATAAGTGACAACTCATTGTAGTAAGTCTTTTTCTCCGTTCATGGGAGGACTCCTTCCTCTCGGGTTTTCTGTTGGTTGTAACTGCTCTCCGACAGTGACCTTGATGTTCCATTCCGCCAGCAAGTTAATGCCTTCCTCCAGTGTTCTGATGGTGAAGAATTTTCCCTCTTTGGATATATTGAGGCGAAAAGGGAAACCCCATGTATACCTCCATCCTTGAGCCAGGATACAGTCCAGAACCGGTTTCAGTTGTCTCCTTTTGGCAAGGGTAGTCGGGGCTAGATCAGAAAAAAGCAGCGGTGTGTGCCCCTCGATGGGAGGGATGCCTTTTCTTGCGGCCTTCATGAACAGTTCTTTGGTGGAGTAGTAGTGGAATCTGGCAATGATGTCTCTTGGGCGCTCCTGTGGAGATGAACGGAATCCTAGGGCTCTGTGAAACCGATCCATTCTCAAGTTTTCTGGATGTATGTTTGGGAGGAGAAATTCACATAGATCGTTTAGGTATGCGTGTAGGTCCTTGACAGACTCCGGCACATTCCTCAGCCTTATGTTCTGTCGTCTAGATCTGTTTTCTAGATCTTCCTGTTGCAACTGTTGTCTAGATTGTTCCTCCTTCAAAGCCAAGATCTCCTCTGTTAGCTTGTTGTTATGTTGCATTATTTCCGAAATTTTAGTTTCCAGTTTTGTTGTTTTATCGTCCACCTTTTTAATTTCTGTGGTTAGTTCTGTTGTCACCTTCCGGATGTCTGATTTGACCTCCTCTCTGAAGTTGGATATTAGGTCTTTAAGGTCCTGGATGTCACTTTTAGTGCTAGGCGCTGACATTTCAGAGCTTGTTGCTGCGTGGACTGCGGCTGTGGGTGTTTTATTGGTGGGAGAACTTGCTGAAGACTTGGGTAGGCAGTAAGATTGGATCCCTTTATTGTTCTTTCTCGTGGCAACACCTGCCATCTCAGTGAGAGTATTGTAGATCAAGTTGTTGCCAGAGGCCTGGTTTCACTTGGTATGTCCCAGAGCATTTGTTAGCGTCCCTATATTGCTGGGCTTTTTGCTAGTTACATCTTTTTGGATTTATTAAAAGTTCTTGAACCAAAGTGGTCATAGCTTAAATGCTTATAGTTGAAAATTGAGCTTTGGTTGTCTCTTTTTACTTGCTTGGTGCTTTTGAACTTTGTCCACTAGGTGGTAGTAGAGTTCCACTAGTACAGTCTGTTACACAAGCAGGGATTCGGCCTGGAAACTAGCCTTGAAAAACAAATGGTTTTGTAATCCTGTTTGGTTGGTAAGTGAGCCCTGTGCAGTGTACTTTTAATGTTCTGAGTCTAAGTAGACAGGTTGGGCTGGGTTGCTTGGACCCAGGGTATGGGGAGAGCTTTGATGGGGATATGTGGGTAAGGGGCCCCGGATTGCTTAGTTTTTCTGGGGCTAATTTGCTTCTGATGCCCCCCTGGGTACCCCTTCCTTGGATCAGGGCTATTTTCTCCCCCCACAGCTCTATAGCCTCTCCCCTGTACCTGCTTATATATGTCCTCAGCAGTGCAGCTCCACACTCTCTCCCTCCAGGCTTCCAAGGGGAAAAGTTCAGCTGGGTAGGGATTCCATGCAGGGGACTCTTCCGATTTTATTGTTTTTTTTTAAGGTAATTTTGGGATCAATTTGTTCCCCTAGGTCTTCTGAGTTTAGTGATATTGTTTGTTGGTCACTCAGGGCATCTATAGGGGTCGATTGTCCCAGATTAACCCAGGCCTTAGCTGGAGCTCTTGCAGGACATGTCTTTCCTCTCCAGCAGCTTAGCCACACCCTATTTTTGGTATTTTTTATGCAAAAAACCCAAATGTTTTTGTACACTACTAATTCTCAATCCGATGCATTCATAATCCAGCAAATTTACATATGTATTGAAAGGAGGCATTAGTTGCCAGTCATTTTCAACAATATTCCTATACCTGTAATTAAAAAATATATTTCTTCTTTGAAAATCTATTTATTAATACAATCTCTGATGTTAAGACGTTGCTGACGTCATTACAGTTAATGTTAGGGCATTGTTATAATGGTCTTACTACCTTTTTTTTAACAAAGTTATTCAGTTTTACACAAATATAGACAAAAGTAAATTTTTAATTTGTGATGGATATAATTTTGTAATAAAAAAAAAAGGGGTTGCTTCATGGTTGTGCTCTTTTTCAGCCATCAAATTCTTATTTTTTTTATTTTACGCAAAGCGGTAATTTAATTAATTGGTAAAAAATGTATAGATATTGAGAAGTATTCAGGAGTACACTTGGGTATTGTTTACTAGTTTTAGAAGTATACAATGGACTGTATTGTTGAAGAGGTGCAGGCTTTCCACAGGTGGGCCTCAGTGGAAGTACCAGAGGGTCTCCTTTTGCCTGCCACTTGTTTATTTACGAATATTAATTCTATATAAAAAAATTCAAATCAATTTATATATATTTATATATATATATATATATATATATATATAAACAGATGTAGATGATGTTTTCTTAGCTTCATACAAGTGCTAGCGATCTCCCCTAAAGGGGACAAGATACTGAGGAAGCTGCCAAGCCAGCAAAACCCATCTTTTTGCTATACATACTCTATACAAGCTAAGAATACATCATCTACTTCTGTTTTTTAAACTGTCTAATATACTTGATTTGATTTGAAAATGTTCATATAGAATAAATAACGAACATTTTATTTCAAACATCTGTGTGGTCCATCACCTAGTTGGGGTACGTCCACATCAGAGAAGTTAATAGATAATATCCACACATACGAATGTCACTTACTGTAATGCTATCTGGGCATTGGATGCTATAAAATTAATACACCATAACCAGGCTAAAGGAGTAAAGTCACTTCACATACACTAGTCACATAAGAGTGCATGAGATTTGACAAGGACCAAGGAGCCGGACCACAGACTTTATTGGCGATTCAACCCATGCAAAAACATACCACATAGTCCTTTGAGGTTGATCCAGGTGAGAGTCCATTGTAATATACGTATGCATGTGGATACGAAGGTGAATGATCTGCACTATGTAGTGGTACGCTCTCTCCTGCCCTTACTGTCTTTTTTATATTTGTAGAAAACAAACATAGCATTAAATGACAAGTAAAAAATAATAAGTCAAAAATTAAAGTTTTAATTTTATCTTCGCTTTCTAAGTTGTCAGTTTGCCTCAGAAGTAGAGCTGTGTTTCGTCCACCTACCTGTGTCTATTGGGGGCGTGGATGCTCTGTCTGTGGCTGGACTATCAAAGAGATTGGAAATAGGCTGGGATGGTGTAACTGGCTCTGCCCCATGACTTAATTGGCTCCTCCCCTACTGCCTACATAGCGCTCTAATGTAACATGCTTAAAGCTGCCCCTTAGGCCCCGCCCAGTGAATGCATGAGCCATCATGGCCTTGCCCCTCATTACTGAGCATGCTCAGACTGAAGCAGAACCTACACTGGTCAGACTTTATTTTATTCCAGCACACAGGCAGAGCGGGCCACGCCCCTGATGACACAGGTAGGTGGAGATACACAGATCTGCTGGAGGAGAAAACTAACAGTTTAAAAAGCTGATAAAAATGTTAACTTTTATTTATTTTAAACTTGATACTGTTTAATAACCATGGTAAACAAGCTTGAGTCTTACTTGTACATGAACTACAATGTTCCTTTAAGAACTTCTGCCGTCTACTAGAGGGTGCACCACTGAACCCTAAAACCACATCTCTGAATATTACAGTGATGCAGCAAAGACCATTAGTATAGAAATGAAAAGTACAAAAATAAAAGGGCGTGGCCGGAAACCATTTGTACACCGGTGTCTCCTGAGCCTGGAAAGATGATCCCTGCCACATCATAAGTCCTGGAATAGCCCTCTCCCGTCGTGACTCTTTGCTTTCCACCTACTACCTTACCTTCAAGTGGAGCTCAGAGGCGCTGTGAAACCACATGAGTGCTGCGCTGCTTAGCGTCGGAGACGGCGTTCCCTGAAGCGGGACCACGTGGTAATCACCTAATATGTCTATGGGTGAAGAATCTCAATCATCTCTTAAGAGTGAAGTATTATCTCATGAAGATGAACTCATAATATTTTCTAAGATGAAAGAGCTTCTGTATGATTTTCAACAGAATATTACAACAGAATTGTCTAAACAGATTAAAAAATACAAAATCTTTTAATGAAATTAATATAAAAACTGAAACTGCGGAGACAAAATTTGACAAGCTAATCATGGATAACAACTGTCTCTTAAAATATGTCACCTCATTAGAAAATAAAATTGAGGAATTAATAGGTAATTTTGAAGACCGCTCAAGAACACGTAATCTTCGTCTTAGAGGGATCCCAGAAAACATAGCAGACAGGGACCTGAGCAAATTTACCAGTGAGCTGTTTATTAAAATGATTTGTGATCTCACAAAAGAGGATGGCAAGCTAGATACCATCCAAAGAATATGGATAACAAAAAAAACCTAGAGACACTATTGTGAGATTCCATTACTTATCCTATAAGGAAGCAGTGGCAAAGGCCAGCTACGACAGAAACATTCTAGACCCTCCTTATGAGAGAATTAAAATCTCAGATATATCCTCACATACCCTGGCTAAAAGAAAGGAGGACACAGTTGTAACACAAACCTTGAGGAGAGAAGAAATAAGATATAAGTGGAAATCACCAAGTGGTCTCTTAAAGGTATATGAAAGTGAGGTGGGTTATGAATGCATCCTGTAGAATGCATCATAACCTACCTAGCCAAAAAATTTTGCGTGAAAAAATGCAAACATTTTTTTGCAGAAAAGAAAAAATGTGCTGTGGGTGATGTAGACAGCCCCAGCAACTGAGATTTGCATATTGGATATCTCATTTTAATGAGGTATCCAATATGCAGCACATGCACATGCTGATTGGCTAAAGGAAAGTGTCTGAAATCATGTGACTTTTCACAGTAGGGCAGGCTACAGTTGCTAACTGAGCATGTCTGCACAATCCCCAGGCAAAAAAGAAACATTGTATAAGTTCTGCTAATTATCCCTGGGAATTTCAGGGGGGTGTGTACATTGAGAGAAAACCGTTTGCAAAAGCAAGAAATTCAGCAGACTTCAGACTAATTGTTTAATTGTTCACTCTTTTCATGCAAACACTATAAATTCTTCTCTATCAGATGTATTAATAAACCAGCTCATTTTCATATACCTTTAATATTAAGAAACTATTTGGTACAAAGTTAACTCGGTGCAAGAAGGACTATCTTTGTTACATAAATGGAACTTATCTGCTGATCATTCCGATTGCATAAAGGGAAAAATTTAGTTGGAATGTAAACTCACAGAGGGGGAAGTAATTAAATGATTAACATGAGAGGTTCATCTGTACATTGACCATATTTAGGAGCACTAAACAGTGGGAATTAATTATTGCACTGAAGAACTTTTTCCTAATTTTTAATTTTAACACTAATGTTGGTGTTATCACGACAGAGTTAGATACTAAGAAAATCACAAAGATTTAGTAAGAATTAGTAAGGTGTTAAAACTGACACAAAGTCCCAGATTGGGAAATAGTCAAATGAACCACAAGTAGAAAAATAGCTTCTATTCATTGTAGTAATAATAAAACATTTATCACAACAGCAAATATTTAAATGAAAACACAATGAACTAGAGGTTTAATAGAAGGCTTAATAACACTTATTTTCATTTGGAATTTTTTATCAGAGAGCATATTGTAAAGTATTCAATTTGGCAATTAATTTAAGAATGGTTTAATAGTTAAAAGGAATATAAAATTATAACTAACAGGTATTTAGGATTAAAATTATTTAGTATTTTATATAATTGATAAAGGAGTACCTTTGTATGAAAGATTAATTCACAAAATATATAATTGGGAACATTTTGTAGTTTAGAGAGTTGTAGAATCTTGACGTATAGACCCAATGTGCACATGTTTAGTTAGTACATGTTATTAACACAATTTAATGGATAGCTCCTTGTACTGGTAGATATTACAGCAGACTCCCAGAATATAAAATGGGAAAAGTTTTAGTGTAGAAGTAAGCAAAGATAGCTCAGACAATTATGCAGCAGGTCCAAATAGCCTGATTTAGGTTGGTTCAAATTGATGTATACAATTGGGTTAATATATATTTATATACTTGCAGCCTTAATAAATTGCGATTCGGACAATTGAATAGGGCTCTATAAAAGCACAGAGCATATTATTTTTACAGAAGTTTTGAGTTAGTGAACTTCTATCCAAAAGCAAGGTCTTCATTAACAAAAAACTCCTGTAATGCTCTGTGCTTATATAGAGCCCTATTCAATTGGCCGAATCACAATTTAATAAGGCTGATGATGTGGATCTTTATGGGTTTATTTTGACTGATAATTGTGATTTTACAATATATACCTGATCTCCGATTGCAGAATGCTTAGGCATTCACCTACCATTTCTATAGATCGCCATATTTGCCCTGTGTACCAGAAATGGATATAATTCTAAGTCCTTTCTGGATTGTATATATATGTTTGAATGGTGAAAGAGTGTGGGATTTTCCTGAACATAAAATGTTAAGACTGGAGAAGAGAGGAAGATAGATGTAATTGGGTAAATACAGTTAAAAATATGGGGAGCGGTGGCTACCATTGGGTAACATCTTAATTAACAAATCAAAAAACGAGAAAAGGAAAGTTAGAAGTTATTCAGTGAAGATTATATATGTTAATAAGAACTTGCTCTTTTTTTTATTATGGTAATAAAATGTTTATCTCACAACATAAATGGTCTTAATTATCCATCCAAGAGAAAGATTGCCTTCACAAATTATAATAAAGTAGGGCCGACATTCTCTTTATTTAAGAGACTCAGTTAAGAAAAGAAGCCATATGCTATACCAATAACAATAACTTAAAATTAAGAATTTATGCTACATATAATAATAAAGCAAGGGGTGTTTCATTTTTTTTTTTATAATAAACTTAAGGTGCAAGAAGATTACTGTAAAATAGATCTGCAGGGGAGGTATATTATATGGGCAGGTTCCATCAACGATATAAATATAACCCTGGCTAATTTGTATTGCCCTAACAAAAATTAAATAAGCTTCCTTAAGAAAATGTTAGAAGAAATTAATAAAATAAAGAAAGGAGTAGTCTGCATCTGCAGCGATTTTAACATGGTGATGGACCAATCCTTAGACAGAAAGGGTAAGCTGAAATTAAAATCAGAAGTTCAGCTAGAAAAAATATCTAAAGACTTTCTGAAAGAATAAATAACCTAGATCTACCTATCTAACCCCTTGGTCGGATCATTCCATGGTTAGTTTAATAATTGATAGATATACTTATCAAAGTTAACAAAAAATCTAATTGGAGACTTGACCCAACTTTACTGAAGAATTTAGACTCTGTAGATTACCTGAAAAAAACTAATAGAAGAATTCTTTAAGGCAAATAAAATTTCAGTTGATTCAGCCAGCCACAGATACTCTGTTATGGAAATTTTGTCAATCCCATTTCTTGACAGCAAAACAGGAAAATATTTGGCTAAAAAATTTAAAAAACAGTATGTTTAAAATAAAATAGTGTGTCTAAGAGGATTGGACAATAAAAAATACATTCATCCAGATAAAATAGGTGAAGTATTTATGAAATTCTAAAAACCTTTATACAATTTGGATACAGGCACAATTCTGGCTAAACTAGAGAAAAAGGATATAGATATATTTTTGAATAGATTAGATATCCGTATATGCTCGAGAATAAGCCGACCAGAGTATAAGCCGAGGCACCCATTTTACCACAAAATACTGGGTAAAATGAGCGACTCGAGTATAAGCCGAGGGTGGGAAATGTGCTGCCCCCTGTGTCTCTCTTGTGCCCTCTGTGTCCCCCTCTCTCTCCGTGTCTCTTCTCCCCTCTCCCTTCCCTGTGTCTCTTCCAACCTCTCCCTTCCCTGTGTCTCTTCCCCCCTCCCTTATCACCCTCCTCAACCCCACTCCACAACCTCCCTCCTCATCCTTAACCTCCCTCCTCATCCTCAACCTCCCTCCTCATCCTCAACCTCCCTCCTCAACCTCCCTCCTCATCCTCAACCTCCCTCCTCAACCCCCTCCTCATCCTCAACCCCCTCCTCAACCTCCCTCCTCATACTCCCTCCTCAACCCCCCATCCTCAACCCCCCCATCCTCATCCTCTCTCCTCAACCCCCCATCCTCAACCCCCCTCCTCAATCTCAACCCCCCTCCTCAACCCCTCATCCTCAACCTCCCTCCTCATCCTCAACCTCCCTCCTCAACCCCCCATCCTCAACCACCTCCTCAACCTCCCTCCTCATCCTCAACCCCCTCCTCATCCTCCCTCCTCATCCTCAACCTCCCTCCTCAACCCCTTCCTCAACCCCCCCATCCTCAACCCCCTCCTCAAGCCCCCACCCTCATCCTCCCTTCTCAACCCCCTCATCCTCAACCCCCTGCTCAACCTCAACCCACCTCAACCTTCCTCAACCTCAACCCCCCCAACCCCCCCTCCTCAACCTCCCTCCTCAACCCCCCCATCCTCATCCTCAACCCCCTCCTCAACCTCCCTCCTCATCCTCAACCTCCATCCTCAACCCCCCCTTCCTCAACCCCTTCCTCAACCTCCCTCCTCAACCCCCCATCCTCAACCCCCTCCTCAAGCCCCCATTCTCATACTCCCTTGTCAACGCCCTCATCCTCAACCCCCTCCTCAACCTCAACCCTCCTCAACCTCAACCCCCCTCCTCAACCCCTCTCCTCAGCCTCCCTCCTCAACCCCCCATCCTCAATCTGCCCATTCTCATCCTCTCTCCTCAACCCCCCATCCTCAACCCCTCCTCCTCATCCTCAACCTCCCTCCTCATCCTCAACCTCCCTCCTCATCCTCAACCTCCCTCCTCAACCCCCCCATCCTAAACCCCTTCCTCAACCTCCCTCCTCAATCCCCCATCCTCAACCCCCTCCTCAAGCCCCCATCCTCATCCTCCCTCCTCAACCCCCCATCCTCATGCTCAACCCCCTCCTCAACCCTCCTCAACCTCAACCCTCCTTAACCTCAACCCCCCTCAGCCTCAACCCCCCTCCTCAACCTCCCTCCTCAACCCCCCCATCCTTAACTCCCCATCCCCACCCTCAACCCCCCTCCTCAACCCCTCCTCCTCATCCTCAACCTTCCTCCTCATCCTCAACCTCCCTCCTCAACCTCAACCCCCCTTCTCAACCTCAAACCCCTCAACCTCAACCCACCTCCTCAACCTCAACCCCCCTCAACCTCCCCCCTCAATCCCAACCCCCCTCCTCCACTTAAACCACCCTCAACCCCCCTCCTCCACCTAAACCCCCTAAATACCTCCCCCCCTCCCCTCACTTACCTGCTTGTGCTCCGGTCTGCGCTCCTTGACCCGGCGCACATGTGACGTCACATGCGCGCCGCGTCATTAGCATATACCGGGTTCCGGCACCGGGCCAAGGAGCAGAGGCCGGAGCACAAGCAGGTAAGTGAGAGGAGAGGGGGGAGGTATTTAGGGCGGTTTAGGTGGAGGAGGGGGTTTGAGGGGGGTTTAGGTTGAGAAGGGGGGAGGAAAACAGGGAGGTGGGGTAGAGAGACACACAGGGGGGTTAGAGACACACGGGGGGGTTAGAAACACACGTGGGGGGTTAGAGAGACAAGGGGGGGGTTAGAGAGACACGGGGGGGAGAGTGACTCGAGTATAAGCTGAGGGGGCCCTTTTTGGCCTTAAAAAAAGGGCTGGAAAACTCGGCTTATACTCGTATTGTACCTTTGATTACTAAAGAAGATCTAAAATTCCTGCATTAGTAAAGTTACACTTTAATTTAAGGTTTTAATGCTGTTAAATGCAACTTAGTTGGCACCAGAAGTGAAAACTACTAATTATAAGTGGTAGTCACTCAAAATTCTTCTAATTTTTTTCTACCTAAGAGGAAGGTACAGGATCAAGAAACTTCACTGGTTGAATCCCCTCAATGCAACAAGTCATTGGACTCAAATCTAACCATGCTTTCAGAAAATTCATCAAATAATGAGCCTGAAGAATTAGCAGAGAATTTGCTCACTCTTTCAAAAATTAAAGAGTTACTTCGATATTAAGAAACAGATTTTAGACAATGCAAAAGCAATTAAAGAAATTAATGACAAAACGTCAGATCTGGAAGATAAATGTGATTAATTGGTAAAGGACCACAACGTGCTCTTAACACATTCAACCATTTAGTAAAGTAAATTATTTAAATAACAAAATTGCTAATATGGAAGACAGGTCGAGGCAAAGTAACCTCAGAATCAGGGGAATTCCCAACCACATTATGGAAGATAATTTAAAAATGTATATAAACATGATGATATCTACTTTAGTCCCTTCACTATCACAAGAAGAAAGCAGACTAGATGCTTGCCACAGATTACCTAAACATTCATACCTAGACAGTAAAATCTGTAGGGATGTCATAGTTAGATTACATTATTTGACAATTAAAGAAGCCATAACAAAGGCGAGTTATAAAATAAAAACTCTAGAAGCTCCATATGAAAATATTAAAATACTTACTGACTTATCTTCTAATATTAACAAAAAGGGGAGAATTTGGTGTGATCACGCAAGCTCTAAGGAAGGAGGGACTTACTTAGAGATGTTTTTCTCAAGGTAAACTTAGTACTCCTAGACAAGTAGAAGAGCTCCTGAGTACTTGGAACATTATAATAGAAAACAAAGCAAAATTTGCCATACTTTGACTCTACCTTCCACTGAATGGCAACAAAAATAATGAAGGGTGTTACTGAATAGTTAAATAACTAATAAGACATGTTAACAAGTTGGTAGTAATGTGAAGCAAGCGCTAAACTTTACTTGATCTGGTCTTGGGGAACAGACTCGGATTTCAAGCTTAATTGTAATATAAACTGAAGGAGCTGTTGGTTTCGCATTTCTTAGGAGCTGTTGGGGTTAGGTCTCTTACAACGATTATATAAACTAGTTTGGAATGCACAGGATAATATTATAGGGTACCTATATTAATTTAACTGAATTTAAGGTGGGGTCTACTTAAGCACATTTCGCACTGTAGTAATTTACAATTGGAATAAAAGGTAAAACAAGTAGTTTTTATTATGCTACAGTTAATTTTAGTTGATTTAGTTTGTGTAATAAATATCAATTTGGTGCTAATAGCATCGTTAAAGGATAGTAATGGTTAGTAAGGCACATTGGGAGAAGTTAAAACCAATGAAGTCCTTCCTGACCAAAATGTTCACTCATTAAACTTTAAAAGAAACACAGATTAAATAGTGTAAATGTAATAATTTAGAGGGGCGTATTTAAGCTAACATGTGCGACAGTAATATATATATATTTTTTTATAATTAACTTTTTTTATTGAAAGAATAAACAAATATAACATCGTAAGTTCAGCAAATCATATAACAAATCTCTCAAGTATCAACAAGATATATCAAAACGTTTCTTTCAAAGTTTTTCTTTTTTGGTTAGAATAACACATGACCATGTAAAACATATATATAAAGTCACACAAGGTCTTGAACATATATACATTCCTCAAAGCAGACATGTGTCCAGGAGGTACAGTAAGGTAAAACCATAGATCAAACATCAGGTCAACCGATAAAAGTAGTTCACACGAACCTTATTGTGGACCTCGTAGAGTCCATAAGTCCCAGCAGGAGGCCCATCGACGGTATCTTTCATCAATTTCAGCGAGCTCATAGCCCGAATGAACCTGATTTTGTGAAGTACTTCAATGTGAGTAGGGGAGGTAAGTTTCCAGTGTTTAGCTATGATGCATCTCGTGGCCAAAAATATCTGTGTTGTTAAACATTGTTCTGATTTGAATAGCCCCGTAATTGGAAGGCCTAGCAAAGCTTCCTCAGGCTTTTGTGTTACTGTTGTCCCCAAAAGTGTTTCTAATAGATCGTATGTTGCTGTCCATATGGGTCTTATTTTCGGACACTCCCACAGCATGTGAATCAGTGTACCAGTGTCTGTGCAGCCCCTAAAACATGTGTCAGGGTGTGTTTTGCAACAGTAATATTTAGTTCTAAGAAGGCCACTTAAATATGGATTTACAGAATTATGTACCATAATTAAGATGAACAGATTAAAATATTCACTAATTTTGTAGAATTAGATTAAGTAATGTTTAATTATTATATGAGTTGTACTAAAAGTAAGAGATCACCATAAATAACTTTTATCGGTACGTATTGATGTGCTTCGACAACAAAGTAAGAGTATTTCATATAGTACTTATATGCATATTCAAATATTCTGTTTACTAATAAGACCACTCTCTCCACGAAGTAGGTATAGCATTTCTAGACATTGACGTACAGCCCTGCATTTGTTCACTACTGACGCCAAAGAAAGTAGTATTAAGTGAGTATGTATGTATGAATGTAAGTATGATTAAGTTTAAGGTTCCTGGTTACAGGGGGTACATATTGTATAGACATTTAAAAAGGAGTTGGACGGGGGCGTGGCTAAGCAGCCAAAGTGAGAGGACGCGTGGAGCTGGAGCTCCGTGTCAGCCTGTACAAAAAGGCTTCCAAAGTGGCCTTTGTCGGCAGCTATAGCTGCAGTGTTCCCCAGAGGAGGCTCCCCCACCTCCAGAGACTATCTGGGAGCGTTCTCCCGGCATCCGGAGACCCCGTCGGGAGGATCCGACGACGAGGCCTGTCGGGGCCCTGCAACGCGGACCTCCTCCCAGCCCCCTTCTAGCTCTCCCCCGTATACCAGCGCAGGGGGGTGAGCAAGTGAGGCTGCAAGACGCCCTGTGACAGGGAGAGTGGGCACCGGAGGCAGCAGCAGAGGACGCGGTGGCGGAAGTGAAGGCCGCCACTAGAAGCCAGGAGCCGGCGCTTGGAAGCGCGCCAGGGCTGAGAAGGGCGCCAAGAGGCTGCATCAACCCCCCAGCCACATCGGAGGACCGGGACAGGAGTTGGGAACCCCGAAGAACCGTCAGGGGGTAAGAGGGGAACCTGGCCCTGTGCCTGGAGCCCCCTACTGAGTGCTGGGGGAGGGAGTGAAGGAAGGAGGAGGAAGATTGGAGACTCTGTTCCCCAGGGCCCTCTGGGGGCATCCTGGATGTCTGGCCTCTGACAGCAGCAGGTGTCAGAGCCCCTAAAAGATTTATCCCCAGCTTGTGCCCTGTCTTACTCTCCTGACACCTACAACAGGGGAGAGAGGGGTAGAGAAGAAAGAGTGTGACATATAAGAACTGGAGAGACTGCATGCTTGATAAGGCTTTTTGGAGCTGGGTAACTTTTATGCTGAACATTTCTCATTGACCAAACTGTGCTTCAGTTTTTATACGGCCTGCTGCACCCTAGGAGTGTTTGCAGCAAAACAACAACCTTATCTCCAGCTTGGAGAGCGACACTGCCATCTAGTGGCGCCTCTGCCACAGTGCGGCCTGAATTTCTCCAAAATCTCCCTTCTGCCGCCCTGCAATCTGGAAGGGGTTTGCTAATGCAGTGAATGGAGCTGGCCGGTAGGGGCTAAGCGTACTTCTGAGTATGATCTGAATCCTTTTTTGCAACACTGTGAGAACAACCTGCTTGGGCCTTGTGAGGGGTGCTACTGGAGTCCCTTCCTTGTTTCCTGACCAAGACTTGCAACAACATCACAGCTAATATACGGCGTGTCAAACTCACAGGCAAGATGGGAAAAAACAAGAAGAAGCCCTGCCTTCCAGAAAAATTGAGGAGCATTTCAAGATGGCCGGGGCCCCACAGACCTCTACGCAAACTTCCTGCCCGGAACATTTGGACCAATCTGATTCTGATTCGGTGTCAGAAGCCGTACACCCGGAGGTCAACATCGCTGACAATTCTATGGCGAAGTTTGAGGCCCTTCTAGAGTCCCATATCAATAGAGCAGTCACAGCTCTACAAAAAGAACTGCATGACATTGGGCAGCGGACCAATATTTTGGAGGAGTCAATGGATCAAGTAGTGGAGGCCCTGGAAAAAGATAGGAGTGCCATTGGGGAGAATACCTCTCGCATTACTTCCCTTGAAGACAAACTGGAAGATTTGGAGAACCGCTCCCGTAGATTCAATATCCGGATTAGGGGGGTACCAACTGCAATAAAAAGCCACTATAGACCAGATCCTGGTGGGCTTTCCGGATCATATTTGGGAAGTGGAGCGAGCCCACAGGGCCCTGGGTGGAAATAAAAACCCTGATTTAGGACATAATAGTGAGACTGCTCCGTCAGCAATCCAGAGACTTAATTCTTGCTACCACCCGTAAAATGACAACCATCCAGGGTCCCGACGGATCCTCTTTGCAATTCTTTGCGGACCTCTCTCCTCCAACCCTACAAAAACGGAGACTGATGAAGCCTGCTCTGGAGATTCTTATTCAACATGGTATCAGGTACAGATGGGGCTTTCCTTTTGCCCTTTAGTTCTCCCACAGTGGCGCATCCCATTCCGTGCATTCCTTGGAGGAATGTCTGGATCTTGTTCAGAGACTGAACCTGGCCACTGGAGCAACAGTCCGGACACAGGGAGCCTCTCTGCCGCTCCCCCTCCCCCAGAGACAGTGGACTCCTTCCTCCAAACCGAAGAGGACTGCTGACCCAACTCCCCAAACAGCCTCTCAAAGACCGAGGCAGGAACTGGAGGCCGGGGCTATTTTACTCTTGGAGCTGGACGAGGAGCCGGCCTATGGAGGCACATTATCTCCTCTCTGACAGAGACTATACCTCAGGACTCTTGTTTTGGTTACCATGTTTTATAACTATGCTGATTGTCTCTTATATGCTTATTTCTTGTTTGTTTTTTCCCCTGAGCAGGTCTAACTACCTTAGGTTACGGTAATAGCTTCAGAGCTTTTGAAGTGAACAACTGATATAAGAAGGGTTGTAGTGCCAGCTATATCTAAGCCAAGGGATTTTTCACTTCAAGTTATAGTTAAGAGTATCCATGCTCAGCAAGGTTCATCCAAAAATGTTTTCTAGCCTTACCTTAATACCCCTACCGGCTAGGATTTAGACTGTTTTAGACTAGATTTGAGGAAAACGGTTAGAACTAGGTTGGGCTAGATTAGCTCGTTAAGTTAGGAATTGCACAATGGTAAATTGTATTTTCTCTCTTTGTCTTACTGCTTTTACCTTCTTCTTCTTCCCTCTGATAGACCTGGGCAGGCTAATTGCTACTTTTCTCTACTCTCTGGTCCTCACAAAGCCTTGGCTCCATAAGCTACTTCTTTTTCTTTTCCCTCTCTCTTGCTTCTCATTTCACTCTGGGGCAGTAGGCCTAGAGAGGTATTATTTGTTCCAATTTAGGGTAAAACCAGTTCTATGTCCGCCGGGCGGATGGCTAGGTCTTATGGGACTTATACAGAGCAGACTTGATAGGGAGGTACTTCCCTTAAGTAATGGCTTTAGATTATGCTGGTTGCCAACTACGGTAACTCTTGTCTTTTTGCTCCCACTTTCGCCTCCATCAGATCAACTCTGTCCAAGGAGATCCGACAGGACCCTTCAGCTCCTCCTCGCCCTGGCCTGGGAAAGCTGCTCCCCGTTCCCTCGTGCTCAGCTGCTACTAAAGGTACGTGGCTATTAGTTTTACACATGCTTACGCCAACAGCACATCCATGACATCTCCCACAAAGATACTCACCCACAATGTAAAAGGGTTTAACTCCCCCTTCAAGCGAAGGAAGGCTTTTTTGTATTATAAAACCCACAAACCTGACATTATCTTCCTCCAGGAAACCCATTTTGCTAAGAATAAAACTCCTGCCTACCTGAATAAAGATTATCCCCAATTTTTTTGCACCACCCAGGCTTCGAAAAAAGAGGGAGTAGCGATCCTTTTACACAAGGATTTTCAGTTCCAGCTAGACTCCAAAATTATAGACCGGGAAGGGTATTATATTATCTTGAAAGGGAAGGTCTTGGGCACCCCTACGTCGCTTGTCTCTTTCTATGCCCCCACCGTAGCCCCACACAAAGCGTTGATTGGACTTTTAAGGACACTGGAGGGGGGGGAGTGGGGGAAATTGATAATAGGGGGAGACCTAAATTTGGTCTTAGACCAGAGCATGGATAAATCCAGCGTCTCTAAGCACATCCGCTTTTCTAAAAGGATTAAACAAATCAAAAAACTGCTCCATTCTCTAGACCTCGTGGATGCTTGGAGGGGTCACCATCCGTTAGGAAGAGGGTACACCTTCTTCTCCCCCACCCATAAGTCCTACTCCCGTATTGACGCCCTTCTTATTAGTACCTCGCTTTTTGACAGCTCGGATAAGGCAGATATTGTTCCCTGCACGTGGTCGGACCACGCTGCAGTCTCCCTAGAGGTTGACCTGGGATCCCAATCCAGACTACCTTTCGCCTGGAAATTAAATGAATATTTGCTCTCAATACCCACATACCAGGAACAAATTACTTCTGAATTGGCAGCCTACTTTGTGTCCAATGCGGGTGGGGAAACTTCGCCAGGTTGGGTCTGGGTGGCCCATAAGGCTTATATTAGGGGTACATGCATTAAATTGGCTTCCCAACATAAAAAAGCAATTCGACTAACTGAGGAAAATCTCGTTAAAAATTTAGCTCAATTAGAGAAACAGAATCAAATTTCCCCGTCTTCCTCGTTAAGAGACCAAATTGACAAGGCTAGGTTGGAGCTAGATGGTATTTTATCTATTAGAACAGATAAAGCCCTCTTCTACGCTAAAGCAAATAAACCAGACAAATTATTGGCAAAAAGTCTGAGGGCAAGGTACTCTCAGTCCAAAATCTCTCAAATTAGAACCAAAGAGGGAGTACTCACGTTTAGCCAAAATGAGATACAAAAGACTTTTAGGGAATTTTACCAGCACATTTACTCCTCCCACAACTCCCCTCCAGAGAACTCTATTAATTCCTACTTGAATTCCTTAGATTTGCCTAAAATATCAGAGTCGGATCTTCTTAACCTAAACAAAGAGGTATCGGTAGAGGAGGTTAGGAAGGCAATCAAAGACCTAAAAATGGGGAAATCTCCCGGCCCTGATGGCTTTACTAACATTTATTATAAAAAGTTTTCGGATATTTTGTCCCCACACTTATGCAGCCTGTTCAACACAATCTTGAAAGGGGACCCAATGCCCCCAGAACTTAATTTCGCGGATCTGACCCTTTTCCCCAAGGAAGGTAGGGACCCAAAGGAGGCAAAGAATTACAGACCGATCTCGCTCCTTAATGGGGATATCAAACTCCTTGCTAAAATATTCTCACAAAGGATTTCTGTCTTTTTGCCCTCCCTGATTCACAAGGACCAATCTGGCTTCATCCCATACAGGCAGACAAGTGATAATATTAGAAGGACCCTAAACATCATCCACTTGGCTAGACATAGAAACACCCCGGTTTGCCTGCTCGCATTGGACATAGAGAAGGCCTTCGATACCCTGGAATGGTCTTTCTTATATGCCTCTCTGGATAAATTTGGGTTCAAAGGCTAATTTTTAAACTGGCTTCGCACCTATTACAATCTTCCCAAAGCTAACTTAAAACTCCCGGGCTCCCAGAAGGTGGTTATAGAGATAGGGCGTGGAACGAGACAAGGATGCCCTCTCTCCCCTCTCCTTTTTGCCCTTGCAATAGAGCCGCTGGCTCAAGCAATTAGGGCAAATTCCTCTATAGAGGGGCTGCGAGTGGGAAACCAGCATTTAAAGTGCTCCTTATTTGCTGACGATCTTTTATGTACTCTTACTAACCCTGGCCCCTCTATTGAAGATCTGCTGGACACAATAGGTTTATTTAGCTCACTTTCTGGACTTAGATTAAACCAGGACAAAACGGCGGCACTAGGCATAGGCATACCCTTGGATACTCTGTCCCAGCTGAAATCATGCCATAAGTTTATTTGGCCGGCCAATCATATTCACTACTTGGGGATAAATATTACTAGTTCTTTAGCGGGAATTTATAAGGCCAATTTCCCCCCCCTCTTCAGGGTCCTTCAGAGGGACTTGAACATTTGGATGAGGAAGCATATTTCTTGGACTGGTCGGATAACCTCGGTGAAGATGAACATCCTTCCGAGGCTCCTGTACCTAGCCAGAACCCTTCCTGTCCAAGTAAATAACTCAGAATTAGCTCGCTTTCAGTCCCTGGTGTTCAAGTTCATCTGGAGGAATAGACCCCTGAAAATAGCGAGGAAGGTCATGTATAGACATAAATCCAAGGGAGGTCTCTCATGCCCGAATTTCTCTAGCTATTTCAGAGCGGCACAACTGGCCTTTATTCCTCTGGCACATTCCACTTCCCTCCAGCCTAATTGGGTTTTCATAGAGGAGGCACAAATGCCGCCCCTCACGTGGGGTACTATCCTATGGGCACCAAATTTGAATACTCTTACATAAGTAATCCAATCACTAAATTTACTTTAAAAATCTGGAACTGGGCCAAGAAAACCCACAATCTAGCATACCCGGTAACTCCTCTCACCTTGATTTTCACTTCTCCCACTCTCTCGGCTACCCTCTCTTCTAACTCTAAACATTTTTGGACTTTGCAAAAATTAGATAAATTAGGCTCATGGCTGGAAGGGGGGAAGATTATTTCTCTAGGAACAGTATGCAGAGGGAGGGAGTTTCCTGATACGGAAATATTTAACTATATTAAAATCAGGCATTGGGTGGAAGAAGTTCTCAGGGAATTTGGCCCGCCTAAAGACTCCTGGCTCACCACAGTTTGCAAACACTCAGCCCTCACTAGGGGTACACTGGGAGCAATATATAACATAATTAATGCTCCCCCCTTGGATTCACCAAAGCCTTCCTTTATGCTGAAGTGGGAGCTGGACTTGGAACAGACCTGGGATGAGCCCTCCTGGTCTAAAGCTTTCTCTAGCCTTTCTAAAGGGTCCCTTAATTATAGCTTGTTGGAAACCTCGCTGAAAATCCTACATAGGGCATATATGACCCCCGCTAGACTAAATAGAATTGTGCCTACAAACTCGGATAAATGTTTTAGGGGATGTCAGGAACGAGGGGACTTCATTCACGCGTGGTGGAAATGTCCTTTAGTCTCTGAAACCTGGGCTAGAGCGGCTGATCTAATTTCAAGATTATTTAGTATCCCACTTAAACCTTCCATAGCGACATGTCTCTTAGGCAGGAATTATAAGGAACTAGGAGGGGTAGGCAATAAATTGAAACAACTGATTTACCTGGCAGTAAAAAACATCATAGCTAGAAGGTGGAAGGACAACTCCATTAACTTCCAGGAAATTAAAAACAAAATAAACTTCCTATTTATAAATGAGAGAATGACTCATACACTATTGGACACACATCAAAAGTTTTTGGAAATATGGGGACCCTGGATCTCCTCCCCTGACTGCATTTCATAGGTAGTGGGGGGACGAGTTGAATTTTAGCTAGGGAGGCTCTTTATATTTGGAAGAGGAGTGGAACGGGGGGCGGACTGGAACAGGTGGAGCGGGAGAGGATACTGGAGGCTTCTTCGGACGAAAGGTAACGACAGTAAAACTAAGATTGGGTAGCACAGGAACTGAAAAGGCCACGTTATAGTCAAATCCTGACCTTCTGAAGTAGAAGAGCTGATGGGAAGTAGTTGTCTACTATTTGCTCTTTTCCTTTTACTCCTTCATTTCTTTGGTTATTTGTTTATTTTTCTCTTCTTTTCTTCACTTCTTCCTCTTTCTCTATTTCTCCTTTTCTCTTTTCATATATGTTCGTAGAATATATTGATTGTAACACGATTGTTTAATTATACCAATTTGTGCACTGAAAACGGGGGGGGGGGGGGGTAGAGAGACACACGGGGGAGTTAGAGACACACGGGGGGGTTAGAGACACACGGGGGGGTTAGAAACACACGTGGGGGGTTAGAGAGACAAGGGGGGGGTTAGAGAGACACGGGGGGGAGAGTGACTCGAGTATAAGCTGAGGGGGCCCTTTTTGGCCTTAAAAAAAGGGCTGGAAAACTCGGCTTATACTCGTATTGTACCTTTGATTACTAAAGAAGATCTAAAATTCCTGCATTAGTAAAGTTACACTTTAATTTAAGGTTTTAATGCTGTTAAATGCAACTTAGTTGGCACCAGAAGGGAAAACTACTAATTATAAGTGGTAGTCACTCAAAATTCTTCTATTTTTTTTCTACCTAAGAGGAAGGTACAGGATCAAGAAACTTCACTGGTTGAATCCCCTCAATGCAACAAGTCATTGGACTCAAATCTAACCATGCTTTCAGAAAATTCATCAAATAATGAGCCTGAAGAATTAGCAGAGAATTTGCTCACTCTTTCAAAAATTAAAGAGTTACTTCGATATTAAGAAACAGATTTTAGACAATGCAAAAGCAATTAAAGAAATTAATGACAAAACGTCAGATCTGGAAGATAAATGTGATTAATTGGTAAAGGACCACAACGTGCTCTTAACACATTCAACCATTTAGTAAAGTAAATGATTTAAATAACAAAATTGCTAATATGGAAGACAGGTCGAGGCAAAGTAACCTCAGAATCAGGGGAATTCCCAACCACATTATGGAAGATAATTTAAAAATGTATATAAACATGATGATATCTACTTTAGTCCCTTCACTATCACAAGAAGAAAGCAGACTAGATGCTTGCCACAGATTACCTAAACATTCATACCTAGACAGTAAAATCTGTAGGGATGTCATAGTTAGATTACATTATTTGACAATTAAAGAAGCCATAACAAAGGCGAGTTATAAAATAAAAACTCTAGAAGCTCCATATGAAAATATTAAAATACTTACTGACTTATCTTCTAATATTAACAAAAAGGGGAGAATTTGGTGTGATCACGCAAGCTCTAAGGAAGGAGGGACTTACTTAGAGATGTTTTTCTCAAGGTAAACTTAGTACTCCTAGACAAGTAGAAGAGCTCCTGAGTACTTGGAACATTATAATAGAAAACAAAGCAAAATTTGCCATACTTTGACTCTACCTTCCACTGAATGGCAACAAAAATAATGAAGGGTGTTACTGAATAGTTAAATAACTAATAAGACATGTTAACAAGTTGGTAGTAATGTGAAGCAAGCGCTAAACTTTACTTGATCTGGTCTTGGGGAACAGACTCGGATTTCAAGCTTAATTGTAATATAAACTGAAGGAGCTGTTGGTTTCGCATTTCTTAGGAGCTGTTGGGGTTAGGTCTCTTACAACGATTATATAAACTAGTTTGGAATGCACAGGATAATATTATAGGGTACCTATATTAATTTAACTGAATTTAAGGTGGGGTCTACTTAAGCACATTTCGCACTGTAGTAATTTACAATTGGAATAAAAGGTAAAACAAGTAGTTTTTATAATGCTACAGTTAATTTTAGTTGATTTAGTTTGTGTAATAAATATCAATTTGGTGCTAATAGCATCGTTAAAGGATAGTAATGGTTAGTAAGGCACATTGGGAGAAGTTAAAACCAATGAAGTCCTTCCTGACCAAAATGTTCACTCATTAAACTTTAAAAGAAACACAGATTAAATAGTGTAAATGTAATAATTTAAAGTGGCGTATTTAAGCTAACATGTGCGACAGTAATATATATATATTTTTTTATAATTAACTTTTTTTATTGAAAGAATAAACAAATATAACATCGTAAGTTCAGCAAATCATATAACAAATCTCTCAAGTATCAACAAGATATATCAAAACGTTTCTTTCAAAGTTTTTCTTTTTTGGTTAGAATAACACATGACCATGCAAAACATATATATAAAGTCACACAAGGTCTTGAACATATATACATTCCTCAAAGCAGACATGTGTCCAGGAGGTACAGTAAGGTAAAACCATAGATCAAACATCAGGTCAACCCATAAAAGTAGTTCACACGAACCTTATTGTGGACCTCGTAGAGTCCATAAGTCCCAGCAGGAGGCCCATCGACGGTATCTTTCATCAATTTCAGCTGAAAGTGAGCTCATAGCCCGAATGAACCTGATTTTGTGAAGTACTTCAATGTGAGTAGGGGAGATAAGTTTCCAGTGTTTAGCTATGATGCATCTCGTGGCCAAAAATATCTGTGTTGTTAAACATTGTTCTGATTTGAATAGCCCCGTAATTGGAAGGCCTAGCAAAGCTTCCTCAGGCTTTTGTGTTACTGTTGTCCCCAAAAGTGTTTCTAATAGATCGTATGTTGCTGTCCATATGGGTCTTATTTTCGGACACTCCCACAGCATGTGAATCAGTGTACCAGTGTCTGTGCAGCCCCTAAAACATGTGTCAGGGTGTGTTTTGCAACAGTAATATTTAGTTCTAAGAAGGCCACTTAAATATGGATTTACAGAATTATGTACCATAATTAAGATGAACAGATTAAAATATTCACTAATTTTGTAGAATTAGATTAAGTAATGTTTAATTATTATATGAGTTGTACTAAAAGTAAGAGATCACCATAAATAACTTTTATCGGTACGTATTGATGTGCTTCGACAACAAAGTAAGAGTATTTCATATAGTACTTATATGCATATTCAAATATTCTGTTTACTAATAAGACCACTCTCTCCACGAAGTAGGTATAGCATTTCTAGACATTGACGTACAGCCCTGCATTTGTTCACTACTGACGCCAAAGAAAGTAGTATTAAGTGAGTATGTATGTATGAATGTAAGTATGATTAAGTTTAAGGTTCCTGGTTACAGGGGGTACATATTGTATAGACATTTAAAAAGGAGTTGGACGGGGGCGTGGCTAAGCAGCCAAAGTGAGAGGACGCGTGGAGCTGGAGCTCCGTGTCAGCCTGTACAAAAAGGCTTCCAAAGTGGCCTTTGTCGGCAGCTATAGCTGCAGTGTTCCCCAGAGGAGGCTCCCCCACCTCCAGAGACTATCTGGGAGCGTTCTCCCGGCATCCGGAGACCCCGTCGGGAGGATCCGACGACGAGGCCTGTCGGGGCCCTGCAACGCGGACCTCCTCCCAGCCCCCTTCTAGCTCTCCCCCGTATACCAGCGCAGGGGGGTGAGCAAGTGAGGCTGCAAGACGCCCTGTGACAGGGAGAGTGGGCACCGGAGGCAGCAGCAGAGGACGCGGTGGCGGAAGGGAAGGCCGCCACTAGAAGCCAGGAGCCGGCGCTTGGAAGCGCGCCAGGGCTGAGAAGGGCGCCAAGAGGCTGCATCAACCCCCCAGCCACATCGGAGGACCGGGACAGGAGTTGGGAACCCCGAAGAACCGTCAGGGGGTAAGAGGGGAACCTGGCCCTGTGCCTGGAGCCCCCTACTGAGTGCTGGGGGAGGGAGTGAAGGAAGGAGGAGGAAGATTGGAGACTCTGTTCCCCAGGGCCCTCTGGGGGCATCCTGGATGTCTGGCCTCTGACAGCAGCAGGTGTCAGAGCCCCTAAAAGATTTATCCCCAGCTTGTGCCCTGTCTTACTCTCCTGACACCTACAACAGGGGAGAGAGGGGTAGAGAAGAAAGAGTGTGACATATAAGAACTGGAGAGACTGCATGCTTGATAAGGCTTTTTGGAGCTGGGTAACTTTTATGCTGAACATTTCTCATTGACCAAACTGTGCTTCAGTTTTTATACGGCCTGCTGCACCCTAGGAGTGTTTGCAGCAAAACAACAACCTTATCTCCAGCTTGGAGAGCGACACTGCCATCTAGTGGCGCCTCTGCCACAGTGCGGCCTGAATTTCTCCAAAATCTCCCTTCTGCCGCCCTGCAATCTGGAAGGGGTTTGCTAATGCAGTGAATGGAGCTGGCCGGTAGGGGCTAAGCGTACTTCTGAGTATGATCTGAATCCTTTTTTGCAACACTGTGAGAACAACCTGCTTGGGCCTTGTGAGGGGTGCTACTGGAGTCCCTTCCTTGTTTCCTGACCAAGACTTGCAACAACATCACAGCTAATATACGGCGTGTCAAACTCACAGGCAAGATGGGAAAAAACAAGAAGAAGCCCTGCCTTCCAGAAAAATTGAGGAGCATTTCAAGATGGCCGGGGCCCCACAGACCTCTACGCAAACTTCCTGCCCGGAACATTTGGACCAATCTGACTCTGATTCGGTGTCAGAAGCCGTACACCCGGAGGTCAACATCGCTGACAATTCTATGGCGAAGTTTGAGGCCCTTCTAGAGTCCCATATCAATAGAGCAGTCACAGCTCTACAAAAAGAACTGCATGACATTGGGCAGCGGACCAATATTTTGGAGGAGTCAATGGATCAAGTAGTGGAGGCCCTGGAAAAAGATAGGAGTGCCATTGGGGAGAATACCTCTCGCATTACTTCCCTTGAAGACAAACTGGAAGATTTGGAGAACCGCTCCCGTAGATTCAATATCCGGATTAGGGGGGTACCAACTGCAATAAAAAGCCACTATAGACCAGATCCTGGTGGGCTTTCCGGATCATATTTGGGAAGTGGAGCGAGCCCACAGGGCCCTGGGTGGAAATAAAAACCCTGATTTAGGACATAATAGTGAGACTGCTCCGTCAGCAATCCAGAGACTTAATTCTTGCTACCACCCGTAAAATGACAACCATCCAGGGTCCCGACGGATCCTCTTTGCAATTCTTTGCGGACCTCTCTCCTCCAACCCTACAAAAACGGAGACTGATGAAGCCTGCTCTGGAGATTCTTATTCAACATGGTATCAGGTACAGATGGGGCTTTCCTTTTGCCCTTTAGTTCTCCCACAGTGGCGCATCCCATTCCGTGCATTCCTTGGAGGAATGTCTGGATCTTGTTCAGAGACTGAACCTGGCCACTGGAGCAACAGTCCGGACACAGGGAGCCTCTCTGCCGCTCCCCCTCCCCCAGAGACAGTGGACTCCTTCCTCCAAACCGAAGAGGACTGCTGACCCAACTCCCCAAACAGCCTCTCAAAGACCGAGGCAGGAACTGGAGGCCGGGGCTATTTTACTCTTGGAGCTGGACGAGGAGCCGGCCTATGGAGGCACATTATCTCCTCTCTGACAGAGACTATACCTCAGGACTCTTGTTTTGGTTACCATGTTTTATAACTATGCTGATTGTCTCTTATATGCTTATTTCTTGTTTGTTTTTTCCCCTGAGCAGGTCTAACTACCTTAGGTTACGGTAATAGCTTCAGAGCTTTTGAAGTGAACAACTGATATAAGAAGGGTTGTAGTGCCAGCTATATCTAAGCCAAGGGATTTTTCACTTCAAGTTATAGTTAAGAGTATCCATGCTCAGCAAGGTTCATCCAAAAATGTTTTCTAGCCTTACCTTAATACCCCTACCGGCTAGGATTTAGACTGTTTTAGACTAGATTTGAGGAAAACGGTTAGAACTAGGTTGGGCTAGATTAGCTCGTTAAGTTAGGAATTGCACAATGGTAAATTGTATTTTCTCTCTTTGTCTTACTGCTTTTACCTTCTTCTTCTTCCCTCTGATAGACCTGGGCAGGCTAATTGCTACTTTTCTCTACTCTCTGGTCCTCACAAAGCCTTGGCTCCATAAGCTACTTCTTTTTCTTTTCCCTCTCTCTTGCTTCTCATTTCACTCTGGGGCAGTAGGCCTAGAGAGGTATTATTTGTTCCAATTTAGGGTAAAACCAGTTCTATGTCCGCCGGGCGGATGGCTAGGTCTTATGGGACTTATACAGAGCAGACTTGATAGGGAGGTACTTCCCTTAAGTAATGGCTTTAGATTATGCTGGTTGCCAACTACGGTAACTCTTGTCTTTTTGCTCCCACTTTCGCCTCCATCAGATCAACTCTGTCCAAGGAGATCCGACAGGACCCTTCAGCTCCTCCTCGCCCTGGCCTGGGAAAGCTGCTCCCCGTTCCCTCGTGCTCAGCTGCTACTAAAGGTACGTGGCTATTAGTTTTACACATGCTTACGCCAACAGCACATCCATGACATCTCCCACAAAGATACTCACCCACAATGTAAAAGGGTTTAACTCCCCCTTCAAGTGAAGGAAGGCTTTTTTGTATTATAAAACCCACAAACCTGACATTATCTTCCTCCAGGAAACCCATTTTGCTAAGAATAAAACTCCTGCCTACCTGAATAAAGATTATCCCCAATTTTTTTGCACCACCCAGGCTTCGAAAAAAGAGGGAGTAGCGATCCTTTTACACAAGGATTTTCAGTTCCAGCTAGACTCCAAAATTATAGACCGGGAAGGGTATTATATTATCTTGAAAGGGAAGGTCTTGGGCACCCCTACGTCGCTTGTCTCTTTCTATGCCCCCACCGTAGCCCCACACAAAGCGTTGATTGGACTTTTAAGGACACTGGAGTGGGGGAAGTGGGGGAAATTGATAATAGGGGGAGACCTAAATTTGGTCTTAGACCAGAGCATGGATAAATCCAGCGTCTCTAAGCACATCCGCTTTTCTAAAAGGATTAAACAAATCAAAAAACTGCTCCATTCTCTAGACCTCGTGGATGCTTGGAGGGGTCACCATCCGTTAGGAAGAGGGTACACCTTCTTCTCCCCCACCCATAAGTCCTACTCCCGTATTGACGCCCTTCTTATTAGTACCTCGCTTTTTGACAGCTCGGATAAGGCAGATATTGTTCCCTGCACGTGGTCGGACCACGCTGCAGTCTCCCTAGAGGTTGACCTGGGATCCCAATCCAGACTACCTTTCGCCTGGAAATTAAATGAATATTTGCTCTCAATACCCACATACCAGGAACAAATTACTTCTGAATTGGCAGCCTACTTTGTGTCCAATGCGGGTGGGGAAACTTCGCCAGGTTGGGTCTGGGTGGCCCATAAGGCTTATATTAGGGGTACATGCATTAAATTGGCTTCCCAACATAAAAAAGCAATTCGACTAACTGAGGAAAATCTCGTTAAAAATTTAGCTCAATTAGAGAAACAGAATCAAATTTCCCCGTCTTCCTCGTTAAGAGACCAAATTGACAAGGCTAGGTTGGAGCTAGATGGTATTTTATCTATTAGAACAGATAAAGCCCTCTTCTACGCTAAAGCAAATAAACCAGACAAATTATTGGCAAAAAGTCTGAGGGCAAGGTACTCTCAGTCCAAAATCTCTCAAATTAGAACCAAAGAGGGAGTACTCACGTTTAGCCAAAATGAGATACAAAAGACTTTTAGGGAATTTTACCAGCACATTTACTCCTCCCACAACTCCCCTCCAGAGAACTCTATTAATTCCTACTTGAATTCCTTAGATTTGCCTAAAATATCAGAGTCGGATCTTCTTAACCTAAACAAAGAGGTATCGGTAGAGGAGGTTAGGAAGGCAATCAAAGACCTAAAAATGGGGAAATCTCCCGGCCCTGATTGCTTTACTAACATTTATTATAAAAAGTTTTCGGATATTTTGTCCCCACACTTATGCAGCCTGTTCAACACAATCTTGAAAGGGGACCCAATGCCCCCAGAACTTAATTTCGCGGATCTGACCCTTTTCCCCAAGGAAGGTAGGGACCCAAAGGAGGCAAAGAATTACAGACCGATCTCGCTCCTTAATGGGGATATCAAACTCCTTGCTAAAATATTCTCACAAAGGATTTCTGTCTTTTTGCCCTCCCTGATTCACAAGGACCAATCTGGCTTCATCCCATACAGGCAGACAAGTGATAATATTAGAAGGACCCTAAACATCATCCACTTGGCTAGACATAGAAACACCCCGGTTTGCCTGCTCGCATTGGACATAGAGAAGGCCTTCGATACCCTGGAATGGTCTTTCTTATATGCCTCTCTGGATAAATTTGGGTTCAAAGGCTAATTTTTAAACTGGCTTCGCACCTATTACAATCTTCCCAAAGCTAACTTAAAACTCCCGGGCTCCCAGAAGGTGGTTATAGAGATAGGGCGTGGAACGAGACAAGGATGCCCTCTCTCCCCTCTCCTTTTTGCCCTTGCAATAGAGCCGCTGGCTCAAGCAATTAGGGCAAATTCCTCTATAGAGGGGCTGCGAGTGGGAAACCAGCATTTAAAGTGCTCCTTATTTGCTGACGATCTTTTATGTACTCTTACTAACCCTGGCCCCTCTATTGAAGATCTGCTGGACACAATAGGTTTATTTAGCTCACTTTCTGGACTTAGATTAAACCAGGACAAAACGGCGGCACTAGGCATAGGCATACCCTTGGATACTCTGTCCCAGCTGAAATCATGCCATAAGTTTATTTGGCCGGCCAATCATATTCACTACTTGGGGATAAATATTACTAGTTCTTTAGCGGGAATTTATAAGGCCAATTTCCCCCCCCTCTTCAGGGTCCTTCAGAGGGACTTGAACATTTGGATGAGGAAGCATATTTCTTGGACTGGTCGGATAACCTCGGTGAAGATGAACATCCTTCCGAGGCTCCTGTACCTAGCCAGAACCCTTCCTGTCCAAGTAAATAACTCAGAATTAGCTCGCTTTCAGTCCCTGGTGTTCAAGTTCATCTGGAGGAATAGACCCCTGAAAATAGCGAGGAAGGTCATGTATAGACATAAATCCAAGGGAGGTCTCTCATGCCCGAATTTCTCTAGCTATTTCAGAGCGGCACAACTGGCCTTTATTCCTCTGGCACATTCCACTTCCCTCCAGCCTAATTGGGTTTTCATAGAGGAGGCACAAATGCCGCCCCTCACGTGGGGTACTATCCTATGGGCACCAAATTTGAATACTCTTACATAAGTAATCCAATCACTAAATTTACTTTAAAAATCTGGAACTGGGCCAAGAAAACCCACAATCTAGCATACCCGGTAACTCCTCTCACCTCGATTTTCACTTCTCCCACTCTCTCGGCTACCCTCTCTTCTAACTCTAAACATTTTTGGACTTTGCAAAAATTAGATAAATTAGGCTCATGGCTGGAAGGGGGGAAGATTATTTCTCTAGGAACAGTATGCAGAGGGAGGGAGTTTCCTGATACGGAAATATTTAACTATATTAAAATCAGGCATTGGGTGGAAGAAGTTCTCAGGGAATTTGGCCCGCCTAAAGACTCCTGGCTCACCACAGTTTGCAAACACTCAGCCCTCACTAGGGGTACACTGGGAGCAATATATAACATAATTAATGCTCCCCCCTTGGATTCACCAAAGCCTTCCTTTATGCTGAAGTGGGAGCTGGACTTGGAACAGACCTGGGATGAGCCCTCCTGGTCTAAAGCTTTCTCTAGCCTTTCTAAAGGGTCCCTTAATTATAGCTTGTTGGAAACCTCGCTGAAAATCCTACATAGGGCATATATGACCCCCGCTAGACTAAATAGAATTGTGCCTACAAACTCGGATAAATGTTTTAGGGGATGTCAGGAACGAGGGGACTTCATTCACGCGTGGTGGAAATGTCCTTTAGTCTCTGAAACCTGGGCTAGAGCGGCTGATCTAATTTCAAGATTATTTAGTATCCCACTTAAACCTTCCATAGCGACATGTCTCTTAGGCAGGAATTATAAGGAACTAGGAGGGGTAGGCAATAAATTGAAACAACTGATTTACCTGGCAGTAAAAAACATCATAGCTAGAAGGTGGAAGGACAACTCCATTAACTTCCAGGAAATTAAAAACAAAATAAACTTCCTATTTATAAATGAGAGAATGACTCATACACTATTGGACACACATCAAAAGTTTTTGGAAATATGGGGACCCTGGATCTCCTCCCCTGACTGCATTTCATAGGTAGTGGGGGGACGAGTTGAATTTTAGCTAGGGAGGCTCTTTATATTTGGAAGAGGAGTGGAACGGGGGGCGGACTGGAACAGGTGGAGCGGGAGAGGATACTGGAGGCTTCTTCGGACGAAAGGTAACGACAGTAAAACTAAGATTGGGTAGCACAGGAACTGAAAAGGCCACGTTATAGTCAAATCCTGACCTTCTGAAGTAGAAGAGCTGATGGGAAGTAGTTGTCTACTATTTGCTCTTTTCCTTTTACTCCTTCATTTCTTTGGTTATTTGTTTATTTTTCTCTTCTTTTCTTCACTTCTTCCTCTTTCTCTATTTCTCCTTTTCTCTTTTCATATATGTTCGTAGAATATATTGATTGTAACACGATTGTTTAATTATACCAATTTGTGCACTGAAAACGTTAAAATTATATTAAGGAATAATTCAACAAAGAGAAGCAGTTGCTTAGGATAGTAATTATCCTTCTTGACATGTGAAATTATGTTTTATAGACTGTGCTTATTTTTGTACAAGTTTTTCTTGATTTTCCTTAATAAAAACTTTATGAAAAAAAAAAGGAGTTGGACGAGAGAGAGGGTAACAGCTAAATCTCTGGATGTGGTTTGCGGGAAATAAAACGTAGGAAAAATAATATCTTACACAATAAATAATGAGTGATGTTAATTAAGTTTTTAAGTTTTAACATCAGGGTCCTGAATTCGCCAGCTAAAAGGATTTCACTGACAAGGTTAATTAAACAGGAACATTTTTTACAGGAAACTCATTGGGACAAGAAGAGAATCCCTAATTTCGATCAAAACAAATATAACTCAACTTATAAAAAGAACTCTAGAGGGGTTTCCATGTTTTTTAATAAACAATTGAAAGTAAAACAAGGCCTGGTAGAAATCGACCCCAACGGTAGATTTATTTTATGGACAGGAGAAATTAATGATCAAAAAATGAAGTTAATAAATGTATATTCCCCCAATGATAAACAACTTTTATTCATAAAAAAAATATTTAAGAAAATCGAAAAATATGGTTATGGCTCTATAATTGTAGCTGAAGACTACAATCTGACGGTTGATCCAGAATTAGACAGAAAGGCCCAAAATACGATAAAAAATATTACTCATGAGGGAATCTGCCTGCAAAACCCCAGGTCATGGAAATTAAACTGCCTGTAATACTGACTTTGTGTGCCCGACTGTGTTTAACCTCTTCACTGCCACCACTCTTAAGGGACATGTGTAAGGGTGTCATGTGCTCAGCGGATTATATTTCACTACCACATTGCTAACTAACTATAAGATCTTGAAAGTAGCCTTTTCTTGTAGTGGACAGGTAAAAACCCAGTAACGGGAATAGAAGGGGAGGCGATCCTGGTCCCCTGCATGACCCCCTGAATCCAAACTCTGGTGCAGAGCAACCAGTGACAACTGCCAGCCACTCAAAGGTCAGAAACCTGCACTCCCAGTAGGGGATTATTCCATCAGAGGCAGACTAACCATGCTGGTCTGCCCTGGAGCCGGAGGAGGGCATCCGGGAGCGGTGGGCATCGACAGGAGAGGACTGGGGCGTTCGGATCAGGAGATAGGAAGGAGAAGAGGAGGAGGCCCTGTGTGGTGATGGTGGCCCTTTTGTGGAGCCTGGGGAGAAGGCCTGCGGCCTACACCAGAGCCTGCTTGCAGCAGCTTTATATACTGGGGGCCCTTGGAGGACCTAAAGAGACCTCCGGTGGTGGCTGGTTCCGACTGGAGAGGTCCAGGAGCACCCAGGGCTGTGACAGCACCACAAGAGGGATCGGCCGGCAGAGAGAGAAAGCCCGCGAACGGTGGCCGCCATCTTAGGTGACCTAATGCGAGGGCCTGCAGGTACTACTTTACATTAGGAGATCTCTGGCACTGGAGAAGACCACTGGAAAGACCATATTGATCCCTGTCCTCTCCTTCACTGGCTCTCAGGAAAAGACATACAGAGGGCTCACGGGATTGAGACCGCCACCTTTGAGCGATAAGAGGTACCTCCCTGCACTACAGCACACAGCTCTACTGACATAGGCCTTACATAGAAGGGCCAGTTAAGCCATATCTTAAGCTCAATCCCTACTGCTTCAACAGAGTCACCTTTCTGAAGCCCTAGATCTCCTGGGAGATCCCCAGAGTTCCACAGAACCGACACTGTGGAAACAACCTTAAATAAAGGACCTACTAATTTATCAACTGATTCCACAGCGGATCTTTTGCTGATATCACTACGCCGCTTTTCAAGATGCCAAAACCTAAACGTGCAATTTCTGCAAAGGGTATACAACAGCATTTCCCAGCAAAAGCCGACCGGCGCATGTCTCCACGGGACTCTATCTCTGAACACTCAGAATACTCAGACCAGGAAGAGAATCCCAAAGAGTACTTGGATTTATCGGCCAGATCAGTGGCTACAATCGAGCGGCTCCTAGCGAAGGAGATTGAACCCCTACGACAGGACCTGAAGGATCTGGGACAGCGCACTCAGCTTTTGGAAGAAATGACGGACCAGATAGCGGCAGTCCAGGAAAGAGATAGGTCCTCTATAGCTCAAAAAACGTTACATGTATCTGATCTTACAGACAAGATAGAGGACCTGGAATATCGGTCTCGCCGCCACAACGTCCGCATCCGAGGCATTCCAAGAGCAATACAAGACCTATCCAACTGCCTGAGAGACACTATTGCGGCAATTGTTCCTAATCAGACAGAAACTATGTGGGAAATTGAACATGCCCATAGAGCTCTGGGAGGCACGAGGAGCCAGGATGCTCCTAAATATGTCATTGTCAGATTCCTTGGGACCTTCTACTCTCGGCAACCAGGAAGCTACATACTATCAAGGGGCCTGATGTCTTGCCTTTACAGTTTTACTCCGACCTGTCCCCTGACACTCTAAACAAACAAAGACTAATGAAACTGGCTATTGCTATCCTTCTCCAACATAAGATCCAATACCGCTGGAACTTCCCATTTGTCCTCTCTTTCAACTTTCAGGGCACAACTTACACCACCCGCACACTAGAGAACTGCTTATCACTGCTAAAGTGCTTTCATCTTTGTTCGGAGGCAATAATGGAAGTAAGGCAAGAACAACCTCCTCCGCCCATCCCCAAGAGGCAGTGGACACAGATGGCAGCTCAAGTTAATGGCAAAGAACCCTTTATTTCAAGAAACCTCCTGGATAGTGCAAGCGGTCTACACGATAGACACAAGGTCCACACGGAAGACACTGGTCTTATTGCCGATTTAAAGTCGAGCTCACAACCCGATTAGACTCTTTCTCAACTGGACTCTGACAAAGCTCTGTTGATTGCTAAGTATAATGTTAGGTGTTCATCTGTTCTTAATTAGTGCTGTTCTTAATTAGTGCTCTGATCTATGTTATTAGAATGGTTTAAGATACAATCTGTTAGTATTACTATAGTTTGCCGGATTACTCCCCCACTTTATGTGGACTGGATTTCTCTATTTTACCTAGAGAAACCGATGAAGGTTATTTTTGAAAACTGACTGTTTAATGTACTTATTTTTCAATTCACGTAGCTGCACCATAAGAGAAAGGCTAATTGCTAATTTGATGCCACTTTTCTGTTTACTCAAATATCTCTACCTCACTGACGTAAAGCTAATGCTCTTCTGGGCTCCTCTTCGTCTCTCTCCCCATGAGACCAGCTATCAGGTAATTACTCATACATCATACACCGACCTTTAAATGGTTCCCTCTAACTACACCCTCATAACCTACCTATGTGAAGGGTTTCAATTCTCCTTTTAAAAGGCGGAAAGCTTTCACATTTTACAAAAAACATAAACCCTCAGATATTTTCATGCACAAAACCCACTAAGAGAATACAGTTAAAGAATACACTTGTAGACGAAGATGGTATCTATGTTATGGTGACTGGAGCTATTGGGGGGTTGAAACTGCCCTAAAAACTCACTTTACACAGTTTTAATCGGCCTGTTGAAAATAATTGAATCTTAGGATTCGGGAAAGCTGATAATTGTGGGGGGGGGGGGGGGGGGAGTAAACCTTACTTTAGACCCGACTCTGGATAGATCGGGGAAATCCTCTAACAACAGATTCCCCAACAAAGCCAAACAGATTAAGTCCCTGTCTAACAGATTTGTGCTGGTCGATGCCTGGAGGGGAATGCACCCAGATAGGAGAGTATATACATTCTACTCCCGACTCACTTGACTCATTCCAGGATTGATACTCTTCTTGTTGCCTCCTCCCTTTAAACCTTACTTTAGACCCAACTCTGGATAGATCGGGGAAATCCTCTAACAACAGATTCCCCAACAAAACCAAACAGATTAAGTCCCTGTTTAACAGATTTGGGCTGGTCGATGCCTGGAGGGGAATGCACCCAGATAGTAGAGTATATACATACTACTCCCGACTCACTTGACTCATTCCAGGATTGATACTCTTCTTGTTGGCTCCTCCCTTTATGACTCTATCTTGAAATCTGAGATTGTTCCCTGCCCCTGGTCGGACCATGCCCTGGTACTCATCGAGCTAGATTTGGGCCCTAATTTGCAATCCCCCTATACCTGGAAGATAAATGAATTTTTATTATCTAACCCAAGTAGCATGGAATCAATGGCCAAAGACATAAATCTATTTTTTGAGACCAATGCCTTTCCCGAAACTGGAGCCGGCTGACTCTGGGCTACCCATAATGCCTTTATCAGGGGAACTTGTATCAAGCTGGCCTCAACCCAAAGAAATATTCTTAGGCAAAAGGAGACAGACCTTACAAGGACACTAAAGAGACTAGAAGAAATAAACCAACAGAACCCCTCCCTTAAAGGACGCAAGTTAATAGACATAACAAGGTTAGAATTAGATGGCATATTGTCGCATCGCACTGAACGGGCGATGAGAAAGATGAAACACCTATATTACTGGAAGGCAAACAAACCTGATACTCTTCTAGCTAGAAGACTTAATAATACATTTTCCCAATATAGAAACACCCATATTAGAATGTCAGATGGCCAAATTTCTTTCAGCCCCAACGACATCCAAAAAACGTTCCAAATTTTTTATCAAATCATATATTCTTCCCAATTCCATTGTAGTGAGTCAGACATTGACTCTATTCTTAACTTGCATGATCTACCCACAATACCGGATTACCATTTAGACAACTTGAACTCGTATGTATCCCAAGAGGTAGTTAAATCTACCATTTAAGGTCTTAAATTGGGCAAATCCCCAGGGCCAGACGCCTTCACTAACTTGTATTACAAATTCTTTTAACCCCTGCTCACCCCCCTTCTAACGTCCTTATTTAATGCAATTTTAAATGGGGAACCCATTTAAATCAGGCTGAATTAAATCAGGCTGATTTGATAGTTTTTCCAAAAGAGGGTAGGGACAATCTAGAGGTTAAAACCTATTGCCCCATTTCCTTGATCAAATTATGGCCAATCGCATCTCCAAAATTTTACCAGATTTAATACATAATGACCAAACAGGGTTTATTCCCTTCAGAGAGGCTGGGGACAATGTCAGGAGGGTTTAAAATATTCAGTATCTAGCTCAGAAATCTAACACTCCCTTATGCCTTTTAGCTATAGACATTGAGAAGGCTTTTGACACGGTAGAATGGCCGTATTTGTTTAAAATGCTAGACAAGTTTGGATTCAGGGGACGCTTTATTAACCTGCTTAGGAGATACTACAACTCCCCAATAGCTAAGTTAAAAATACCAGGAGAACACAAAGCTAATATTCAAATTCAAAGAGGGACTAGGCAAGGGTGCCCACTTTCACCTTTATTATTCGCACTCGCCATGGAACCCCTAACTCAAGCAATTAGAACTAAACCTGAAATCCAGGGGTTACAAGTCGGTCACCAGCCTTTTAAATGCTCTCTCGTTGCGGATGATCTTTTATGCACCCTGACCAGGCCCTCTTACTCTATACCAGCACTCATGTTAACTATAAAGGAGTTTAGCAAAATGACCTTAATCTAAATGTAGAGAAAACTGAAGCACTGGGGATGGGTATGTTGCAAATTGAGATTGCCACTCTTAAATCTGATTATAATTTCATCTGGCCCGCACAGTAAAAAAAAAAAAAAAATACCTAGGTGTAAAACTCACCTCCAAATTTGCCGACTTATACAAGGCAAAATTCACCCCCATATACAAAATCTTTGACTGAAGATATGCAGAAGTGGACGAGCTTTCAAATCTCATGGGCGGGCCGCATAGCGGCTACAAAAATGAGAATGTCTAAGCTTCTGTATCTATTTAGACTCTTCCGATCCCAATCTCACTTAAAGACTAGGATACATTTCAAAACAGCATATTTAGGTTTATATGGGGTAATAAACATCCTCATATCTCCAAGCAGGTTATGTTTAGGCATAAAAATAGAGGCGGACTAGCGAGTCCAAACTTGAGCCTTTATCTCAAGGCCGCTCAACTGGCCCATCTGCCCAGGACACACTCTGCAACACATCAGCCATCCTGGGTTTTCATGGAAAACCAGCAAATGACCCCACAAAGTTGGGATAAGTTTAAATTAGCCCCCTTCACAACTCATTAAAACCCTATGATCTCTCTAACTCATCAGTCTTTGGTGTGGGCCAACTCCAGGCATAAACTTAGCTTGGGTTTGTCTCCCCTCATGTCAGTTATGTCTTTCCCACAAATTCTAGCGGACTCGAATACCATCTCTAAATTCTGGTGGACCTCTAGAAACCTTGACTGAATAGGGAATTGTTTTTTCAATGATAAATTGTTGACCTACGACCAATTCTGCACAATACATCACTTGCCCGTTACGGAATTTTATAATTATCTAAAAATCAGAAGTTGGGTCAGTAAGACTTTGAGAGAACTGGGACCTCCCAGGGCCTCCTGGTTGTCTGTTATTTGTTAAAATCTCCCTCTTACCAAAGGTGTTCTGAGTTCACTGTAGGATACCTTTCTTGAATCTACCAGCAGCCAGAAACCCACATTTTTGGAACAATGGGAAAAAGATCTAGGGGTAGAGTGGGACTGGGAAAAGTGGACGGAATCCTGTTCCAACCTCTCCAGAGGTTCCCTTAACTCGGCTCTTTTATAGATATCTATCAAAATCTTGCACAGAGCTTACTGCACACCCGACAAACTGCAGAAGTTTAAGCCACAAGAGAGCAATAAATGCTTTAGGGGATGCCAACAATTCTCTCAGAATACATGGAAACAATTAGCCCAATAAGCCTCCACACTTTTTCAAAAGGTAGTTTCACCCTCAAATTGAATCTTGCCTGTTGGGGGTCCATATTAAGAACCTATCTCATTCTCAGCATAAATTATTTAAATTAATGGCGTTAGCTTCCAAAATACACATAGCTAGTAGATGGAGGTAATTAGAAAGATCAATTACTTACTTATCAATGAGAGATTAACCCACACTCTTCTGGACAGCGTACCCCAATTTCAGGCAATCTGGGATCCTTGGTAAGTATCCTCATTTAGTGTCCCTCTAATATAACGCCTACATCTTGCTATAGCGATACTTGGGAGAACCCTGGAGTGAGGGAGCCCTATGAAGGTAAATATAATTCAATGAAAATTGTGGTATCCTACTGAGGTCTGTTTTGGGACGACTTAGGGGCGGTTATTTTAGCTTTACTCTGTTTTATATACTAGGTTAGCAGTATTATGGTTTAGCTAACTAATCCAACGTTTGGTCTTTTCTTTTCTCCACTCTTGTTTGTTTTATTATGTTTTATGTTTTTCTTAAATTGAAATCTTAAGAAATGATATATGATACTTCCATAACTAAAAATGTAAAATAAGAAGGTCTTGTCAGTTAATCACTGGAAAATGTTTTATTGTGAAAATTTAAGCAACTTAACTGACAAATATAGCTGTTCAAAATGTTTTATTTTTGTATGCCTTCTAATAAAAGATTATAAATTCAAAACCTTAAAAATACCAAGCGGGACTATATAGGCCCAAACAGGACCTTAAAAACCCACATTACATAATTGCGAGCCTCTCCCCTCCCCCCTCTACTTTACTGGCCTTGCGATGAGTACCTTTGGCGCTCATCAAGGGCCTCGCAATAAGCTCCTTTGGTGCTCATTGCGAGCCTCTCCCCCCTTTACACCCCCCCCCCTCTAATTTGCTTTTAGTGCTCATTCCTAGCCTCTTCCCTCTTTCTCTTCCTCTCCTGTGTCTATAGGAATACCATTTAGTGTATGGCGAGGAACAATGAGCAAGAGAAGCCTCCACCATACAGAGTACAGAGACAGATACAGTGCCTTGCAAAAGTATTCACCCCCTTGGAATTTTTCGTGTTTTGTTGCGTCACAACCTGGAATTAACATGGATTGTTTGAGGATTTGATTTAATTTACAGAACATGCCCACAACTTTAAAGATATTCTTTTTTCTTGTGAAGCAAACAACAAATAGGACAAAATACCTGAAAAAGTCAATGTTCATAACTATTCACCCCCCCTAAAGTCAATACTTTGTAGAGCCACCTTTTGCGGTAATCACAGCTCCAAATCCCTTTGGATAAGTCTCTATGAGCTTGCCACATCTTACCACTGGCATTTTTGCCCATTCCTCCTTGCAAAACTGCTCCAGCTCCTTCAAGTTGGTTTGTGCTTGTGAACAGCAATCTTTAAGTCTGATCACAGATTTTCTATTGGATTGAGGTCTGGACTTTGACTAGGCCATTCCAACACATTTACATGTTTCCCCTTAAACCACTCAAGTGTTGCTTTAGCAGTGTGTTTGGGGTCATTGTCCTGCTGGAAGGTGAACCTCTGTCCTAGCCTCAAATCACGCACAAGTGCTCAAGAATATCCCTGTATTTAGCACCATCCATCTTTCCCTCAACTCTGACCAGTTTCCCAGTCCTGGCTGCTGAAAAACAACCCCACAGCATGATGCTGCCACCACCATGTTTCACTGTGGAGATGGTGTTCTTTGGGTGATGTGATGTGTTGGGTTTGAGCCAGACATTTCTTTGATGGACGAAAAGTTAAATTTTAGTCTCATCAGACATTTCTTCTGTCCACTTTGCCATAAAGCCCAACTCTGGAGGGTACGGCTTATTATCGTCCTATGTACAGATACCCCAGTCTCTGCTGTGGAACTCTGCAGCTCCTCCAGGGTTACCTTAGGTCTCTGTGCTGCCTCTCTGCTTAATGCCCTCCTTGCCCGGTCCGTGAGTTTTGGTGGGCGGCCGTCTCTTGGCAGGTTTGCTGTTGTGCCATGTTCTTTCCATTTGGTTATGATAGATTTGATGGTGCTCCTGGGGATCATCAAAGATTTGGATATTTTGTTATAACCTAACCCTGACTTGTACTTCTCAACAACATTGTTCCTTACTTGTTTGGACAGTTTCTTGGTCTTCATGGCAGTGTTTGGTTAGTGGTGCCTCTTGCTTAGGTGTTGCAGCCTCTGGGGCCTTTCAAAAAAGGTGTGAATATGTAATGACAGATCGTGTGACACTAAGATTGCACACAGGTGGACATCATTTCACTAATTATGTGACTTCTGAAGGTAATTGGTTGCACCAGAGCTTTTTATGGGCTTCATAACAAAGGGGGTGAATATATACGCACATGCCAATTTTCGGTTTTCTATTTCTAAAAAATAGTTTTATGTATGTATTTTTCTCATTTTGCTTCACCAACTTCTGATCCATTACATAACATTCAGATTAACAAAACAGTGAACTTAAAGCTGTAATGTAAAAAATCAAGGGGGGTGAATACTTTTGCAAGGCACTGTAATACATACACACATCACATATAATAGTAGCCAATCGGCGAGTTGACGTCACGCTTTGCGAGCTCGCAACGCGAACTTGCAAGAACTGCGTCTCTCGCATTTGCGGAAGGTGGAGGCTCCAACGTCAGCTGCAATAAGCCGGAGGCTCTACGGCGCCTCACTCGCAGTTAAAAACAACCCAGAGACTTTGAAAAAAACAACCACGATGCAGGACTTAGAAAAATAAACAATAAAGCGCAATTACTAAATATGGACTTACACAAAAAATACGAGCCGTGGGACAATTACGACCTCGCAAAAATACGAAATTAACGTCCGTAATGCGAACATCCACAAACAACAAAAACACTTAAAAATAAAAAAATAAATAAACACACACACAGCATGGGGGGACAGCCACGACATCTGCCAGTGAGGTTGCCCCCCAATTAAAGTTGAATTTAAGGAGTTTTGGAACTTGAAAAAACATGGTGGACAAAAAAATTAAAACGAGGCTACACGACCCAAAACCCGCAAATAACAGCCAGGCACATACGACTTTTGACAAGGAACGTGCAAGGTACAAAAATGCAAAACTACGAGGTCGCAAAAATACAAACTTAACAGCCGAACCGCGCACAGCGAAAAACATGGAAAACACACAAAATACAAACACAAATAAAAAAACAAACAGTACGCACAGCAAGGGGGGACAGCCAGGCTGTCTGGGAGTCAGGTTTACAATTTACAGAGTTTAGCAATTCGAAATTCCCCTAAGAGAGAGAAAAAATGGCCGCCGAAACAAACGAAAACTTTTACACAAACCCGTACGAATTACAAAATACACTATTAGCAAGGGCGCAAAATCATCCACAACCGCGTACCACATACACAATCGCCACCATTTTACAACAGTAACTTAAAAATGCGGAATTACACAGCTAAACAAACAGTTTCCCCTCATAGGCGGACGCAGCCTATTTACACTACACACTTCACACGTTGCTCACACTTACACCTCAGCTCAACAACAGTGCAAATCTACATTGTATGCTGCAGGAACATCAAAACAGATTGTTAGCTCTTCAGCAAATTGCTTGCTGCATATATTAATTACAATTACGTAAAGTATATTAATTTATCATTTTAATACTTAATTAATTATCATTAAAAAATACATATACAGATAAAAAAATAAACACAAGATCGCAATAAGCGAAAAAAGGCCTTCACCGCGCGACTCACAAGGAGCACCAACGGTGCTCAGAGGACACAAAGTACACCAGGGGAGAGGCTTGCAATGAGGAGATCAGTGCTGACCTTACAATGAGTGCAAAAGTGGCTCTGATAAAAAATACACCAACCGAGTGGCTCGCAATGAGCGCCCAAGGTACTTGCACGACCAAAACACTTACTTTCTGTGGCAAACAGCATTACCTGCCTTACAATTTTATTGCCCAGTCATTTTTGACAGGCAAGTGGCTAGTATATATATATATATATATATATATATATATATATATATAAAACTAGTGACTTGCCCGTCAAAAAATGATGGCAATAGAATTGTAGGCAGATAATGCAATTTTGGTACACAAAGTAAGTGTTTTGGTCGTGTAAGTACCTTGGGCGCTCATTGTGAGCGGTGGTTGTGCGAGTACCTTCAGCGCTCATTGCGAGCATCGCACTGAGCGCCTTCGGTGCTTATGCCGTAGTTCGCAATGAGCGCCTCTGGTGCGTGGTGCGGGCATTAATATTTTTGAGGCTCTTTTTTTTGTCTGTAAGTGGTTTCCTTTTGTTACGGGCCGTAATTTTTTATAGGCGATTTTTTTCAAAGTGCTATGGGTCTCGCACTGTTAATTGTGCATTTGAGTTTTGTGTTGATGTGTAGTTTGGCGGGTTGTAGGTATGATGCGCAAGTTGAGCGGGGTCATAGGGATGAGCGCTCATCTTCACCAGCGCAAGGAGCTCCTTTGGCGCTCCTTGCCTGGCCGCAACCACAGCCCTCGCTTCACGAGGTTTGCGGTTGTGGCACTCAACTGCAGTCCTCGCTTTGCAAGCCCGCAGTTTTAACGTTGAATTAGCAACGGATTTTGGCAAGGTCGCGCTGCTGAGAACTATGTATGTGATAATAATTGGAGTGTTGCTAGTCGTGGTGCAGTGGTGGTGCAGTTCCACACTGTTGACCTAGGTTCTAATCCAAGTCAGTTCCACTGAAGAAGGAATTGGCAACCCACTTCAATATCACTGTGTGTACAAACTTACTTGGTTGATGAGGTTGGGTAGATCAGAACAGGAGGATCAGTCACTAAAAAGAGCTGGAACAGAGTGGGAGGGTTTGAAATAATTGGCTTATTAAAGTCTTCCTGATGTCATACATAACATTGAGTCTCTATAGGCTTAGGGGCATTCAGAGGGAATGGTCAGAGGGGATGTTCCTAGCAACCAGACAGCCTGCAGCACTGATTGGTTGGTGCTGCAAAGCTGACAGACAGGAAAATTGATACAGGACAGCATTACGACGCTCTCACTGTAATATGATCTAGTGCAGGACTAGGGAGAGACACCAGGCACACATAAGGTTAATTTGAAGTGATAGATTCATATTTTTAACAAAATCATATGAAAGAAGACTTGAAAGCTGATATACAGATATATAATAACATTTTATTATCTATATAAATTTAAAATACAATATTAAAGTAATTGATCATTTTTGCCCCTATGCACCAGCTGCCCCAGAAACACACATATATCATATAGAATATACATTATATATATACTTGTGCAGCTTGCAATCAACAGTTTTTGTACAGTTTAGTATAACAGTTAACTTGGGATTTTATTTAATTCAATGATACACAGGGCTTGTAGCCAGTTTAAGACAATGGAGTATGGTACTTCAGTTTTAGTTCTTGTATTGTCAAGTAAAATAACTTGATGTCTGCTTTTTTGGCTTTACTTCAGTCAGTCTACCTGTAGGAGCATTTAGCCCATGTAGTGTTGTAAAAATGTATTTAAAAATAGTATTTTTTCCCCATTACTTTTGATTTTGTTCAGTCATGTCCGTCTCTCAATGACCCTATGGATCACAGCACATCAGGCACATCTGTCAGCCACTACCCTTCTGAGCTTCTTCAAGTTCATGTTCATTGCTACAATAACCTCATCTATCAATCTCCTCCTCTGTCGGCCCCTTATTCCTATGCCATACATTTTTTTCACCATCAGGGTCTTCTCTCGGAAATCCTGTCTTCTATGCCGAATTATTCTTTACTGCTTGCTTATCTATCCATCTCAACAGGAATGTGGCATCTACAAGCATCAGAACTCGGTAGCAGTAATGGAAAGCTCAATTATTTGGTATAAAACCCACAATGTAAGGTTGTATTTATATCTAATAAAATGTTGTCCATAATTAAGTTTAATTATTGAAAGAACTGTATAGAAAATATCTTACCACGGTGGTGCTTTAGACTTTTAACAGGACAGTCTATTAATATACCAGATGCCCAGTAGCCCTTCCTGCCTATACTGCACTCTCTTTTGCATCCTGCCTTGCTCACTTCTCCTGTAAACCAGTCTATAGTCTATAATCCCCTTCAAGCCTTAAACATATAGTGGAGTTATTAGATGCAACTCATATAGTGGAGGGTAAAAGCCAGGAGGCAGTTAATAAGAAGCGAATAGGAAGAAAAAAGTAGAACAAGAAGTAAAGATGGAGGCAAACACGTAAACAAAGTGTAGACACACAGAGATATAATTTAATATTCTTTTACCAGATTCTAAAATTATTGTGTTTTTTAAGTTTTGATGTTTTCGTGAACCTTTATGTTCTACATTCTATTTTGGAGAAAACTGGGATATTTCTAAATCACTAGATGGTGAGTTGTCTAATGCCAGATATCACAAGACTGAGCTGGGCTATCCGGGTAACAAACACTTCTGACATCAGAGATATGTCATAATACCTGAAGACACAGAGTCCAGGGCACTATATAAGGAGCAGTTTTGGGAGCTAAAGCCATTCAGACCTGAAGGACCAACAGATGAGCAACTGGATAACCAAGTCCCTGTGTCCTATAAACATGACTATAGGAAGCCTTAAAGGAGCAAACTCTACCTTGAAGAAGGAAAGAGAGAGATTTTACAGATAAAGGTAAGGTTTAATAATTTGGTAATTAGGTGAATTGTACAGATAAAAAAAAGTACAGTATAACAATTGAGGTAAAAAATATATTTAATTCTAGCAATTTTCTACTACGTTTTATTTAGATTCCCCTTCTGGATCAATACCTTGTCGAGGGGGAATGGGCTTGTGTACTTCAAAGAAGCTGTGAGCTATACCAAGATGGGCAGGTTAAAACAGAGAGATCAGAGAAATCAAGGTCCACTGGAGAAGGAACTAGAAACCCACTCCAGTATCTTTGCCAAGAAAAGCCTTATGGGTAAGCATGACCAAAGACATAACAATAGGTGTGCCTGGCTTGCTGCTGTCCATAGGGTCATGGAGAGTTGGACAATAGAAAAAAGCAATAATTAGATTTGTAAAGTCTTAAGTCTCATGTATTTATTGTACCCCTTGTATCTTTCTACAGAAAATGGCAGCAGCCTCTCAATATAAATAAGAAACCATTACATATGTGAGAAAATATATCTGTGAGGTGAGTATTGAACTTTGTTCAGTTTATTTGTTTTTGACTATAATATAGACTTAAGGTGGCCAAACCTCTCCATTAATTGTCATGGTAAAGAGGCACTTTATTTAAAGCTGCTCTGCAATGTGTATTTTTCAGAGGTGTCTCCCATTAAAGGGGAAGTTTTGCCACCTTGTTTGTTGCATGTGTGAGTTTTGCCATTTATTTCTGTATATGTAATCACTTGAGGAGAGTCTTAGTGAGTATCAGAGTTATATTGACAATTTCTCCAGGAAAAAAAACAACCCTAGACAGTTACCATGTCTGATAACACCTTAAAGGGATATTGTATGCCTATATTTATATTATATTTTTTGTGGAACAAGACATATAAGAAATGGGCACATATAGCCTTTAATTCATTATCAGTCATATACAATTATGCATTATTGGTGCAGCCATTATCTTCATTATGTATTCTTCGTATAATATTAACCCCTTTATTAACCACTAAGCCATGGAGGTCCTGTATTCTTTGTGTAATAGTAACCCCTAGGCTATGGAGAGATCCTATAAGGACTTCCATGACACCTATAATTAAACCCTAAGCCACGACGTCCTGTAAGGACCTCTGTGGCATCTAACATTAATGCTATGCCACAGAGGTCCTGAAGGCCGCCCATATCTTTTATCTTCCTCATAACTTTTAAGCTTTTTTCTTTAACAGGTTGATCCTCTAATCAAGCCCAACTGCAAGTCACATTTTAAGCCACACACCTCACATCACTTACTCATATCTATCTCTATTTGGTCCCCTCCACTACAGTATTCAATGACCTAATCATGTAGACAATTGTAGGCATTAGGCCATATTCGTCCTTAAGTGCAAAGGCCAAGATTTTAGGATGTCCTTGCTGGGTTCAGTTGACTCAGAATAACTGAGGTATTAATTGTTAAACCTATTTTGTTCATTTACAGCTGTAGAAAAGACACATAAACAGAAGTGTGAAAAGTTTGTCTGCAGCTGCAGAATAGACTCACAGAGAGAAAAGAAGTGTGTGCAGTTGTCTGAACTGAAAAAAGAGATAACACAGAGAGAACTGCGTGCAATTATCTGTATTGGAGAAAAGCACAGAGAGAAAGCAGCTTATGATCGTTTGAAGTGGAGACCTGGAGTTCTGTGCTGGAGAAAAGCACAGAGAGAGAAGACAGCAGGTTATCATTTGGAGTGGAGACCTGAAGTTCTGAAGAATACAAGCCAGTGATTGTGAACAAACTATTGGACTGTTTGTTTTGTTTTGCTTCATTCAGGTTTAGCTGGATGAGAGCTGGTTAGTGAGGGAGCTGTTATCAGATAAGGTAGTGCTTCAATGGAAGCTAGGCCTGTTATTTTCTTTGATTTGTTTTGGTTGATCATTAGTGCTTCAATGGAAGCTAGGCCTGTTATTTTCTTTGATTTGTTTTAGTTTAATATTTGTATATCACTGGCTAAAATTGTAGTAAAATTTGGAAAAAAAATTACAGCCTCTTGTTTTGTGTTCCTCCAACAAATTGGCAGAAAAACAGGCACAAGAATTGTGTATAATATGTATATATGTGCATATAAATAATATATTATTACTAAAAGAAACTGCATTATATTTACAGTACAGGTTGGTGCAACTTATGGCTGGAAAAACACAGGAGGGACTTGGGGAGTGCACATTAAGTGACATCGCAGGGGTCAGTATGTGTGTCATCAGTAATAGCATGGATAATGTCACTTAATGTCATTGATGATGTCATAAATGACATCATCAGAAACAACCTTTACTGTTGTATTGTGTTCCTCGATCAAATTGGCAGAAAAACAGGTACAAGCATTGTCTATAATGTGTGTATGTAATATAATATATATATATATATATATATATATATATATATATATATATATATATATAGATATATATATATATATATAGATATATATATATATATATAGATATATATATATATATATATATATATATATATACATAGATATATATATATATATATATATAGATATATATATATATATATAGATATATATATAGATATATATATATATAATATAGATATATATATATATATATATATATAGATATATATATATATATATATATATATATATAGATATATATATAGTAATTTAGTAATTGGTAATTATTAATCCATATATATATATATACATAGATTAATAATGAGTACTGCAATATAATTTGATACCTTTTGTATTGGACAAACGTCTTATTTATAATGACGAGCTTTCGAGAGGTTTAACCTCCCCTTATCAAGTCTCAAGCAATACTTGAGAATTAAGCAGATGTCATTATAAATAGATGTTTGTCCAATACAAAAGGTATCAAATTATATTGCAATACTCATTATTAATCTATGTTATATATATTGTGAGCATAAAGGTGGAATAGTGGTTGATGGGAGATACATCAGACCTGATTTGCTAGACAGCAACCAGAGGATTTCTCAGTTAAATGCCCCAGGGAGAGATGTTACAGTTTGCAATATGCATAGCTGATGCTCTGCAAAACATGGTATGGGTCCCTGGGGCGGAGTATTTGGAGAGCAGGGGGGGCCAATGCTCCAACAGCACTAGTTGCTGTATAACAGACCACAGCTTGGATCTGGTTTTTAAGAGTTAGCTAATTGGCACTCACCTGTAGCTACTCAATTAGCAGACAGGCCTTTAAAAGAAGAGAGCAGCCTGCTCCAAGGGGGAGAGGAAAAGACAGCTAGGAGAGGCTGCGCTTATTGCAAAGACATTGCTTTTGTTTGGGAAATTGGTAAGTGGGAAAGCCACCCAATTGCAGATAGCAAGTACTGTCTAGGAAGAGCTCAAGTAAGAGCAAGGGTTTTTGTTTGTTTTGTTATTATTTAAAGTACCTGCTTTCAAACTGAATAAAAAAAGGAAAACTGAGCTGAAGGTGTCCTGGACTTTGTATACCCTAGAAGGCTGTGGTTACTGCAAGATCGGTGACAATCCTACCTGTAAAAGAAGTGGTTTGTCACAATATATATGGATTAATAATTACTAAATTACTAAATTACTGGACATTCACGGCTGCTTCACTCTTCAATATATATATATATAGAAATATATATATATATATATATATATATATATATATAATATTATTGGCAAAAAAACGGCATTATATTTAAGGTTGCAGTGCAGGTTTGTGCAACTTAAGGCTACAAAAAGGCAGGAAATTGGGGAGTATGCATTAAGTGACATCACAGGGGTCTATAATGTATTTGTGTCACCAGTAATATTATGGATAATGTCACCTAATGTCATTGATGTCATACATTATCTAATCAAAAACAACCTTTGTAGGGAGGGATGTTCAGTTTTCCTAGCCTTAAGTTGCTCCATCCTGCTCTGCAACCTTCATTTATGCCAACAAAGTCCCAGTCTTTTCTCAGTTTCATTGTAATGAAAATATTTTTAGTTAAAAAAACATGATTCCATTTATTTGTAATCTAAAAATGACACAACTAATTTTATTAATGTATTATATAATTTGCAATCAAAAGAAAAATGACTTTTCCTAATCAACTGACACATGAACATACACATGCTTACAAATATAAGACAATGCCGTTTAAGGTCTTTAAAGAATCATAGATAGCTTCATGCAAATAACAGCATAGTATTTTTTATTTTTTATGAATAGTAAGTATGGCTGACTAACAAGGACAGGAAAATTGCATGTGAAATCAGTTAAAAAAAAATTCTGATACACGGTTGTTTTGATGAAACAAAGACCTGCAAATTGAATAAGGGGAGTGTCTGCAAGTTATCCCTCAGCAGAACAGCAGTCATGTTTCCTGTTTGCACTGGGTTAATTATAAAAGCTATCACTGAAAGGACTTTGTATAAGGATAATGACACACAAGTTAAATTCATCCCACTGATATATAGAGACAAGAGCCTAGAGCCCACGACATGATTAGCAGGTACTTGTTGAGGGGCTCACTCCATCAGAGCTGTAACAGTGAATATGTAGAATGTGCTGTCCAGATTTACATTTCCTGGGGAAGAAGCAGCACAATTATCCTGGAATAATATTACTTATAAACAGTGGTGGAACTAATGAATGGTGGGCCCCGGTGCAAAAAAAATGACAGGCCCCCCTCCACTGCCAACCATATATATATATATATATATATATATATATATATAAAGGTTTCTTTTTAGTGTTTTTTTTTTTTTAATTTGACACTTTGGGGACCCTCCAGCCTGTCTCCCTCCCCTCAGTCTGGCACCTTCTGATGACCCCCCTCAGCCTGGTACCTCCTTATCACCCCTCTCCCAGATCGGCCCCTCCTGATCCCCCCCCTCGCCCCCCTCCACCTCACCAGCACTCCTCCCATACTGCAGCCATTCCTTTGTGGGGCATCTGCTCTCGGGCATGCAAAAACTAGTGTGTGACATAATTGGTATTCTTAGGCCAAATGATGCTGGGGGGAGGTTGCAGTGTGGGAGAAGTGCGGATGAGATGGAGTGGGCCGAGGGGGGATTAAGAGGAGCTGGGGGTATCAGGGGGGGCTGAGGGGGGGGAAGCTCAACCCCCCAGGAGCAGGGCACCAGTGCATTGCACCCCGGTGCACTGGTGGTAGTTCCATGCCTGACTTATAATTATTTTATTTATTGACAACAATATATGAATATATCAATTTAAAAATAAGTCTTCAGATACACTCAGTGTAGATCAGTGTTTACCTAATAAAGCTCTTATTCTGGGATCTGTCTAGGTGCCCTAGTATAAATGTTTAGTGTGCAATATCAGTACAGGAAACGCAGAGCTCACACTGTCTGTATGAAGGTGCAGTCTCAGGGTGTGTGCTGGGTCAGTACAGGAACAGCAGAGCTCATACTACCCTAGCAATCCTACATACCCAGAGACCTGTTGTTCCGTCTGTCTGTCTCTCTCTTAAACCGCTAAAAACTTCACCTGACCATAACTAGCCAATCCCCAATGCATGGAATCTGGTAGTTGGCCATGTGCACAAGTCTATACTGAGCATGCTCATTACATTATTTTTTCAACTATTGAAACTCAAAAACAGCTTAAGTTATCTAAAATACTCCATAGAAGGCATGGATGCTACATATATCACTATTACATTGCAAGCTTTCAAGCAAATCTATTCAGCCAATTAGTTGATACAAGTGAGCAAAAATACCTATGGAAAAACACCATGTCTTCATTTCAAAATTTAACACCAAATTTTCATTTTTGGTAGGACAGAAAATTGGCAAAAAAATCCCCCAATACCTCCTAAAATGCTAAATTTCAAGTAGATTCATCGAATCAACGCAAAGCTATAAGCTGCTGAAACATTAGTTTATAATGGGACGTTTGAGAGAACTCAGTCATGTAATTGAATACATGAGATGATGTCAGAAAAATAATGATGCAAAACAAATAAAGACTATATTGTATTGAATGTACAGTATCTCACAAAAGTGAGTACACCCCTCACATTTTTGTAAATATTTTATTATATCTTTTCATGTGACAACACTGAAGAAATGACACTCTGCTACAATGTAAAAATGTGAAATGTCCAAATTGGGCTCAATATTTTGTGTGGTCACCACTATTTTCCAGCACTGCCTTAACCCTCATTGGCATGGAGTTCACCAGAGCGTCACAGGTTGCCACTGGAGTCCTCTTCCACTCCTTCATGATGACATCACGGAGCTGGGTGATGTTAGAGACCTTGCACTCCCCCACCTTCCGTTTGTGGATGCCCCACAGATGCTCAATGGGGTTTAGGTCTGGTGACATGCGTGGCCAGTCCATCACCTTTACCTTCAGCTTCTTTAGCAAGGCAGTGGTCGACTTGGAGGTGTGTTTGGGGTCGTTATCATGTTGGAATACTGCACTGCGGCCCAGTCTCCGAAGGGAGGGGATCATGCTCTGCTTCAGTATGTCACGGTACATGTTGGCATTCATGGTTCCCTCATGTCCAATCATACTCAACATATTCTGATATGACATTGACTTATCAATGATATTTTGATCTTTTGCACAGGTTCACTATCTGAGTTCAAATCATTTTCCACATTTCTCAATGAAACAAATTTTGATTTACAATTTACATTTGAATCTGACACTTCACAAATCTGCAACATTATCAAAGACAATAATGTTAAGACAGAAACACCAAAAGCCACCAATTCATTTCTTAAATAAACTAGTATGTACCCTATTCATTTTTAAAAGAAAAAAGGAATTCCCATAGGGTAATACTTCCGTGCCAGGAAGAACAGCAGCAATGATGTTGAGTTTCAGAATTAAGCAGATGTTCTGAGAGCCAGACATTCTGGAACACAGCACAACAGGCACATCTGTCAGCCACTATCCCTCTGAGCTTCCTCAAGTTCATGTTCATTGCTTCAATAACCTCATCCATCAATACCCTCCTCTATTGTCCCCTTATTCCTATGCCATACATTTTTTTCACCATCAGGGTTTCTCTTGGAAATCCTGTCTTCTATGCTGAATTGTTCTTTACTGCTTGCTTATCTATCCCTCTCGCTATCCCCATCTCTTTCTCCATCGCTCTCTCTAGATCCCTGTCTCTCTCTATGGGATATTTTATGTCTGTTTCTATGAGCTGCCACAACTATATGTCCTGATCTAACATGTTTTATATGTATTCTATTTAATTATTGCATTTCATTAAGAAAATGCAAGCACTGTGTCAGTGGGCAAGGCCTACAAAGGTAACATGTTGTGAAGTGGAGGATTTTCTACTTTTGGGCAGAGTAAATTTAAGGGGAGGGGCCAGGTCTCTGCCTCTCCACCCCACCAACTTGGAAAGTCACCTCTCGCCACTGATCAGATACATGAAAAGCATCTTTATGCCAATCTGCGGAAATCTGAATCTGTCATCTACTAAATGTCCACTGTGTGGTAGTGTTGTCCCTTGAATGACCACATACAGTATATTTTATTGAGCAAAGAGATGGTATAAGTTAGCAAAGCTTCCTGTATATTGGTAATGCCAGTGGTGGCTGCCAAGTAGGGCATAAACCCCATATGAGTTAGAAATTGGTTCTGTGCTACTCTCTGTGTGTGTTTGGTTCAGTTGTGTCTCTTTAACCTCATGGACCACAACACACCATGCTGATCCACTTGGTATTCATAACATAGATTACTGGGATGGGTTGCCAGTTTCTTCTCCAGTGGGCCACAGCATACAGTTCCTGGTATTCCTAGGTGGTCTCCCATCTAAGTACTGACCAGGCCCAACCCTGCTTGGTGTCAGGGTGGTGTGACCCCTTGGATCCCTGAATGGAATTGAACCCAGGTCACAGCAGTGAAAGTACTGAAACCTAAACACTGGACCACCAGGGAACCCTTCTGTGCGTGTGTGTGTATATGTACTGTACTGTGGAGGGCTTCTATCGCTCTTTTGCCCACCATATTATAAATGATTGTTCTGGTGAACTACCTACTCATAAGATCCACAACACAAGCTTGGATCCCGCTCCATGCTGATGAAAGCCAGTAAGCTTGAAACAGATGTACATGGATAGGATTCTCAGCTTGTGTATAATCCAACCTTGGCTTTGCATAAAAGCTGTGTAATGCAGCGGGCATAACCTTAAGAGCGAGGCATTTGTGGGCACATTTGCATGTCCCAGCTCAGCTTCCCAGAATGCAGTGCAATAACTGTTTTTCTCGGAATTCTGAGCTGGAAGCAGGTTTTTTTAACTTGTTTTAGACATTCAAATGTCAACACAGATGTACTATTTATGTGTATATATATATATATATATATATATATATATATATATATATATACAGTTGTGCTCAAAAGTTTGCATACCCATGGCGAATTGGTAATATATTTACGATTTTTAAAAAAAACATGAGTGAGCAGGCAAAATACATTTCTTTTATTTCTTATGTGATTCATATTCATCTGTAGGTTATAACAGAATGGCACAATCATAAAACAAAACATGACAACAAAGAAAAAAATGAAATGACCCTGATCACAAGTTTGCATACCCTTAGTTCTTAATTCTGTGTATTGCCCCATTTAGCATCAATAACAGCGTGCAGTCTTTTGTAATAGTTGTCTATAAGGTCCCTAATTCTTGCAGGTGTTATAGCTGCCCATTCAACTTGGCAAAATTCCTCCAGGTCATGCAAAGTCTTTGATCGTCTTGAATGAACCGCACGTTTGAGATCTCCCCAGAGTGGCTCAATGATATTAAGGTCAGGACACTGTGATGGTCACTCCACAACCTTCACCTTTTTCTGCTGTAACCACTGGAGGGTCAACTTGGCCTTGTGCTTAGGGTCATTGTCATGCTGGAAAGTCCAAGAGCGTCCCATGTGTAGCCAATTGTCTGCCAGTATTTTCTGATAACATGCTGCATTCATCTTGCCATCAATTTTCAGACGATTCCCTGTGCCTTTAGAGCTCAGCCCCCCCCCCCCCCCCCCCCAAACATCAGTGAGCCACCACCATGCTTCACAGTGGGGATGGTATGATAGGCCTTGTTGATCCCTCTCCAAACATAACGCTTATGGTTGTGACCATAAAGTTCTATTTTGGTCTCGTGCTCCAAATTACAGTGTGCCAGAAGCTGTGAGGCGTGTCAGGGTGTTGTTGGGCATATTGTAGCCGGGCTTTTTTGTGGCATTGGCGCAGTAAATGCTTCTTTCTTGCAACTCGACCATGCAGCTCATTTTTGTTCACGTATCGTCGTATTGTGCTCCTTGAAACAACCACGCCATCTTTTTCCAGAGCAGCCTGTATTTCTCCTGAGGTTACCTGTGGGTTTTTCTTTGTATTTCGAACATTTCTTCTGGCAGTTGTGGCTGAAATCTATCTTGGTCTACCTGACCTTGGCTTGGTATCAAGAGATCCCCAAATGTTCCACTTCTTTTCAAGGCTTTGGATATCTTTTTATATCTTTTTCCACCTTTATGAAGTTCCATTACCTTTTTACGCAAGTCTTTTGTCAGGTCTTTTCTGCGCCCCATGGCTCAGTATCTAGCCTGCTCAGTGCATCCACGTGAGAGCTAACAAACTCATTGACTCTTTATACACATACACTAATTGCAATTTAAAAAGCCACTGGTGTGGGATATTAACCTGTGTGTGTCTCCTTGTGTGTCTGTAAGAAAACATTCAAGGGTATGTAAACTTTTGATCAGGACCACTTGGGCGATTTCTGTTATCATTATGATTTAAAAAGGAGCCAAACAACTATGTGACAATAAATGGCTTAATATGATCACTATCCTTTTAATTAAAGGCCTTTTATTTTTGCATGATCAGTCATATTTTCAAAATAAATGCCAAAATGTCACAATTTCTGCCAGGGTATGCAAACTTTTGAGCACAACTGTATATTATATAATGGCTTAAGTACAGAGCACTCTGTTTGCATTGGCACCCGTGTTGCCTGTAGAGTTGAGCTGGCCCAGTCTGTTTAAATAGGTGGATCAGAAAGGCTGATTGAAATGTAAACATTGCAAACGTTAACCTTAATTTACTGCTGAGGAAGTGAGTAGTTCTTTCTTATCTTGACCTGGTAAACTTCTCGCACTTGTGTAGAAATGTCCCAGTATTTGGAAATTAATGTGGGCGGGGGGGCTTCCTTTAAGAGAAAACCTGCTGATTTGGAAACTTCTCCTTTTTTTGTTGTATCTACAGCCCCAGGAATTTTTTGGGCTCTGAACAATCTTACAAAAGACCAATGTTTTGTAATCACAATAATAACTCAAAAGTTGTTTATATTGATCTTTATTACATAAAAATCATGGCAGAGGGAGCACTACACTGGCCCATTAAAGTGACACGGCAAAGATCCAGTCATTGTAGAAATGAAAAGTATATTATATATGTAGATGAGAAAAATGATAAAGTCTTACATTGGTGGTTACAAAATACAACTTTCAGGCCTATATATATATGACAAAAAGTACAATTATATATAAATGTAAATAAAATGTGATAACTGCAGGTGAAAGTCATGTATTGTAATATCCTCATTCTGTGTAAGTTATCTAAGTCATTAATTACCTCTGCACATGCCCACTTGGTTAAATCGAATGTTATCATTATTCTTGCTCTTCACACATATCCCCCCCCCCCCCACACACACACACACACACACACACTATAAGAGATAAAGCAGCGGACAGGGAGGGGGCTGTAATTACTATTCATGTCTACAATAACTGAGACCTTTGCTGTGTTCCTTTAATGTCTCTTGTATGTAGCGTGATCTGTGATCTTTTGTAGCTCCAGGACATGTAATTCCTCATTGATGATCTTGTAGCAATGACCCCCCCTAATAAGATATCTCTATAGCCTCCGGGGCAACCCCCAGACTGGTTCAGGGCAAGAAGATGCCACTGCTCATAGTAGTTGTTTGTTTGTCCACAGACAGATAATCTCCAGCGCCCCCAGGTGCAGTTTGTCACACACACCCCGTGCCTGCAGACACAAATATACAAGTGTGTAGGGTCTGTATATACATCCAGACAATAATGTGACCTGCCAGACAGGCTCCTCTCTGAATATGTAGCCCTAGGCAGAGGCCCAGTGCAGCTCATGATAAATCTGTCCCGTGCTTGCTGCTGTCTGCACGCAGTGTATGCTGGGTAATTGTGTACTGTTGTGTTATTCATTAAGGTACAAAAACATCTCATTAAATGAACTTTGCACTCAGGCCCATGTCTACTAAATATGCCATGTCTACTTATTGTCTAACATTGTATTCAGAAAATACTGTAATACAGCTCTCTCCCTTTCTCCCTCCCTCTCTCTCTCCCTATCTTTTGCACTCTCTCTCCCCCCTTCCTCCCTCTCTCTCTTTCTCTTTCTCCCTCCCCCTTTCCTCTTTCCCTCTACCCCTACCTTCCTCCCTTCCTCTCTACCCTTCCTCTCTCCCTTTCTCTCATTCTTCCTCCCTCTCTTTCTCTCTCCTCTCTCCCTCCCTTTCTCCCCTTCTCTCTCTCCCTCCCTCTCTTTCTCACTTTCTCCCTCTCACTCCTGCTCTTTCTCCCTTTCTCTCTTTCCCTTCCGCTCTCTCTCTCTCTCTCTCCCTCCCGCTCTTTCTCCCTTTCTCTTGCTCCATCTTTCTCCCTTCCTTTGTCTCCCCCTCTCCCTCTCCCCCTTCCTCCCTTTCTTAACCTCTCTCCCTCCTTTTCTCTCTCCCTTCCTCCCTCTCTCTCCCCCTTCCTCTCCCTCTTCCTCCCTCCCTTTCTCCATTTCTCTCTCCCTACTCATCTTTCTCCCTTTCTCTCTCTCTCCCTCTCTCTGTTCCTCCCTCCCTATCTTCCTTTCTCCTCTCTCTCTCCCTTTCTCTCCCTCCCTCCCTCTCTTTCTCCCTTTCTCTCTCTTCCTCCCGCTCTTTCTCCCTTTCTCTCGCTCCATCTTGCTCCCTCCCTTTGTCTCCCCATCCCTCCTTCCCTCCCTTTCTTTCTCCCCGTCTCTCTCTCCCTTTATCTCTCTGCCTCCCTCCCTCTTTCTCCCTTTATCTCTCCCCCGCCCTCTCTCTATCCCCTCACTTTCTCCCTCTCGCTCCCTCTCTTTCTCCCTTTCTCTCGCTCCATCTTTCTCCCTCTCTTTGTCTCCCCCACCCTCCCGTTCTCTCCCCCTCTCCCTCTCCCCCTTCCACCCTTTCTTAACCTCTCTCCCTCCATCTCTTTCTCTCTCCCTCCTTCCCTCCCCTCCCTCTCCCCCTCCCTCCTTCCCTCCCTCGCTCCCCTCCCTCTCCCTCCTTCCCACCCTTACTTTCTCACTTTCTCCCTTTCTCTCTCTGCCTACCTCCCTCTTTCTCCTTTTATCTCTCCTCCCACCCTCTCTCTATCCCCTCCCTCCCTCTCTCCCTCTCTCTCCCTCCCTTTCTATTTCTTCCTTCCTCCCTTTCTCCCCCTCCCTCTCCCCCTTCCTCCTTCCCTCTCTCACTTTCTCCCTTTCTCTCTCTCCCTCCCTCTTTCTCCCTTTCTCTCTCTCTCTGCCTCCCTTCCTCTCTCCTTTTCTCTCTGCCTCCCTCTCTGTCTCCCTTTCTCTCTCCTCTCCCTTTCTCTCTCCCTCCCTCTCTCTCTCCATTTCTTTCTCCCTCCCTCTCTTTCTCCCCTTCCCTCCCTTTCTCTCCTTCCCTCTATTTCTCCCTTTCATTCTCTCACTCTTCCTCCCTCTCTCCCTTTGCCCCCCTCTCCCCATTCCTCTCTCCCTTTCTCTCTCTCTCCCTCCACCTCTCTCTCCCTCTCCCCTTCCCCCTCTCCCTCTTCCCTCTCTTTCTCCCCTCTTTCTCTCCCTCTACCCATTCCTCCCTCCCTTTATCTCTCCCTCTTTCCCCTCCCTCCCTTTCTCTCTACTCTCTCCATCCCTCTCTTTCTGCCATTCCCTCTACTCTCTCCCTCCATCTCTTTCTCCCTTTTTCTCTCTGCCTCCCTCCCTCTTTCTCCCTTTCTCTCTCTCTGCCTCCCTTCATCTCTCCCTTTCTCTCTGCCTCCCTCTCTTTCTCCCTTTCCCTCTGCTCACGCCCCCTCTCCCTTTCTCTCTCCCCTCCCTCTCCCTTTCTCTCTCCCTCTCTCCATTTCTCTCTCCCTCCCTTTCTCCCCTTCCCTCCCTCTATTTCTCAATTTCTCTCTCTCTCCCTCCCCCTCTCTCCCTCTCCCCTCTCTACCTCTCTCTCCCTCTCATTCTCCCCTCTTTCTCTCCCTCTACCCATTCCTCCCCCTCTCTCCCCTCCCTTTCTCCAATTCTCTCTACTCTCTCCCTTCTCTCTTTCTCCCATTCTCTCTACTCTCTCCCTCCCTCTCTTTCTACCTTTCTCTCTACTCTCTCCCTCCCTCTCTTTCTCCTTTCTCTCTACTCTCTCCCTCCCTCTCTCCCTCCCTACTCTCTCCCCTCCCTCGCTTTCTCCCTTTCTCTCTACTCTCTCCGGCTCTCTCTCTCTTTCTCCCTTTCTCTCTACTCTCTCTCTCCCCTCCCTCCCTCTCTTTCTTTCTCTCTACCTTTCTCTCTCTGCCTCCCTCCCTCTTCCCCCCTCTCCCTCCCTCTTCACATTCCTCCCTCCCTCCCTCTCTCTCCCTCCTCACTTTCTCCCTTCCTCCCTCGCTCTCCCCCTCTCTCTGCTTCCCTCTCTTGCTCTCTCTCCGCCTCCCTCCCTTTTTCTCCCTTTCTCTTTCCTCCTGCCCTATCTCCTCCCTCTCTCCCTCTCCCTCTTTCCCTTTTGCTCACTCCCTCCCTCTCTTTCTCCCTTTTATCTCTCTCCCTCCTCCTCCCTCTCTCCCTTTATCTCCCCCTTTCTCCCTTTCTCTCTGCCTCCCTTTCTTTCCCCTCCCTCCCTCTCCCTTTCTCTCTCTCTCTCTGCCTCCCTCCCTCTTTCTCCCTTTCCCTCCCCCTCCCCCTCTACCTTTGTCCCCCCTCTCCCCATTCCTCCCTCCCTTTCTGTCTCTCACTCCTTCCGTCTCTCTTTCCCTATCTCTCTCCCTCCCTCTCTCTCCCCGCTTCCTCTCCTTCCTTTCTCAATCCCTCTTTCTCCCTCCCTTTGTCTCCCCATCCCTCTCCCTCCCCTTCTCTCTCCCCTCCCTCTCTTTCTCCCTTTCTCTCCCCCTCTCCCTCTCCCCTTCCTCCCTCCCTTTCCCAACCTCTCTCCCTCCTTCCCTTTCTCTCTCCTACCCATCTTTTCTCACTTTCCCTCTCTCTGTTCCTCCCCCTTTCTTCCTTTCTCTCCCTCTCCCTCTACCCTCCCTCCTTCCCTCCCTTTCTTTCTTCCTTTCTCTCTCCTCCCGCCCTCTCTATCCCCTCCCTCTATCTCCCTCCCTTTCTCTCCATCACTCTCTTTCTCCCTCTCTCCTCTCCCCCTTCCTCTGTCCCTCCCTCTTTCTCCCTTTCTATCTCTCTTTCTCTCTGCCTCCCTTCCTCGCTCCCTTTCTCTCTGCCTCCCTTTCTTTCTTCCTTTCTCTCTCCTCCCGCCCTCTCTCCCTTTCTCTCTCTCCCCCTCTCCCTCTCCATTTCCTTTTCTCTCCCTCCCTCTCTTTCTCCCTTTCTCTCCCTCCCTTTCTCCCTTTCTCTCCCTCCCTCTCTTTCTCCCATTCTCTCTCTGCCTCTCTTCCTCTTTCTCCCTTTCTCTCTACCTCCCACTTTCCCTCTCTCCCTCCCTCTTTTTCTCCCTTTCCCTCCCTCCCTCCCTTTCACTCTCTCCCTCCTTCTCTCCCTCCCTTTCTCCCTCCCTCTCTCCCTTCCTCCTGCCTTTTCGCTCTCCCTCTCTCCCCTCCCTTTCTCTCTACTCTCTTTCTCTCTACTCTCTCCCCTCCCTCTCTTTCTCTCTACTCTCTCCCTCCCTCTCTTTCTCCCTTTCTCTCTACTCTTTCCCTCCCTTTCTTTCTCCCTTTATCTCCCCCCTCCCCTTCCCTCTCCCTCCCTCACTCTTCCTCCCTTTCTCTCTCCCTCCTCCTTTCTCCCTTATTCTCTCTCTCCCTCTTACTCTCCCCCTCCTTCTCCCCTTCCCTTTCTCTCTCTGCCTCCCTCCCTCTTTTTCTCTCTCTACCTCCCTACCTCTTTCTCTCCTCCCTCTCTCTCTCTCTGCCTCCCTCTCTCTCTCTTTTTTCTCCCTCCCCCACTCTCTGCCTCCCTCTCTCTTTCTCCCTTTCATTTTCCTCCGCCCTCTCTCTATTCCCTCTCTCCCTCTCCCTTTTCCTCTCTCTCTCTCCCTTTCTCTCCCTCCCTCTCTTTCTCCATTTCTCTCTCTTCCTCCTCCTCCCTCTCGCCCTTTGTCTCCCCCTCCCCCGCCTTCCCCCTCCATCTCTGCCTCCCTCTCTTCCCCTATCTCTCTCCCTTTCTCTCCCTCTCCCCTTCCTCCTTTCTCCCTCTCGTTCTCCCTTTCTCTCTCCCCTCCCTCTCCCTCCCTCTCTTCTTCTACCTTTCTCTCTCTCTACCTCCCTCTCTCCTCTCCCTCTTCCTTTCTCTCTCCCTCCCTCTCTCTCTCTCCTCTCCCTTCCTCTTTCTCCCTTTCTCTCTCCCCTCCCTCTCTTTCTCTCCCTTTCTCTCAACTTCCCTCTCTCCCTTTCTCTCTTCCTCCCTCTCCCTCCCTTTCTTTCTCCCCTTTTCTCCCCCTCTCTTTTTCCTTCTCTCCTCCCTTTCTCTCTCTCCCTCTTCCTCCCTCTCTCCCTTTGTCCCCCCTCTCTCCATTCCTCCTTCCCTTTCTCTCTCTTCCCTTCCCTCTCTCCCTCCATCTCTCTCTCTAGCTTTCTCACCCTCTCTCTCACCTCTTCCTCCCTCCCTCTCCCCTTTCCTCTCTCTCTCCCTTTCTCCATTTCTCTCTCCTACCGGTCTTTCTCCCTTTCTCTCCCTCTCTCTATGACTCCCTTTCTCTCTTTCTCCCTTTCTCTCTCCGCCCGCCCTCTCTCTGTCCCCTCCCTCTCTCTCCCTCCTCCTCCCTCTCTCCCTCTGTCTCCCCCTTCCTCTCTTTTCCCTCTTTCTCTCTATTTCTCTCTCTCACTCTCTCTCCCTCCCTCTTCCTCCTTCCCTCCCTTTCTCTCTGCATTCCTCCATCTTTCTCCCTTTCTCTCTACCTCACTTCCTCTCTACCTTTCTCTCTCCTCCCACTCTCTCTCTCCATCTCCATCTCCCTTTCTCTCTCTCCCTCTTTCCCTTTGCCCCCCTCTCCCCATTCCTCCCTCCCTTTCTCCATCTCTCCTACCCCCTCTTTCTCTCCCTCTCCCCTTCCCTCTCTCTCCATATCTTTCTCACCCTCTCTCTCCCCTCTTCCTCCCTCCCTTTCTCCCCTCTCACCCTCTACCCCTTCCTTCAACTCTCCCTCTACCCCTTCCTCCCTCCCTTTCTCTCTCTGTCTCTCCCCTCCCTCCCTATCTCTCTACTCTCTCCCTCCCTTTCTCCCGTTATCTCTAATCTCTCCCTTCCTCTTTCTGCCTTTCTCTCCCTCCCTCTCTCTCTACTCTCTCCCTCCCTCTCTCCCTTCCCTCCCTCTTCTCTTCCCTCCTTTTCTTTCTACTATCCCTACCTCTCTTTTTCCCTTTCTTTCTACTCTCTCCCTCCCTCCCTCTCTCTCTCTGCCTCCCTCTCTCTCCCCTCGCTCCCTCTCTTTCTCCCCCCCCCGCCTCCCTCCCTCCCTCCCTCCCTCTCTTTCTCTACCCCCCCCCCTCTGCTCCCTCCCTCTGCCTCCCTCACTCTCCCCCAATGAGCTTCTAAAGCCTGAGAAGAAAGCTTCTTGCAGCTGATAACTATTACAGTGGATCCTGCATTGCTGCTCAGGCCTAAGACGATAAGTTTCAGGGGCAGACTGTCTGGCTCAAGTTACTGGTGCAGGGCTACATTATAGTATACTCCGTTTCAATAGGCCTAACTAGTCTGCCCGTTCTGTCTACCAAAAAGCCTTTCTTAATGAATCCTCAAGATAGTCTTATGTTATTGCAGGCATGCTTGAATTTATTTATCACTACCCCACCCACTGGAAGACTTATCTATTACCCTTTCTCATTAGTTAATAGTTTTTGCACATGTCTCCCAATTTCAACTCATCATCTCTTGTTCTTGCTCCTCTTTCTCTGGAAGACATTTCCTTCATGAACTTTATTATTTCGGGCCTCTCTCATATCCCCCTCCCTCCTCTAATCTATACATATTCATGTCATGGAGACCCTGACCCATTTTAGTCACCCTCCTTTGAATTGTCTCTGATTTGTGGTAAAATTGTGAATTTAGAGGGAATTTAGACTTGTGTCTTGTCTGTAGCTTGAGGGGGATAACTGTTCTGTGCAGGCTTACTCTTCTATTGAGTTTTATTGTCACCTTACACTTTACAGTGGCAGTCTTCAACAGAACTGAATACAGATCTATTCTGAATCCACACTTTCTCCAATTCCTCCAAGGTTTGTAATCCTGTTAGGAAGAAAAGGATCATGTCTGCTGCCATTACAGCACAGTTGGACACAGCAGTTATAAATTAAAGGCTGCCTGTCATTATGTTAAATTGTATAAAAAAATATTTTTTTCTATATATATATATATATATATATATATATATATATATATATATATATATATAAAGTTGTTTATCCTACTGTTACAATGTGTCTGCAATGTAGCAAATCTGTATCTGTAATAGCCAGAGGTGACCAGCAGAGGGCGAGCTCTCCTTGCAAATACTGTGAAGTTCTGCTGTCAGATTATATTGTAGTTTCCATAACCAAACCTGATAATTGGCAAAATGATTTAGGAACAAAAATAAATAAGCTCAGATGTTACATTTATAACTTTTATCTGCGATTATTCTTTGCCGCAGGGTACCATTTTATTTCCTGAACCGATTCCATCATCTGCTTTCTCAAGAGGGTGCATATAAACTAATGAGTTTAACATTGTTAAAAACACTAGCAGTTTTAGTTGTCACATTCCCATTGTGCTATCAGAAGCTTCCTCTGTATTAAGTCACCTCCAACCTTAGGAAGTTGATCATCAGAAAACAAGATGAGAGCAGCAGTATAATTGCATATAAATGTAATATATTAGAGGCCGTTTTATTTTCTGTTCCCTATTTCCAAGTGTAGTTCTTCAAAACAGGATATTTAAACATTCCTCCATAGTGATCTTTAAAGGGACAGTACAAGCTCACGTTTTCTGACATGCATTATTATTCTTGAAGAATACGATCTTTTCTAATATGTCATGCTTTCATTCTGTATTTAACCCTTTCACTGCAAAGCATTACTTGCCCCTCTGCCAGTGACTCAGCCTGATGTATCATTTGCTTTACGGTTCGTACCCTCAGTATTAAGACTCCGGACCTTGAGACGGTCTCCATGTACAGACCACACTGTCTGAGACCCCCGCCCCCCTCCTCTGCAGTGCTGGGACTGGAGGGTCTGGGCTGAGCCCACCACATCTGGGCTGCAGATGTTCAGAACAATAGGGCTGTGGGGGACGCTACCGTAAATACTAGAATAAACCCACTGCATGTCAAAAGAGGATACATTGCAACTAGAGAACAGGACTGCAGGCCTAGAATGCATTGCAACTAGAGACCAGGACTGCAGGGACCAGAATGCATTGCAACTAGAGAACAGGGCTGCAGGCCTAGAATGCATTGCAACTAGAGAACAGGGCTGCAGGCCTAGAATGCATTGCAACTAGAGAACAGGACTGCAGGCCTAGAATGCATTGCAACTAGAGAACAGGACTGCAGGCCTAGAATGCATTGCAACTAGAGAACAGGACTGCAGGGACCAGAATGCATTGCAACTAGAGAACAGGACTGCAGGGACCAGAATGCATTGCAACAAGAGAACAGGACTGCAGGGACCAGAATGCATTGCAACAAGAGAACAGGACTGTAGGATCAGAATGCATTGCAAGAATAGGACAAGACTACAGGGCCCAGAGTAGGTTGCAACTATAGAACAGATCTGCAGGGCCCAGAATGCTTTGCAAGAATAGGACAGGACTGCAGGGCCCAGAATTCATTGCAAGAATAGAACAAGACTGCAGGGCCCAGAATGCACTGCAAGGACAGAACCAGAGAACAGGACTGCAGAGCCCAGAACATGGGTGTAGGAACTGGGGGGACAAATCCCCCCCAGATTTTGTCTATGTATGTATAAATAAGGTATTTTTTGGCCTGTGTATACAATGAGCTGTACCCCCCAGAATTATTCTGGCTCCTACACCCCTGGCCAAGAATGCACTGCAAATATAGAACCAGAGAACAGGACTGCAGAGCCCAGAATGCACAGCAAGGACAGAAACAGAGAACAAGACTGTAGGACCCAGGATGCACTGCAAGGACAGAACCAGAAAACAAGACTGCAGGGCCCAGAATGCATTTCAAATATAGAACCAGAGAACAGGACTGCAGGACCCAGGATGCGCTGCAAGGACAGAACCAGAGAACAGGACTGCAGGACCCAGAATGCACTGCAAGGACAGAACCAGAGATCAAGACTGCATGACCCAGGATGCACTGCAAGGATATAACCAGAGAACAAGACTGCAGGACCCAGGATGCGCTGCAAGGACAGAACCAGAGAACAGGACTGCAGGACCCAGAATGCACTGCAAGGACAGAACCAGAGATCAAGACTGCAGGACCCAGGATGCGCTGCAAGGACAGAACCAGAGAACAGGACTGCAGGACCCAGAATGCACTGCAAGGACAGAACCAGAGATCAAGACTGCATGACCCAGGATGCACTGCAAGGATATAACCAGAGAACAAGACTGCAGGACCCAGGATGCACTGCAAGGATATAACCAGAGAACAAGACTGAAGGACCCAGGATGCACTGCAAGGACAGAACCAGAGAACAAGACTGCAGGACCCAGGATGCACTGCAAGGATAGAACCAGAGCACAAGACTGCATGACCCAGGATGCACTGCAAGGATATAACCAGAGAACAAGACTGCAGGACCCAGGATGCACTGCAAGGATATAACCAGAGAACAAGACTGAAGGACCCAGGATGCACTGCAAGGACAGAACCAGAGAACAAGACTGCAGGACCCAGGATGCACTGCAAGGATAGAACCAGAGCACAAGACTGCATGACCCAGGATGCACTGCAAGGATATAACCAGAGATCAAGACTGCATGACCCAGGATGCACTGCAAGGATATAACCAGAGAACAAGACTGAAGGACCCAGGATGCACTGCAAGGATATAACCAGAGATCAAGACTGCATGACCCAGGATGCACTGCAAGGATATAACCAGAGATCAAGACTGCATGACCCAGGATGCACTGCAAGGACAGAACCAGAGAACAAGACTGCAGGACCCAGGATGCACTGCAAGGATAGAACCAGAGCACAAGACTGCATGACCCAGGATGCACTGCAAGGATATAACCAGAGAACAAGACTGAAGGACCCAGGATGAACTGCAAGTACAGAACCAGGGAACAGCACTGTAGGGCCCAGAATGCATTGCAAACATATAACCAGGGAACAGCACTGCACGGCCCAGAATGCATTTCAAATATAGAACCAGGGAACAGCACTGCAGGGCCCAGAATGCACTGCAAGAACAGAACAAGACTGCAGGACCCAGGATGCATTGCAAACATAGAACCAGAGAACAGGACTGCAGGGCCCTGAATGCATTGCAAACATAGAACAGGACTGCAGGGCCCAGAATGCATTGCAAACATAGAACAGAACTGCACTGCCCAGAATATATTGCAAATATAGACCCAGAGAATAGGACTGCACAACCCAGAATGCATTGCAAGGATAGAACCAGAGAACAGGACTGAAGGCCCTGAATGTATTGCAAGAAAAGAACAGGATTGCAGGGCCCAGAATGCAGATGTTGGTCCCCATAATGACAATACAATGCTGCAGAGTGCAGGTTAGAGGGTGCAGCGGTTGTGGCTCATGTCCTCGAGTCCCCCGGGTCTGGCTCTGTTTAGTCACTCATAAGAGGAAGGGAAGTGACTTCCTGACATAGACTGCGCCATCACAATATAAACAGAGCGTTACCTCTACACCAGGCGACATGAGACCAACATGTGCAGAAACAAAAGGGGCTGGGAGTGTGTAGAATGTAAGCTCTGGGGACAAGGTACTTTGGGAAATGTTATAGATGTATATCCGCTACCTATAATGCTTCGTATTGTGCTATACAGTATAAATGATCTGTATAATTCATCTTATTGCTAAATATACAATGCCGTATATCTCCCTATTGCCCCACATAACTTCCCAATAACCCCTCCTTTGCCTCATATAACATTTCTTCATATGACACATCCATATAACTTATTCTATCGATCCATAAATCTTTCCTTATAATTCCTCCTATTACTCCATATGCGTCATCTAAAACACCTCCAAATTCTACATATAACCTTCCATTGTAACTTTTCATACTGCTCCATAATACCATTTATTATAACCTTATAATATCCCCCTATTTCCATATAACCCCCTTCCTCCTGAAGTAACTTTTTATATGTTATAGCTCTTCCTATCCATCTGCCCCATTAGATTTGTGTATTTGTGCCCAGTACGGATATCAGACATTATCACTTCTATATTAATTGCTAATTAACAAGACAGAATGTCTATACTCCTAGTGATCTGATTGGCTGATTAGTTGCTTGTTAACCCCTCCTTTCCCTTGCTCCATCCTCACAGCTCATCCCTAGATTACACAGGATCCCCTGGCTATGCGTGTGATTGATCCAATAAAGAGATGATCCCCTACTGATCATGGCAATTAATGCACCCAACTGGGCATGTAACAGCCGAGTAAATACATCCCTCTGGGCAAATGCACTAATTAATCTTGGGGATGACCAAGTAATCCCACTCCCCAGTCTATCATCTCCCCTCTTATTTAACCTGTTTACTGCCGGCAATGCACTGCAGGCCCCTCAGACAGTGAAAGTGTTAAAAATATTCTTGCACCCCAACTTTGCCCACTCATTTTTCTAACGTTCACCCAAAACATAGACAATTCCCTTATGTAAATTCTAGCCATTAATGTAATTGTCCCCGCCACATTTGTTGGAAGACGTATCCTTTTACTTACTACTGTTTCTCTACAATAATAAAATCACTACTGCTCAATCATGACCTCTTACTCCAGTATCTCGCTTTTCTGGTGATGTCTCCTGGATTGTATTCAATTGTATTATATATGTCAAGGATTCACCCTAGCACCAATCTCTTCACCCTTCTGTCTTGTGCTTTGTGTATGGAGTGTAAGCTCTGTGGGATAAATTGGTATGGGAAATGTTGAATCAAAAATATATTTATAACCTATTGCTCTGTGTGTGTGTGTGTATATATATATATATATTTATGTGTGTGTGTGTGTACATATGTGTATATATATATGTATGTGTGCGTGTGTATATGTATGTATGTATGTATGTATGTATGTATATATATATATGTGTGTGTATGTATGTAAATATATATATATATATATATATATATATATATATATATATGTGTGTATGTATGTATGTATGTATATATATATATATATATATATATATATATGTGTGTATGTGTATATATATATATATGTGTGTATGTATGTGTATATATGTATATATATATATATATATATATATATATATATGTATGTGTGTATATATATATATATATATATATATATATATATGTCCCTTCACTCTCTTTACACCTCTTCTCTGCTCCTATACTCTCTCTATAATGTCTATTTATCTCTTTATCCTTTTCTTATTCCTTTCATCTTTCCCCTTCTCTTGTATTTTGCTCTCTTCCCTCACTGTATTAATTGCTGTTTCTTTCTCCCCTCATCCCCTGCTGCTCTCCTCCTTCTCTCCTCTGTTTCCTTCCTTTCTTTATTCCTCTTTCCCTCCCACCATTTGTTCCCTTCCTGCGGTTCTTTTCTCCATCCCCCTCTTCCATTTCTAAGTAACTCATTTTGCTTTTTCCATAGCACTTTCTTCTCTTAGGTGATATTTTCCATCTGAAACAGCCTCTAATTTAATTACAGACCCCCTTTCTCCTCCCTTTCTCTATTTTATTCCCCAGATCAGATTTCCTTCTATTCCTTAATATCCCAAATCCAAGGGGGGTGAATGAGGCTCTCTGATTGGCTGGCTGCTGAGACAAGAGGGCCTGTGGGAGGGGCCTGGCTGGAGCCTTTAAGGCTAATTTGGGATGTGAGAGGGCTCAGAGGGAACTTGCTCTGTGTAGAGGAACCATCTGTGAGTGGAAAAGGGAAACTGAATCCAAATCCAAAATACCCCCATGCCCTCATTTTAGGGTTACCTCTCTATGACCTGTGGATTTTTGGGGTATGCAGAAAACCCAACTGGATTCCATCGTTTTTGACCTGCGATCTGAATTGGTAAGTTACCCATTTTGGAATATAAGAGGGGTACAATTATTAGGATGGGGGATTTGTGGTGTAAAGGTCGTATCTAACCTAAAAACTCTTTGGCTTTAATTTAAAGTTTGATTATCTTTGGGTTAAATGATATCCCCCTCCCTGGAGAAATCTGGGTGCAATTCCTCTGCAGATTTATCCACCCACCCCATGGATAAAATGGATGGTTAATTAACCGTATTCAGTGCAGGGAGAAATGTTGCAGTTTTGGGAGATAATGGGGAATCTTAAACAAATTTGCCTTCAAAATTAAATGGACTTTAGGTTGCCCCTTTAAAAGTCACCATAATAATTAATTTAAAAATCACCTTTTTCTTAGAACCTAAATCTCTAATAAGAATAAACAGAGCTGCATATTTTAAAGCCACATTATATGAATTGTATGGCCCGTTAAGACTAGAGAGATGGATGTGGGTTTGTGCTGTGAAAATGGGGTTATTATTGGAAAATATATTTAATTGATAACCTATCTCCTGCGTGCCATGTTTGTGCAAGTTAGAAAAAGTTAACCAGCGTTCATATCTTTAGATGTTTGATTTATCTGTATATTAGACTTGTTGGTACATTACTGCTGTATTGCCTCCATATAAAGTGCCAGTGTACCCAGCTGTACAATAGAAGCCTGTGCTAGTTACTTGTTTATATTGGATGGACTGCAATTCCTTAACATGCCTTTAAGGATTCGCAGTAGAGAGTGAGGCAAGCTGGGAAGGAGGCGAGCGTGCGCCTGCATGCCCCTGTCACATGTGGGTGTTTCAAGTTATTACAATAGACAGCGGGAAAAACCCTGTGGGATACACTAGTGGGTTGCACGTAGAAATATAGATTTGCATGGGGGGGAAAAAAATCTAATCTGCCTGAAAAGTCTTATGTTGGTTATCCTCGGCATGCTTGAATTCCTTTATTGTTGTCACTACCACATCTGCTGGATGGCTGTTCCATATATCTTCTTTATAACATTACCACTAAACCATCTACCTTTAACCGACTGTTCAGGGCCTCTTGTTCTTCATACTCCAGGTTCATATCTCAACCTCTTATGCGAATGTGTGTGTGTGTGTGTGTGTGTATATATATATATATATATATATATATATATATATATATATAGAGGTTACCCCACATTGTCATCACCCCATTCTGTTTTATTATTTATAAAGCTCCAACACTGCCTATAGTACTTATTATATCCGCCATTCTTTGCATTAAAATATATAATACGAGGAGTAAGTAGTATTTTATATTTAGGATAATTAAATCCAATTCATGATTTCTCCTCCCTGACCTTTCTTTGGATCCGATACTCTATCAGTGACTTGTAGGTCACAGCCCCTTTGTAACCCTGGCCTTGACTGACACGTGTGAATGATGTGATGCAGAGCCTTGTGCCATGAAAGGGTTAAACACGAGCACAGATAGTGACAGAGAGCTGTATTAGCATCATGCATGTCAGGACAGGCCATGTACAAGCTGGAGGAATGTCTGATGTGGAGGTGTCGGGGAGGGAGGCTCCCAGCTCTTCAGGGTTCTCAGGATCTGTCTGCTCATAGCTGCCCCAGAGAGAGGCAGGAGGGCAGCTGTGGATGCTGGGAGAGGGTAACAAGCCAGGCTTCCGAGGATCAGAGCTCTGGGGCAACATGGAAGAGGTATTGCGCGTGTGTGTGTGTCAGCATGCGTGCCATTGTATGCATGTGACTGTAATTATGTATAAGGAAAGACTTCATGACCTTAATATGTATAATGTAGAGCAGAGACGGGGATATTCGAGAGACCTGCAAATATATCAAAGGGAGATATCCTCTAGGCATGTAGGAACAAGAGATCATGATTCCTGGTGGAATATTTAGGGGTAATGTGCAAGTAGTACATACGTTGTGTATGTTTGTGCTGCCTCATGTATGCATGCAAACTGTACTGAAAGAAGAGAAACAAGTGTGTGTATATCCATAGTTCCTGCATATATGTAAGCGTACTTTGGGTGTGATGCTTTACTCATGATGATGCAAATGTGGGTCATTTTTAGTAAATACTGGACAGTAATTGGGACTGTTGAGTGACAGGGGCCAGACACTGAGAGGCAGGAAGCCCCCCTGAGTGTGTGCTCTGTATCCCTCTAATGAGCTGATAATTCAGACTGAAACAGGATTTGGACACATGTCTGATGTGTGTGTGAACGTGTTGGCGTGTTTAACTACTTAACCGCCATACGGTGTTGGAACTTTAGTGCAGAGGGGCAGCAATTGTATTGTTACTCCCCAGTCTTGCTCAGTTTGCTTGACTCTTTCTGCCTCTTTGGCCAGTCTGTGAGGGGTTGTGTGTTCTGGGTAAACACTTCAGATCGCTCTATAGGAGCCGTAGGGCCCATAAATTACCAACTGACTGCCGAGGTGAGATGTCCTGTGTGTGATACAAGGGGTCAGATAGCAGGAGCAGCCTTTGCTGCAATAAGATACTTGAGATTAGGAACACAAGGTCAAGCATTGGGTTGACCTCTTATTATTTATATATATATATATATATATATATTCCAGGGGTCTCGCGGTGCATGCCCAGTGATGTTTGGGGATGTGAGTCTTACAGCAGAGGAAATGCCACATGTGGGGGCAGGATGCATGACTAGTTAAGGGGATGACAGTGATGTGAGCAACTCAGCAGAACAAGCCTCCAGGGAAGGGGTGCACGTGTGTCACACACATAAACAGGATCTCTCTGGAAATGGGTCATGGGCACTGTGTCTGAGCCTGTCCTGGTAATGTGCAATCAGAAGGTGATCGAACATTAGACAGACACCTATTATTGAGCATGTCCTGATAATATGTAGTCAGGCAACACTATTAGGCTCAGACAGATCTGTTCATTTATCTCGAAAATGTCCAGCCAGAAGGGTGTAATATATATGTGATTGTGTATTTATATTCCCTTCTGGATCGCTACCTTGTCGTGTTAAAGGGGCATGTGTGCTTCAATGAAGCTGTGAGCTAAACCATGTAGGGTCACCCAAGATGTGCAGGTCATAGCAGAGAGGTCAGACAAATTGTGGTCCACTGGAGAAGGCTCTGGCAACCCACTCCAGTATGATTGCCATGAAAACCTTATGGATTTGCACACCCAGACACAAGATGAGCCTGGTGTGCTGCAGTACATAGGGTCACAGTCTGATACGGCTGAACAACCTATATATATTGCTCGGTCTACAATAGACATACAACTCTAGTACAGGAGAAAAGAAACAGACTGTTTTTTATTGAGACAGATGTTGCACATATGGAAAAGAAGCAAGTTAGTCCAAGAAAACAAGGAGGAAGAGTAAGGATGGAGATATGGTACAGACAGCGGGAGGAGGGTTCAGACAGTTGGTAGTAATTAACTCCTTGTAGTAAATAGTGTGTAAGGATTTTATAATGTGTGGAAATACATATCTGCTGGTTATGATGTAGCTGTTTTACAATCCATAGAAAATTCTACATTGTAGTTTATAGTAAAATAGGCTGTAGAGGTGATAACATGCAACTGTCCTAAGGAGGTCTCAGCTGTTAGATTGTGGCAGTGACAGGGTTAAGCAGGTATGCAGTTCTCTGGCAGACTGTCCGCTGTCCTCATACCCTCAGGCTCCATTCTGTAGACTCGTGTCTGTGCTTGCTCCCTGCGGGGATGGGGGAGGGTTTTCGAATATTCATAAGCTTCCTCCCCCCTCTCCTGTTAGGGTAATATAGCCTGAGGGTATGGATTTTTATGTATTCAATGGGCTCTGGCTCCCCCCTCACACACACAGGCGTGTGCCAGAGATTTGGGGAGTGCTGTTGTGAGCCCACTTGCCAGCTTTCCAAAAACCAGCCCTGCCATGTCATGTCTCAGCTGGCCCTCTGCCTGACTAATGCATACGAATAAGCTTCTCAGGTAGTGAGTAGGAGTACAAGGCGGGTAACAAGAAGAGGCTCCAGGAGCTGCAATGAGATGTTACAGGTAACATAAGGCACTCAGGAGATGGGGTTTCTGCACTAACATGTTACACATACAATAAGGCACTCCGTAGATGGATACTGCAGGGGCATTTTACAGGCACTCAGGAGCTGGGTTACTGCTTAAGGTGTAATTAGTCCCCAGGGCTGGTTTAATGTATGTTGTTACAAGCTCATTAGTCTGGGCATTAAGACATTGAATTCTTATGCTGTTCTCTCTTTCTCTTTCTAGCAGTGTATGAAGGATTCTCGCTACTCTCTCTCTGCACAGATGGAGTGTATGCTACGCGTGTTACAGGACCTGAAAAGATCCTCCCCGCCTCAATCAACTGAACCAGAGGATTTGCCACCACCACCCCCTCGCAGGGCGGTCAGACGAGACCCTCGTTACTTACACAGGACATCTGACCTGTCTGAGGCAGACTCTGCCTGCTGTATGGATCTCCCAAGTGAAGTGTCCCCTGTTGGTTTTGGGCAGAGGGGATTGGAATGGGATTCTGGGTATTCTGAGGTATCTGGTTCCCTGAGAGGAGAGGAGGAGGATGAAGAGGAAGAATACGACACCTTGGCAGCCCCTGTTGTACTGCGTAGACTTCCTCCTCCGCCATGCCAACGGTTGTCCTCTGGTGGTCTTCTCCGTACACGCCAAGCTGGGCGGGTGCGGCCCAAATCCACATCAGATGTGTGCCTGGAACAGTGGAGTGGCATGGGGATTGGGGCTGATTCCCAGGACTGGACGGGGTGTCTGCTGTCACAGTGCCGGAGCCGGCAACCTCTAGTTTTGGGGGACAATAGTTTTGCTGACTTGGTCAAGCAGTGGATGGACCTTCCAGAGAATGGAGAGGAGGAAAGCCGGAGAGCAAGGGAGGCTGGGAGATGGATGCACAAGCCTCATGTCTTCCTGGTCAGTTTGTCTGGTAATGTCAAGAGACGCCTGGGAAATATGTCCCGACCCCGGGGACGCCCAGAACAAGAGGCCGCCAAACGCATGTCCTGTCCTCAGCTGGGCTGCCGGCCGCTCTCACCCTACTACCATCAGTCTCTCTCGGACATTGCAGAACCCTCTTCCAACCTCTTGCACTGCCGCAGCCGGAGGCCAATCATCTGCAGTGATGGTGCCGGATTCTTATAGCATTGGCTTTTCATGAACTTTGAGCTGTGTTCCACTTTTTTTTTTTATATGTGTATATATGTACAGATTTTTATATTATTGATATTTTTTGCAATAAAATGGCAGAAATCTACGACCGTGTTTGTCTTTCAGTTTTGAGCTACATCATATGGAATGGTCCAGTGCAACACAAGATATAAGTGTATATGACTATCACTAATTAATGAAATTGCTAATCGCACTTAAAGGACAATAACAGGAGCTAGATGCTTATTTAGTCCTTGATCTGATACAATTCATATTCTTTAAAAAAAAAATAATGGCATATGCATAAATAAAATAGCTTGTTCCTCTTGCTAGGACATTAGAGGTCCAGTAAATTGGCACATTTCATGCAGAAATGAAAAGTACACACATAATTACAACTGGTTGATATTGCTTTTTGAGTGGAGATGTTCGATAATTGAGCTTGAATATAGGTATTTTAAGCATCAATTACATGAAATTATCCTTCCTCCCTCTCTAATTATCTTTTTCTGAGACCATTAACAGACGGTGGTAGTTAGGTAGAGCGTCCCCAGTAACTATAAATCTGCATAACTGCGCATTCACTTCTTCTTCCTTATTCCTCCAATGTGCAACATAACGATTTTCTCGCATGAATAACTGGGAGACTGGGCGAATCTTCATGTAATTTATGATTTAAATACCCCAAATTTATTCTCCAGCCACACAGACATTGATATAACATGTATGTTTGATCTGTCTTGGCCTGAACAGTGAATTGAAAGCAAGTGGAACTGAAGACATGGACACTGGGAGAGACTTTTATCTGTTTTCATACCTAGCTCTGTATATAAAAGACTGGGGATAAAAGTATAAGGTTCCTTCAGCCTATAGATTCTCAGGATTATCTTTCCTGTAAGTGTATATGGTTGCAGATGAATCCAAAACAGAATTGCAAACTACTTTAATTTCTTAATTGCAAAACAGGACATGGGTAAACCTAGAGCATAAATAAAGGACATGTCTGACTGAGCATAATTAAGCAGGAAAAAAGTAATACAGCTAGTTCTTAATTAAAGAATAAATCTGAGGACTCTGAAGAGATCCGTGATACATTGGTGGAAGGTGTGTGTGAGAGGTGAGTTTGCCTCTCTGGAGAGCTTTTGTTGCAGTAAATGATGCAAGGAGACTGCTTATGGGCTGGTGAGAGGCAAGGGGTTTGTTGTATCTATTTCAGTCTTGCACATTAATCATTACAGTGGCTTGCTACTCTCCTTCCCCCTCCCCTCTCATCATTGATAGCCAGAACACACATCCTAATGATTCAGCTCTGAGGATGTGATGAAACAAACACAAATTGATTCCTACTTAGTCTGGAAAATATCTTATTTTTATATGGTTCTCTGCACTATGTACACTTCACTTTTTTTTATTTATTTTATTATATATATATATATATATATATATATATATATATATATATATATCTTGTTTTCACTGCCTAAACCACATACTAACTACATGGGTCTACCCTCTGCAGCTCACAAAGACTCAGACTCTGTTATACTTACTGTTGTTGAGTCATGTCCAACTCTCTCTGGCCACAGCACGCCAGGCACATCTGGTGTCTGGTTGTGTCCGACCAAAAGATTGTCTTGGCAAAGATACTGGAGTAGGTTGCATATTCCTTCTCCAGTGGACTCGTACTAACCAATTAGTGACTAGATTTCAGCAACATGCTGCTGAGATGCGGTCCCTGATAGGCTGGATCACTACACTGTACATCCAGCCCTACAGAGGTTTTTGTCTGCAGTGGAACTATTTGTCTGATTTTAGGATGTAAAACAGAGCTTATAAACAGCCCTAATAAAATAAAGTAAATAAATACATCAATAGTACATAATCATGCCCTTCTTGAAACTTGCTGAGATGGGGCCTCATTCAATTGTGATTTTGCCAATTGAATAGGGCTCTATATAAGCACATAGCATATCTTTTTTTTAAAGAAGTTTTTAGTTAGTACAGACCTTGCTTTTGGAAAGAGGTTTACTAACTAAAAAACTTATTTGAAAAAAATATGCTATGTGCTTATTTAAAGCCCTATTCAATTGACCAAATCACAATTGAATGAGGCCCATGACCATTTTCTTTCTGCTTTTTTAATGTCTTTATTCAATTGCTCCACACAAACAATTAGGGCCTCATTCAATTGCGATTTGGCCAATTGAATAGGGCTCTATATAAGCACAGAGCATATTTTTATTTCTGAAGTTTTTAGTTAGATGAGACCTTGCTTTTGGATAGAAGCTCACTAACTAAAAATGTATGTAAAAAAATATGCTCTGTGCTTATAAAGAGCCCTATTCAATTGGCTGAATTGCAATTGAATGAGGCCCTTAGAAAGGAAAAGACATCTTTCCATGTCCTTATTTCTTATTCATATACACAGCGTTGTGGGTACTGACATGCCCCGTTACTGCATGCTGCAAACCAGTGGCAGACCTAGAGGATGGATCTCCCCGGTGCAAAACAACATTTTTGGAGAAGTCTTTGAATACCCAAGAATCTTCTATATAGACAATGAAAATGTGATAGCTAAAACTGCCAATGCTTTAATTAGGACTAATTAAGAGCTAACTGGTTTACAAGGAGAAGGAAGCTGCAAGAAGCCGTCCAGCAAACAAAAGCGAGCCGTGCAGTAACGGATAATTGTGTATAAAATGTAGATTCCTTGCTACGGAATATATTGGTGCGATATATAAATAAGGATAATAATATATATATATATATTTTTTTTTTAGGGGGGGGGGTTTACATAAAAGGAAATAAATTAGAAGCTGTGTTTTATTTTACAATATAAAAATGTTGACTATTTTCAAGTGTAGTTCTTCAAAAAAGGATGTTTTAATTGCCTGGATACAGTGATACTTAAATACATAAATAAAATGTAAAATATTTGTAAGGTAAGGGGGCTGTTATCGGACATCCAGTTCTATGAGGGGTAGGGGGCTCACACCTCGGCTCTGCCTGCTCTATATCTGCTATAATTAGATGTATCCAGAACTGTTTCCTGCTCCAGTAAAGAGGTAATTAACCCCCTGACAGGGCCCAAGCGCCCAGCGCTGATAAGAGGCCTCCGGCATCACAAACCCTCACACTCATACAGATAAGAGGCCAGTTCCGGAGGGCCCACATTACAGGAACATTAACACGTACACTTAAGGCTGCTGACAACGTCTCCGCAGAGAGAACAGCGCCAGAATGATCAAAACCCTGGACTGTCCCATAGGAAAATGCCATAATCTGGTGCCGTTTTATTTATTTTTTTAAAGTTTGAGTTATAAAGTTATTCTTGCAACCTCTGTTGATTATTATGGAATCTGAAGGATTATCGGATAAGCCAATCAGGAAAGAGAAATAGTGTTTTTTATGTGTGTGATAAATCCCTATCCGTATTATTTTGGAGAGCGGATACATTTAACTCCCTAGTTGCCAGTGTGGTCAGATATAGGTTATAAAGGAATGTATAACATAGTTATAAATCAGACACACAGCAGAGATATAAAAAATATATATAGTTTAATATCTATCAACCTGTCGGTCTAATGATCTATCTATTTTACATACATTAAGGTTTCAACAATCAATATAGCTTTAAAAACTTCCGTTTGAAGTGTAGTGTTTCAGATGTCTTGATTCTCTACACCTATCAGGTTCCAAAGCAGTGTATCTGACCAAGTGTCTGTCCTGATATGAGTCTTCATCTACCTATCTATCTAACCATCTACCAGTGGTCTGTCTATTTGACCTTTTCTAATGGCAGATAAAAATGGTCCATATTATCTGTCCATTCTATCCACCCAAAACCTTGGCTTTATTAAACCTTGGGATGACCATATATTTACATAGCTCCGATACCATTGTGAAAGGAAGCCTGCCCCACTTATCTACTTTCCTTTTTAATATATAAAGATTTATTAACATATGCACAAATTATAGTAATATAATACAACTATATATATATATATATATATATATATATATATATATATATATATATATATATATATATATCAATTAATATACAGTGGTGCCTTGGTACTCGTCTGCCTTAAAACTCATCTAATTTGGTATTCAACGCATTTTGACCAGCCAAAATTGCTTTGACACTCAAAGCTTGCTCGGCACTCGTTGCGCTTGCTAAAACCTGTATGAGTCAATTTACATTACTCCTTATTGGAACTCCTTATTGTTTGGTACTCTTCGCTTTCGCCACTCGTTATGCCTTCTACAACCCATTAACAACGAGCACCAAGGTACATATGTGTGTGTGTATATATACATATGCCACATTAGGGAAACAATCACATTTATGTTTTAGAGGAATGAAGAATTGTGGACCTCTTGCGCACTGTCACTGACCATGATTAAAGTCACATTTGGAATTAACCATTTTTCTTTATCAGGATTGCCTGGCATTTAGGAGATAGCTACCCTTGAGAACTGGTCAATTTCTTTTATGCCTTTTGTGTGAACAACTGGGCTAAAAATGGGTTCTCAGTAAAGCATTTCTGATGTATTTAATCTAATTATACTCCACCAAAGGCTATAAATGATGATGTGGCTAATGGCCTCCTCACAAAATCTATAGCACAAGATAGGAACCAGCCCCACACTGATGAAATACATTTAAAGATGGAAACAGCTGTCTGTGGATGCATAACCCATCCTATGCTATGGTTTGAAGTTAAGTAATACAGCAAATGAGCCTTGTAAAAGAAGCCATGTATTAAGTGGTATTGGATTAGAGAGTGAAAATGCACTGTAGACTCATTTGCATGTCCCTGCCCAGTTTCCCAGAGTGCAATGCAATAACTGTATTATTGTGAATTCTGAGTGGGAGACACGTTTTTCAGACATTGAAATGTGAACATAATTGTACTATTTATTTAGAAATAATATTGCAATATGCCTCCCAAAGTGATATAGGATAATCCTTGCTTGCATGGCCTTTGGGGAATAGCTGTACCTCACTGATGATGTTCACAAGAAATCTAATTGCAGAGAGATATAGTAACATCTAATGATGCATTTCTTATGGTGATACCATGCATAGCTGAAAGGGCCATGTATTACAGGCCTCTCCAATACCTACTAGGTTAAACAACCACTGTACACACATTTTTTTCCTATGGTATTTCATTAACAACTTTATAATAGGTTAAATATTTTTTAGCAAGCAGTCTACAATCGCTAATCCAATTGCCTCTTTCAGCTGCTCTTACAAGAGGATGTGTCCGGGTAAACTAATAGACTCATCCCTCTGCGTTCAAAGTCTCTTCCCTCCTCAGGAAGTTGATCAGCAGAAACTAGTGATACATTGTACATCAGCATAATTGCATATGAAAAAATAAATTAGGAGCTGTATTATTATTTTTATTTTAAAAATGTTGCCTATTGTCAAGTGTAGCTCTTGAAAATTATATTTTAAGTATGTGACTACAGGGGACCTTGCACAGGAGCTCAGACACTGCACCCTGTGGTGGTCACCTCTCTACAGATCTTATCTTTTATAAAGATTCCTTCAGTAACTTGTAGTTTTTTGTTGCTTGAGGCACAAACAGATAAAGTGACCAAACCCAAAATAAGGGGATGTTACCTGTTTGAAACTCAGTGCCCCGGGCAGGGCATACAGTGGGGGTGCCCTTACAATCCCTGCCATCTATAGATAAACAGGACCCTCATTATCCTTTAGAGCCTGATTACTGCAGGGCTGGTCATTCCTGTTTTCAGTCACATTACCTCTTTGTGCAACATGTAGACACTAAATAGATACAAAATACTAATTATTTAACAAATCTATACAAAATAGCAATGAATTATGTACACGGTACTAAATAAACAAGATTTATAGAATACAAAATATAATTCTATCAAAACAAATGTTTCTATAGAAGGGTGTTTGTATAATATAATGAAATCATTTGTATATATTAGATACATTACATTCACTGTGTAATGGCACTTGTGAGTTGTGTGGATGGATATAGCAGGCCCGGGGAATGAGCTACTGATATAAATTGGGGCAGCAAAAGGTCCCAGATGAGTAAAAATATAAACTAATGTCATGTTTTGTAAAGTTATTATTTTAAATTTTGAGTCAAAGTGTTAGATACCTGAGGTTGAAACATAGATATATTCAAGGGATAAGCAAATTTGCTGGATTATGAATGCATCTGAAAGAGAATTAGTAGTTTATGCAAACATTTATTATTATTTTTGCATGAAAAAATCCCAAAATAAACATTTAAACACATACATTAACGTCAGCAAAATCTCTTGTAATTTCTGACAGTTGACCATTAGGGTTAACACCCTCCAAAACCAAGGCTAAATTAACATCACATTTAAAATTATTTGTTTTGGCCAATCAGGTTAGCTAAAACTTTTTAATTAACCCTGGGTTCCTGTTTATGTTGAAAAGCAGCCTGGGATATGTAGTGTATCACTGATATGTGCTATGTATTGCTGCTGACATACAAGGAGCTGCAAGGAGATTGGCAGGTAAATAGTGGGTTAATATTGCTCCCCTGATGCTGCATGCTGATTGGGGGGATCAGGGGCTTGTGTAGACACGCCCTGGAGGTGTCAACATAATCTTTAGAGTGGTTTTAAGATATTAATACAAATAAAATGTTTTATGAGATGTACTGCATACAAATAGGCTGTTTTTTGCCTATAGAGTGCAGAAATGTATTAATCCATGAAACTTTCATATTCCTTTAAGCATAAATTACACAACAAAGTATTTCCACTGTCAAAATGACTTTATCTCACTTGATTCATTATATCTCACAGTGTAGGTGATGATGATAAGTATGAAGCGAATGACCAGTTGGTATAGGTCAGAATAATGACAATATATTATTATTTATCCATGTGAGCATGCTATTATAGTTTATTACCCCCTCCTCCCCCCAATTGGGTGACAACAGGACAGGCACACAGTGCTGGGTATACAATGTAGAGTGACTGTCTGTCCTTTTAGAGTTATATTTGGGTATTACTATCTCTTTAAAAAGTATTTAAGTACAAAGTGTGAGTTACGCTTTTATTAGCTTGTCATATAGATTTATAATTTACGCTGTATATTTTCACTTAAAAAGTGGTCTTTCTCCATGCAGATGTGAAGCTTTTTAATATAATACATTTTAGGCTAGAAGTGGGGTCTCTTTGGGATATTATTAGGGGGGCTATTCTAATAACATTGGACACCCCCACATGTGACCTCTGCACAGATGCTCCTATACTCCTATTGTGGTAGAGAGGGATCCCACTGGCAGTGATATGGTTAAACCAGCCTGGTCATGTGCAGCTGGAGCAGCGGATGTGAGGGGGGATCTGTCATACGTGAGACCACTCAGCTGCTTTATGACAGATCTCATATGGAAGGATCTCTGTGCCAGACAGTCTGACAGCAAGAGGTGGGGGGGGGGGGGGGGGGGGAGACATCATCCGGCTAGGGTGAGAGACAGACTAGGAGAGATGGGGCTCTGTCCCTCTTGTTATGGAGGGGACACAGAGCGAAAATACTTCATGACCCTAGTATGTGTATCTTCAAGGATATATGAGAGAAGGCTGAAAATATTTCAAAGGGTTTAATAAAGTTCAGGAGGGAAGTGTGTTCTAGAAAAAGAGGAGCAAGAACAAGAGGTCATGGTGTGAAGTTGGGAGGTGGAAGATTTATGGGTAATGTATAAAAGTACTAATTTACCGAAAGGGTAGTAGAACTTACAGTTAAGGGGCCATATTCAATTTGAAGCCCGCAGCTTGATCGCAGACAGCCGTATGTCTGTGGGTGTGTTGCGGGCTCCCGTTCGTCTCCGATTGCGATGCCATTCAATTGCTCAAGCCCACAAGTTACGGCCCGAAAGCCAAAACTGTAAACCATGCACTGGTTCGTAGCAGTTCAGGGCAGGAACATGATCAATTAGGCAAGCCTGTAACCTCCCATTTCGAATCAGCCAATAGAAAATGAGTCATCAAAACGGCAAAAACATGGAGGTTGCATGTCAGTCAAATAGGTTCGGGGGTCAGATATGAGATCACACTCGCAAACCTGCAAAATAAAGAATTATGAAAATGAATGCCAATTCTGTTCTAGTCCATGTGGGTGGCCTGATATGTATTAACTCATTGATACCCAAGATCGATTTAACCCCGAAATGACACATAAAAATAAATCTTATATATTGCCGATTTGCGGGCTTGAGACTGTTGTGCAATTAATTCTAATGTCTATCATCGCTTTCCCCCGTTACAGTGCAGTAGTGATTTTTTATGAATAGCGAATTGCGATTTTAGCCTTGCGAAAGTGAAAGATCAAAGGCTTCAGGAGGTTGTAAGTTACAAGTTTAACTATCGCCATTTTTCTCAAGGTCGTAACTCGGAAGCCGATCGGAGCCCACAAAAAGATGCCAATTGAATAGAAAATTAGCTTGCAAAATCACTTACGGGCTCCTGGATCGCTCGAAAGTTCAATTGAAAATGGCCCAAGGAATTTAAGAATAGTGGGATAAGCAGAAGGCTAATCTGGGACTTAATTAAGCCAAGCTTTTATGTATAGAATGGGCAGACTAGGTGGGGTTTGGGCTCCTATCTGCTGTTTTATCTATGTTACAGGGAAGATGGGAATCAGTCATTATCATGGGGTGACACAGACTTACACTTCTGTAAGTCTGTTAGTCCTACGCTGGTGGTGGGCAACCAGCAATCTAATAGTCTCATACGGCTCTCAGACACATCCCATTTGGCTCCAGCCTGTTCTCTACGGTGGGGAGCATATCCCTCTTCAATAATACACACTCCACATTCTCTCGTGTACCCCAAAACACAACTCTTCCCATTTCTTGGCACCATTGTCCTCTATTCTACTTTGTATACAGCAATACAGAAAATGTTGGTGCTTTTTAAATAAAGGGTAATAATAATAATTTGTTCTGTAAAGAGTAAGTAGCAGATCCCGTAAAGGATAACAGGATCCAAGTGTTATCTGATAGTGACAGCGACCTGAGGTCTGTGCCTGTATGAGTGTGACTAGAGCTTCTAATAGACATGTGCTAGATAACTGTGCAAACAGATTGTACAAAGCTGCCACACAAACACACCACAACACCACACAAACTGCAGACACATGAGACAATATTTGTCTAAGACTCTGGTTACTGGATAAATCCATTTACCAGGGTGTGAAAATATCCAGGGCCTGTGGTTTGCAGATAATGTTACAGTATCAGAGATATAATTCACTTACCAGACTAAACTTACAGAGGGGGGCTCCACCAACCCACCCATACAGCCCCCCTTTCATCCTCCATGTGTGGGAGCAGAGCCTCGGTGCCTGTGAATCTGGATCTGAAATTAGATTTAGCTGATGTAACCTCTAAGGTTATATGACACACATTGAAGCAATAAGGCTTGCAGAAACTGGGGTACTTGTAAATTTGCGAGTTTTCAATCGTGTGTCCGCGCCTTGGAAACAAGCACTATGTACATTTGATTATATGCTCAAAAACAGGGCCCTCAATTCTTTATAAGGTGTTAAGTTTGTTTTTTTGCCATGTACTAAACCCCTGTACAGTGCTACGGAATATGCTGGCGCAATATAAATAAAGATAATATTAATAATACCATAATGACGTGTTACAAGGGCAATAAGGCACTCAGGAGGTGAGCTACTGCAATGATAAGTTACATATACAATACCGCACTTGGGAGCTGGGATACTGCACTAACATGTTACAGATACAATAAGGCACTCAGGAGCTGGGTTACTGCAATGACATGTTACAGATACAATAAGGCACTCAGGAGCTGGGTTACTGCAATGACATGTTACAGATACAATAAGGCACTCAGGTGCTGGGTTACTGCAATGACATGTTACAGATACAATAAGGCACTCAGGAGCTGGGTTACTGCAATGACATGTTATAGACACAATAAGGAATGCAGGAACTGGGATACCGTAATAACATGTTACAGATACAATAAGGCACCCAGGATCTGGTTACTGCACTAACATGTTACAGATATAATAAGGTACTCAGAAGCTGGGTTTCTTTGGTCTGATGCAATGGCGGAGATAAGGCATGAAGGGCCCCGGTGCAGGGGGTGGGCATAATGGGTTTTTTTTTGCACTTCCCAGCCCCCTCCAGCATCAACTTACACACTACATATACATATTATCATTATTTATTTGAATTGATGCTTTTTGTTTTGTTTTTTATTAACTTTTTTTTAGACAACAAATAAACAATACGAATTTGTCAAACAATATAACAAATCTCACTTATTCTAAACAACATGTAAAATGACTCTTTTAGTTTTTAAACATTTTTTGATTATCAAAATAATCTGTAGAACTACTATAAACAGTCACAGAAGTTTTGAAACATGGAGTCTTGTTGTTTTTTTTATAGAAAACCTTAAAACTAAACAGACCTAAATAAAAATCAATAATTACATCCAATAACATAGAATTTAACTTCACTTTAACTGTACGGAAAGGACTTGAGGGCTCAATGGGATGGTGGCGATGTAGAGGAGGAGAAGGAGGAGACAGGTTATTGCTAGGAACTTTGGTTCTTATAGGCACAGGCTGCACATTGGTTCTTACAGATACAGGATGCACATTGGCTCTTACAGATATAATGAGGCAATGACAGCTGTGTTACTGTGATTATATCATGCAGATACAATAAGGCACCCAAGAGCTGGGATACTACAATGACATGTTACAGATACAATAAGGCACTCAGGGGCTGGGTTACTGCAATGACATGTTACAGATACAATAAGGCACTCAGGGGCTGGGTTACTGCAATGACATGTTACAGATACAATAAGGCACTCAGGAGCTGGGTTACTGCAATGACATGTTACAGCTACAATAAGGCACTCAGGAGCTGGGTTACTGCAATGTAATGTTACAGATACAATAAGGCACTCAGGAGCTGGGTTACTGCAATGTAATGTTACAGATACAATAAGGCACTCAGGAGCTGGGTTACTGCAATGTAATGTTACAGATACAATAAGGCACTCAGGAGCTGGGTTACTGCAATGACATGTCACAGGTACAATAAGGCACTCAGGAGCTGGGTTACTGCAATGTAATGTTACAGATACAATAAGGCACTCAGGAGCTGGGTTACTGCAATGTAATGTAAGGCACTCAGGGGCTGGGTTACTGCAATGACATGTCACAGATACAATAAGGCACTCAGGAGCTGGGTTACTGCAATGACATGTCACAGGTACAATAAGGCACTCAGGTGCTGGGTTACTGCAGTGACATGTTACAGCTACAATAAGGCACTCAGGGGCTGGGTTACTGCAACAACATGTTACAGATACAATAAGGCACCCAGGAGCTGGGTTACTGCAACGACATGTCACAGATACAATAAGGCACTCAGGAGCTGGGTTACTGCAATGACATGTCACAGATACAATAAGGCACTCAGGAGCTGGGTTACTGCAATGACATGTCACAGGTACAATAAGGCACTCAGGTGCTGGGTTACTGCAGTGACATGTTACAGCTACAATAAGGCACTCAGGGGCTGGGTTACTGCAACAACATGTTACAGATACAATAAGGCACTCAGGAGCTGGGTTACTGCAATGACATGTCACAGATACAATAAGGCACTCAGGAGCTGGGTTACTGCAGTGACATGTCACAGGTACAATAAGGCACTCAGGGGCTGGGTTACTGCAACAACATGTTACAGATACAGGTACAATAAGGCACTCAGGGGCTGGGTTACTGCAACAACATGTTACAGATACAATAAGGCACCCAGTAGCTGGGTTACTACAATTACATGTTACAGATATAATAAGGCACTCTGGAGCTGGGTTACTGCAATGTAATGTTACAGATACAATAAGGCACTCAGGAGCTGGGTTACTGCAATGACATGTTACAGATACAATAAGGCACCCAGGAGCTGGGTTACTACAATGACATGTTACAGATACAATAAGGCACTCAGGAGCTGGGTTACTGCAATGACATGTTACAGATACAATAAGGCACCCAGGAGCTGGGTTACTGCAATGACATGTCACAGGTACAATAAGGCACTCAGGAGCTGGGTTACTGCAATGTAATGTTACAGATACAATAAGGCACTCAGGAGCTGGGTTACTGCAATGACATGTTACAAATACAATAAGGCACTCAGGAGCTGGGTTACTGCAATGACATGTTACAGATACAATAAGGCACTCAGGGGCTGGGTTACTGCAATGACATGTTACAGATACAATAAGGCACTCAGGAGCTGGGTTACTACAATGACATGTTACAGATATAATAAGGCACTCAGGAGCTGGGTTACTGCAATGTAATGTTACAGATACAATAAGGCACTCAGGAGCTGGGTTACTGCAATGACATGTTACAGATACAATAAGGCACCCAGGAGCTGGGTTACTACAATGACATGTTACAGATACAATAAGGCACTCAGGAGCTGGGTTACTGCAATGACATGTTACAGATACAATAAGGCACCCAGGAGCTGGGTTACTGCAATGACATGTCACAGGTACAATAAGGCACTCAGGAGCTGGGTTACTGCAATGTAATGTTACAGATACAATAAGGCACTCAGGGGCTGGGTTACTGCAATGACATGTTACAGATACAATAAGGCATGCAGGAGCTGGGTTACTGCAATGACATGTCACAGATACAATAAGGCACCCAGGAGCTGGGTTACTGCAATGACATGTTACAGCTACAATAAGGCACTCAGGGGCTGGGTTACTGCAATGACATGTTACAGATACAATAAGGCACTCAGGGGCTGGGTTACTGCAACAACATGTTACAGATACAGGTACAATAAGGCACTCAGGGGCTGGGTTACTGCAACAACATGTTACAGATACAGGTACAATAAGGCACTCAGGGGCTGGGTTACTGCAACAACATGTTACAGATACAATAAGGCACCCAGGAGCTGGGTTACTACAATGACATGTTACAGATATAATAAGGCACTCAGGAGCTGGGTTACTGCAATGACATGTTACAGATACAATAAGGCACCCAGGAGCTGGGTTACTACAATGACATGTTACAGATACAATAAGGCACTCAGGAGCTGGGTTACTGCAATGACATGTTACAGATACAATAAGGCACCCAGGAGCTGGGTTACTGCAATGACATGTCACAGGTACAATAAGGCACTCAGGAGCTGGGTTACTGCAATGTAATGTTACAGATACAATAAGGCACTCAGGGGCTGGGTTACTGCAATGACATGTTACAGATACAATAAGGCACTCAGGAGCTGGGTTACTACAATGACATGTTACAGATATAATAAGGCACTCAGGAGCTGGGTTACTGCAATGTAATGTTACAGATACAATAAGGCACTCAGGAGCTGGGTTACTGCAATGACATGTTACAGATACAATAAGGCACCCAGGAGCTGGGTTACTACAATGACATGTTACAGATACAATAAGGCACTCAGGAGCTGGGTTACTGCAATGACATGTTACAGATACAATAAGGCACCCAGGAGCTGGGTTACTGCAATGACATGTCACAGGTACAATAAGGCACTCAGGAGCTGGGTTACTGCAATGTAATGTTACAGATACAATAAGGCACTCAGGGGCTGGGTTACTGCAATGACATGTTACAGATACAATAAGGCATGCAGGAGCTGGGTTACTGCAATGACATGTCACAGATACAATAAGGCACCCAGGAGCTGGGTTACTGCAATGACATGTTACAGCTACAATAAGGCACTCAGGGGCTGGGTTACTGCAATGACATGTTACAGATACAATAAGGCACTCAGGGGCTGGGTTACTGCAATGACATGTTACAGATACAATAAGGCACTCAGGAGCTGGGTTACTGCAATGACATGTTACAGATACAATAAGGCACTCAGGAGCTGGGTTACTGCAATGACATGTTACAGATACAATAAGGCACCCAGGAGCTGGGTTACTGCAATGACATGTCACAGATACAATAAGGCACCCAGGAGCTGGGTTACTACAATGACATGTTACAGATACAATAAGGCACCCAGGAGCTGGGTTACTGCAATGACATGTCACAGATACAATAAGGCACCCAGGAGCTGGGTTACTACAATGACATGTTACAGATACAATAAGGCACTCAGGAGCTGGGTTACTGCAATGACATGTTACAGATACAATAAGGCACCCAGGAGCTGGGTTACTACAATGACATGTCACAGATACAATAAGGCACTCAGGAGCTGGGTTACTGCAATGTAATGTTACAGATACAATAAGGTACTCAGGAGCTGGGTTACTGCAATGTAATGTTACAGATACAATAAGGCACTCAGGGGCTGGGTTACTGCAATGACATGTTACAGATATAATAAGGCACTCAGGAGCTGGGTTACTGCAATGACATGTCACAAATACAATAAGGCACTCAGGGGCTGGGTTACTGCAATGACATGTCACAGGTACAATAAGGCACTCAGGAGCTGGGTTACTGCAATGACATGTCACAGGTACAATAAGGCACTCAGGAGCTGGGTTACTGCACTGACATGTTACAGGTACAATAAGGCACCCAGGAGCTGGGTTACTACAATGACATGTCATAGATACAATAAGGCACTCAGGAGCTGGGTTACTGCAATGACATGTTACAGGTACAATAAGGCACTCAGAAGCTGGGTTACTGCAATTACATGTTACAGCTACAATAAGGCACCCAGGAGCTGGGTTACTGCAATGACATGTCACAGATACAATAAGGCACTCAGGAGCTGGGTTACTGCAATGACATGTTACAGGTACAATAAGGCACTCAGAAGCTGGGTTACTGCAATTACATGTTACAGCTACAATAAGGCACCCAGGAGCTGGGTTACTGCAATGACATGTCACAGATACAATAAGGCACTCAGGAGCTGGGTTACTGCAATGACATGTTACAGGTACAATAAGGCACTCAGAAGCTGGGTTACTGCAATGACATGTCACAGGTACAATAAGGCACTCAGGAGCTGGGTTACTGCACTGACATGTTACAGGTACAATAAGGCACCCAGGGGCTGGGTTACTACAATGACATGTCACAGATACAATAAGGCACTCAGGGGCTGGGTTACTGCAATGACATGTTACAGCTACAATAAGGCACCCAGGAGCTGGGTTACTGCAATTACATGTTACAGATACAATAAGGCACCCAGGAGCTGGGTTACTGCAATGACATGTCACAGATACAATAAGGCACTCAGGAGCTGGGTTACTGCAATGACATGTTACAGATACAATAAGGCACCCAGGAGCTGGGTTACTACAATGACATGTTACAGCTACAATTAGGCACTCAGGAGCTAGGTTACTGCAATGACATGTCACAGATACAATAAGGCACTCAGGAGCTGGGTTACTGCACTGACATGTCACAGGTACAATAAGGCACCCAGGAGCTGGGTTACTGCAATGACATGTTACAGATACAATAAGGCACCCAGGAGCTGGGTTACTGCAATGACATGTTACAGATACAATAAGGCACTCAGGAGCTGGGTTACTGCAATGACATGTTACAGATACAATAAGGCACTCAGGAGCTGGGTTACTGCAATGACATGTTACAGATACAATAAGGCACCCAGGAGCTGGGTTACTGCAATGACATGTTACAGATACAATAAGGCACTCAAGAGCTGGGTTACTGCAATGACATGTTACAGATACAATAAGGCACTCAGGAGCTAGGTTACTGCACTGACATGTCACAGGTACAATAAGGCACCCAGGAGCTGGGTTACTGCAATGTAATGTTACAGATACAATAAGGCACTCAGGTGCTGGGTTACTGCAATGACATGTCACAGATACAATAAGGCACTCAGGGGCTGGGTTACTGCAATGACATGTCACAGATACAATAAGGCACCCAGGAGCTGGATTACTGCAATGACATGTTACAGCTACAATAAGGCACTCAGGAGCTAGGTTACTGCAATTACATGTTACAGATACAATAAGGCACTCAGGAGCTAGGTTACTGCAATGATATGTTACAGATACAATAAGGCACACAGGAGCTGGTTTACTGCAATGACATGTCACAGATACAATAAGGCACTCAGGAGCTGGGTTACTGCAATGACATGTTACAGATACAATAAGGCACTCAAGAGCTGGGTTACTGCAATGACATGTTACAGATACAATAAGGCACTCAAGAGCTGGGTTACTGCAATGACATGTTACAGCTACAATAAGGCACTCAGGAGCTAGGTTACTGCACTGACATGTTACAGATACAATAAGGCACCCAGGAGCTGGGTTACTGCAATGTAATGTTACAGATACAATAAGGCACTCAGGTGCTGGGTTACTACAATGACATGTCACAGATACAATAAGGCACTCAGGAGCTGGGTTACTGCAATTACATGTTACAGATGCAATAAGGCACCCAGGAGCTGGGTTACTGCAATGACATGTTACAGCTACAATAAGGCACTCAGGAGCTGGGTTACTGCAATGACATGTTACAGCTACAATAAGGCACTTAGGGGCTGGGTTACTGCAATGACATGTTACAGATACAATAAGGCACTCAGGGTCTGGGTTACTGCAATGACATGTTACAGCTACAATAAGGCACTTAGGGGCTGGGTTACTGAAATGACATGTTACAGATACAATAAGGCACTCAGGGGCTGGGTTACTGCAGTGACATGTTACAGGTACAATAAGGCACTCAGGGGCTGGGTTACTGCAGTGACATGTCACAGGTACAATAAGGCACTCAGGGTCTGGGTTACTGCAATGACATGTTACACATACAATAAGGCACTCAGGGGCTTGGTTACTGCAATGTAATGTTACAGGTACAATAAGGCACTCAGGGGCTTGGTTACTGCAATGACATGTTACAGATACAATAAGGCACTCAGGAGCTGGGTTACTGCAATGACATGTTACAGATACAATAAGGCACGCATGGGCTGGGTTACTGCAGTGACATGTTACAGGTACAATAAGGCACTCAGGAGCTGGGTTACTGCAATGACATGTTACACATACAATAAGGCACTCAGGGGCTTGGTTACTGCAATGTAATGTTACAGGTACAATAAGGCACTCAGGGGCTTGGTTACTGCAATGACATGTTACAGATACAATAAGGCACTCAGGGGCTGGATTACTGCAATGACATGTTACAGATACAATAAGGCACTCAGGGGATGAGTTACTGCAACAACATGTTACAGATACAATAAGGCACCCAGGGGCTGGGTTACTGCAATGTAATGTTACAGATACAATAAGGTACTCAGGAGCTGGGTTACTGCAATGACATGTTACAGATACAATAAGGCACCCAGGAGCTGGGTTACTGCAATGACATGTTATAGATACAATAAGGCACTCAGGGGCTTGGTTACTGCAATGACATGTTACAGATACAATAAGGCACTCAGGGGCTGGATTACTGCAATGACATGTTACAGATACAATAAGGCACTCAGGGGATGAGTTACTGCAACAACATGTTACAGATACAATAAGGCACCCAGGGGCTGGGTTACTGCAATGTAATGTTACAGATACAATAAGGTACTCAGGAGCTGGGTTACTGCAATGACATGTTACAGATACAATAAGGCACTCAGGAGCTGGGTTACTGGCTTTGACCTTGTACTGAGACTGTCTGGAGAGTGCAATCTCTACACATTAGTGTCACCATAACTCTCTCAAGCAATTAACTGAACCTCACTATTTCCCAGTGATTTACACACAAGGTCCATCTCTGCAACCCGACACATGGCAGTTGACCTATACAACACCATATATTTGACTGAAAACATATTTACTGGCTTTTAATTAATAAAAGGAAATCTGACACCTAAGTAGCACTTAAACTATATTTTAAGTCAAAATAGTGTGGGGCTAATGGCAGACTCTCTCTTCTCAAATTCAGTTCTTAACCATCCATAATGTGGTGCAAACATCTGCCAGCTGACACTAATGCAGTGTTGGTTGATTTCAGGATGGATACAGCTGTACACCGAGACCCAATCAGAATGCACAGTGGTAATCCTGACCAACAGGTTTTTTTTTTTTACATTTACTGTCGAAAATATATTAAAAAGACTATCAAAAGTATTTTTGTTGCATCTGCATTGTGTGATCATTATTAATAGTGTCCTGAAGCAGAATAAATTGCTTTGAATGTATAATTGCCTTTGGGGCTAGTCAGCCAGCGTGCAATGTGCATGATACTTGTAAGCTAACTAGATCAATATACTGCTTTATCTTTTATGCACAGAGACATTTCTTCTCTGTTTCAGTGAAGTCTAAATTTATATTTTTCATGCAAAAAGCAACTTTTATAAACATGCTCTTTTAAATGCAATTAAAACCTTTTTTTTAACTAAAATTGCCATACTTGCTTGTGCAACATTTCATTTTGCTAATAATTAGGTTAATCAGCTGCCTTTATTAAGGTAAAAAAATATTTTTGATTCCTTTGCTTAAATCATTTGGTAATTTTTGCAATATTTTAATTGATAGAAAATGTGACTTATTTGCACATTTAAGTTTGGAATATCTAATTTTAATGAATAAATTGAAACCGTTAAGTCATGTATTTAATAATTAGGTTAATCAGCTGCCTTTATTAAGGTAAAAAAATATTTTTGATTCCTTTGCTTAAATCATTTGGTAATTTTTGCAATATTTTAATTGATAGAAAATGTGACTTATTTGCACATTTAAGTTTGGAATATCTAATTTTAATGAATATATTGAAACCGTTAGGTCATGTATCTTTTATTTTTTTAATTATTATTATTATTATTATTAGTAGTAGTAGTAGTAGTAGTAGTAGTAGTAGTAGTAGTAAAAGTAGTAGTAGTAGTAGTAGTAGTAGTAGTAGTAGTAGTAGTAGTAGTAGTAGTAAAAGTAGTAGTAGTAGTAGTAGTAGTAGTAGTAGTAGTAGTAGTAGTAGTAGTAGTAGTAGTAGTATTTTCTGCTTCCTAAAATATTTTCCTCATTATCAAGTTGTCTTACTCAAAATACAATATAAAATAATATGACCACATTGGCTATGATGTAATGTAATAATTGGGTCTATATTTGCCCAGGTCATAAAAGTAAGTTTTTCAGATCCCTCATTTCCATACTAATTTTTTTTTTTTTTTTCATGCTGTTGTTAATGAAAGACATTGTGTTACTTATTTGCCAATATTATTTTTGAATATCTAATTTTATTTCATGATTCAAACATGATATTTTTGCTCATTATTTTCTTTATTGAATCTTCATGAGATCTTTTGTAATACATAAGCATTTTACAGCTCAATCCATATGGTACATTCAATCAAACAAAGAGTTTTGCTACCCCCCCTTTTTATTTGTATTTTTCTTTTTAATTTTATAATTTCATACCCTTTTCCCCTCTCTCACCTATTTCAAAATAATACTTCATAACATTTATCATGTTAACATAAGCTCACTCTGTAAGTTAACAATAGTAATCTAAAAAAAATAAAACCAACATTTTACAATTACATTCTGTTTTTATCCATATTCTCATTTGTTTAACATTTTTCAATCATATTACAGACTTTCGCAAATCTTAGACATATTTATAATATCTTCAGACATGACGTCCGTCATGTCTAGGTAAGGAATGATATATTTAGCATATTCTGAACAAAGCCAAGGTGTTATCTACAATGTCAGTTTATGTACTTGACAGTTTTTTCCATTATTACAGTATGATTTATTTAATGTATAAGATGACAGAGAGGGAAATCTTTTTATAACCATCTAGTAGTTATGTAAATACATTTAAAAGCATAAATCAGCTAAAATAACCATATTTTTTGATGTTAAAGGAAAGCCTAGAAGACAATGTGCTGGTTCTGGTTTAATGTTCATTTTGAAAACCTGAGATAGAGTTGATACATTTTTCCCCATATATCCTTTTACAACTGGGCGCTCCCATACTACACACATCAACCCCTGAAACAATCTGACGAGAAGCTAGCATTCATTTTATTAAGTCTAGAAGGTGTTAAATATGTTCCATGAAGGTCAGAGATGCATTTCTACTGTCCTTATATGTTGCTTCCAATGTATCCGACCAAACAGCACCCAACCCAACGACTAGGAGCCACATTAAATTCCAAGACTATAAGTGCAGCGCCTGCGGGCTCAAAATGTAACCGATTTATGGAGCTATTAAATTAGAACATGCTGCGGGTTACGGGCTTGAGACGCAAACCCGTAAAGCATTTGTTGAGTGTTGGATGCGTGGCCGTGAACGTGATCAATTAGTCAAACGGGTTTAGATGGAGCCAATGGCAACAGAGATCGTCAGAATTACGTCACTGAGAAATGGAGGAAATCTTACGGGTTTCAATTATGAGTTACGATTGGACCCACATTCCAGAGATAATGCAATATTGATATAGCCATAAATATGATATATAGTTCCATTATATATATTAACACATTGATTGCCGGGATCGATATAACATGGAAATTGAACATGAAATAAAGTATTTTTCCGGGCTGGTTTGCGGGCTTGAGACTGTTGTGCTATTAATTCTAAGACCTAACATCACTTTCCCTAATAACAGTAGTGTGTGTATATTTACATTTACAGTGCTACGGATTGTACTTTACCGCCCTTGCAGGTCCACTCTAGCACTCGTTGGCTTCTTGGCTCCATTTGCGGGTTACAGGCTTAAACGCCAGTGCGTTGCAATTTAATAGCACGATTGGAAACGTAACAGTTACAGGCTTGACAGATCAAAGGATTTGCGGCCTCGCAATTGAATTCTCACGTCCCGTAGGGTTTTATCGTTCCTACCCCGCAAGTCGTCGGCGGGCTGCTTTACGAGGCCAATTTAATAGCCGTAAGTCTTGTGGGCTACGTTACAAGCTACGGTTTTACACATTAGGGTAATTTAATGTGGCTCTAGGTCCCTTTCCCAAGATTCTATAATTTCATCTTGTTAGATATATTTCTAAGCTATTGAAATATATGACTGAAAGTATTCCTCCTTTAGAGCTTGGACACTTATAGCATATTTAAGTAGTAGTTAGTATCGTACAATTTCACCATTTGACACATTCTACTTAGTTTCGAGATCAGCACTTTCCGATATTTTTCCTGACTTAAAATAATGAATATTCCTTACTAGCCCTTGTTGGTTCCACCACTGGAATGTCTGGTTATCTCTACTAGGCTCAAAATATTTAATTTGTATCACTGGGGATAATAATTACTAATTAACAATTAATCCACCTATTAAGATCAGATGAGATCTAAAACTGTTTTAGATTTTTCAACCTCATTTACTGTATAACTCTGTAATAAAGACGTTTTCCTACTAGGATTCCATATTTTATTTATTCTACAATGAAATGGAATATTTCATGTTCTTGATATCCCAGTCTGCTTTAAGATCATTTGTAGTCTATAATAAATATTCAGTAATTTGGCCTCTAAATGAAGCCTTTGCTATCTAAGCCTATCTTGGTATGTGTGGCATTTCATGCCAAAAAGTAATTTGCACTAATTGGTCACTTACAAAGTAATTCTGTAAATTTGGCACTGAAAAGCCTCCTTTGGATTTAGGAAGATACATAAGGTGCTTGTAACTCTTTTGAGACAGGCAGACAACAAAAGTAGTAGAGTATTTGGGGAAGGGGCTGATATTTTTAATGCATAGGTGTACCCAGCCATGATATGTAATATTTGGCCCAACGCTCCAAATCTTTTTTCAGTTTACTCATAATTATTCATAATTTACTTTACTGTAAAAGCTTGCAGAATATTGTGGTATATTCACCCCTAAATAACGGATATAAACAGTTTTCCATCAAAAATCGTAATTAAGATAAATCAGTTTCTGTGTTACTGTTGGTATATTTATGCGTATTACTTCCATTTTATCACTATTATTATTATTTATGTCAGAATATTTACTAAAGATGATGCACATTTTAATGACCTTTTATGTAAAAAAAAATACTAACCTTACAATTACGGTAATTAGAAAGAATAAATCTTTGAATAGTAACATAAATAAATAGGGTATGTTGATGATGTTTTTTAATGTAATATTCCTTTTGGAGGTATTATTATGTTTTAATAAAATGTAGTAATAACATAGCTCAAAATCCATATATGCGCCTTAAAAACAGCTGTCCTTTTACATCTGCCATGTTAACACCAGTGATTGGGATCAGTCCTTTTGTAATGTTAAACAAAAGGCATAAGGCGCTTGCAAAGGGTGAATGATGGCTACAGTGTGGCTCTTACCCATAATCCCTTTCTCACAATAGTCCATCTTCATTTGACAGTGGGGGTGGGTGCTGCAGGCTTGGGGTCCTTGGTTGATACACCCAGGGGCCTTCTATCTTTGGGAAAGTGGCAGCTGCGGCCAGCAGCAAATGGTATCTCCCCCTCTGGGCCATCAGTGGGGCAGACTCCCTCCTGGGGGCTACATCTGCCTGTAAGGTCTGCTCTAGGACTTAACCAACATGATGAGTCTATCATGATTTAATGGAATTAAGAAGATCTTCTATCTATGAATGTAACCGTGTATCTACCACTAATCCTCCCAGCAGGCCGAGCCCCCAATGGCAAAATGGACTGGGTCATGCTAATGATAACACATACATATTAAATTAAACCAGGTAATCAATCCCTAATATGCCAATACTTCATTTAACAACTCTAATTTAAATCCCAGTAATAAATCTTAGTACATATAATACAATAGAAACTCTCAAAAATAATAATTCAACTATCATATGAAAATGTATTTCTGATTTTATGCCTGATACGGCTAAAGTGACACAGCAAAGGTCCCAATTACCGCAAAAAAGAAATATACATATATAATATAATTGCTTTTGCTTGAGGTTGGGTATGTTAAGCATAAATTACATGAAAAAGTCCTCCCACTCTCCTAATGATCGAATCTCTATTATTAATGATATGTTACATTGGGGATACCAAATGGGCATGCCCGGGGGTTGGGTATAGGAACTGGGGGGGGCGGGGGGGACAAATCCCCCCGAGATTTTTCAATGTGTGTGTTTACGTGTAGAGAAGAAGTTGTGTGGTATTTTTATACTATATGCGGTATCACCCCCCCCCCCCCCCCCAGATTTTCATTGGCTCCTACACCCATAGGTTGTAGATTTATACATGTAGATTAATAATAAGAACTTAATCTCCTATTGTAAAATGTAATCTTTATTATAATTATTATTATTACCTATATCTATCCACTAACTGGGCATGTTCTTGTGCTTTATCACCCCCACTGTCAAAAATAATTAATCACAAGAGATAAACTCATTAGGAAATTGGAAGGACTTATAAATATCTAGCGTACCTCTAAAACTGATGTTGTATATGATGTATGAAAATAGTGCATAATTTTTCAAGAACATAAGCATCCTTCTTTAGCAATTTCATATGTACTATTTATACAATATATATATATATATATATATATATATATATATATATACTAGCGATTTGCCCGTCAAAAATGATGGCAATAACATTTTAAGCCATGGCAATGCTGTTTGCCACACAATGTAAGGCTTTTGCTCCTCTGGGGACCTTCGGCGCTCATTGTGAGCCTCTATCCTCGTGTACTTCAAGTTTCCTGCTTTGCAATGATCACCTTTGGCGCTGATCGTGAAGACAGATATATAAGTACAGTGAATTAATAAATTAATATACTTTACCTATTTATATTTAATATGCAGCAATCAATATCCTGAAGAGCTAACAATCTATTTGGATTTTCCTGCATCAGAAAATGTACTGTTGGACTGTTGATCACCTGAGGAGAAAGTGTCAGCAATGTGCCAAGTGTGCAGTGTAAATAGGCTGCGTGCGCGAGGTCATACCGTTTGGGTAGGCGTGTAAAGCGCCATTTTAGAATCGTAATGTTATTATTTGCAAGTTAGTGTTGTAAAATGTAGTCTTTGTTCTACGTGTTACTTGGCTCACAAGCCTTTTCGGTCCGTTGTAATGGTATATTTTGTATTTCCTACGTTCCTGGCTAACTCGTACGTGCCTGGCGGTGATTTGCGCGCCTCAGTCTCTTTTAGCCTCATTTCATTTGTTTTGGCCGCCATTTTTTTTGTCGCTTTTCGAGTGCCTATACTCGGCAAATTCGGCTTAAATTCGCGTGCAACCTCACTTCCAGGCGTCCTGGCATTCCCCCCCGTGCTGTGTGTGGGTGTGTTTTTACTTTTTTTTTTTTTTCGATTTCCGCGGTTTCCTTGCTAAATTTGTATTTTTGCGAGGCCGTTTTTTTTAGCCCTCAAGATTCCGAGGTCGTTCCTGGCTAACTCGTACGTGCCTGGCGGTGATTTGCATGCTTTGATCTCCTTTAGCCTCGTTTTCATTTTTCCTGGCCGCCATTTTTTTTCTCGTATAGCCGATTTCCAAGTACCGATACTCGGCAAATTCAGCTTAAATTTGCGTGCTACCTCACTTCCAGGCGTCCTGGCGTTCCCCCCGTGCTGTGTGCGAGTGTTTTTTATCTATTTTTTTTGTCTTCTTCGATTTCCCCGGTTCGGCCGTTAAAGTTGTATTTTTTCAAAGTCCCCCGTTCCTCAACTGCTTGCAGCCTAAGTAAGTCCCACGTTTCTTAACTGCTTGCAGGCTAAGTTCCACGTGTCTCAATGCCTCAACTGCTCACCTCCTGCTCAGAATTTTGAGAAATACAGTTATCACACTGCATTCTGGGAACCTGGGCAGGGACATGCAAATGTGCCCTCAAAGGCTTCTCTCTTGCAATCCATAACCATTTTAAACATGGCTTCCTTTAAGCATATACCTGCTGTATTACACAGCTTTTTTTGCAAAGCACATGATGGATTACACACAAGAAAGACTTGATAGATAACTTTAAAAAAGGGATTGGATATATTTTTTAATAAAAAAAGGTATTAAGGGTTATCCTGCATAACCAGAGAAGGAGTTATCAGATTGCCAGTATCTGGGGTCAGGAAGGGATTTTATTTTTTTCCCCTTATGAGACAATTGGCTAAGTTTCAATGTTTTTTTTTCCAATGTTTGCCTTCCTCCGGATCAATTATCAATTAGCAAAAAGGTTTCAACTTCGATAACTATATTAATATTAATTTAGTAATATATAGATATCCATCTCTTTGTATACACATACAGACTGTAAGCTCTTGGGCCGGGTTTCCCTTTACCTCATGGCATTGTCCCATGTTTTCTCCCAGCCTTTGTTAGTGCATTATATTCTCCTGACATAGTAATATAGTACAGGTTTCCGTACCCTTTTAGCAATGTATAATCCAGTGATAAATATTTATTCCCGACAGTGCTCTGGCAGTGAAGGTGTTACAGGGGCTGTGGGAACTGGTCTGGGCTTTTGGCTAATTTCCCAGCTGGGCTGTGAGCCGAGAGGTCACTAGAAGCAGGAAATGGGAATATAAGCAGCAGGGCCAGTGGCCCCTATATATATATTCTTGTACATACACAATTTACACTGAGCACATCTGCACAGCTCTCCAGGCAGACAAACAGTCCGTGTGTTTATTTGGAGGGGAGAGAGACCAGTGAGTGTGTCTGACTACTGGACACACACATAGCTGTGTATAATACCCCATAACACAGGGCACACACTGACCAGACATTATTAGGATTGTATATTTGTAAAGACGTGTCAAAAGAGAGAAGAATAAATCAACAGGGCCCGAAAGGCAATGAAAAATAGATATAGAACATATATAGGATGTGCATAAACATATATATATATATATATATATATATATATATATATATATATATACATATATACTGGAATCTGGGTATATATGTATATTCTTATTATCCTTTATTTGTAACATCCCAACATATTCTGTAGAGCTATACAGGACGTAAGTACAAAGAAAAATATTTAATATATGGTATATATATATATATATATATATATATATATATATATATATATATAAATAAAACACATGGCCCTATTATTTAGCTTAAAATCTTACTTACATAGTGCTTTTCTCAAAGCACCTTACAACATTAAAACCATCAATATATATATATATATATATATATATATATATATATATATATATATATATACTGTATACTGTATTTATATATATATATATATATATATATATATATATATAACCACAACATAAGCTGGGATCCCGCTCCTCGCTGATGGTAGCCAGTAAGCTTGAAACAGCTGTACGTGGATAGGATTCCCAGCTTGTGTATAATCCAACCTTGGCTTTGCATAAAAGCTGTGTAATACAGCAGGCATAAGCTTAAAGGAAGCCATGTTTAAAATGGGCTATGGATTGAAGAGAAAGGCATTTGTGGGCACATTTGCATGTCAATGCTCAGCTTCCCAGAATGCAGTTTCTTGGAATTCTGAGCTGGAAGCAGGTTTTTTAACTTGTTTTAGACATTCAAATGTGCTATTTATCTACTATATATATATATATATATATATATATATATATATATATATATATATGTGTGTGTGTGTTAGAATTAGTATTGCAGTAGGACAAAACTTTTATTAAGAGTAACAAACGTATGACAGAACCATAGGTTTGATGGCAGAGAGAAACCAACATTGCCATCCGGTCTGCCTATTATATCTACTTTAAACTTTGTCTTATGGAACTTTCAGGATGTTCTATGTCTTATTCCAGGCATGCTTTAATTCTTTCACTGTGTTTCACCCTAGCATTTCAACTAGAAGTCTGTTCAACTTATCTACAACCCGTCCTGCGCAGTAGTATCTTTGTATACAACAAGGTAGGGGCCCTCTGCTACTGGGAGCAAATTAAAAACATTCATTTATTAGGTTAAGATGACAGATAACTACCTTATAAAAAAGTGAGTTGATCACCATAGGGATGATCTGATCACCCATATATATTTTGGGATTTTTATTGACATCAAGGGGTAGATAGAGAAGCTGAACCTGGGGCCCTCCATCCACTAGTTCTGGCAATATTAGAATAATCCCATAAGTAATCAGAGGCATACATGTTATATACAGAAGGACATGTGCAGTCAATAAATATATTTATGATGCATTAAATAGATCAATGCATCATGGACACAAAGTATTTTATGAGGTATTAGCATCTTCCAGGACTGGAGACGTCTCTTCAATAAAAAACAAGTCTCACCACATGCTGACAGTTTCTGCAACATAATATATTGTGTGACTGATACCTTAGTCCATTACTGTGTATCATAGACTAAATATATTATAGTATGTGAGAGACATAGAGAGAGAGGAAGATAGGGTGGGAGAGTATATGAGAGACAGTGGAGAAGAGAGAGAGGATGGAGACAGAGAAAAAGGGAAGAGAAACAGAAGAGAGACAGAGAGAGAGAGAGAGAGAGAGAGAGGAATATAGAATGAGAGACAAAGAGAAGAGAGAGAGGATGGAGACAGAGAGAAACAGGGAAGAGAAGCAGAAGAGGGACAATGAGAGAGAGAGAGAGAGAGAGGAATATAGAATGAGAGAAAAAGAGAAGAGAGAGAGGATGGAGACAGAGAGAAACAGGGAAGAGAAACAGAAGAGAGACAATGAGAGAGAGAGAGAGAGAGAGAGAGAGAAGGAGAGAGAGAGAGAGAGAGAGAGGAATATAGAATGAGAGAAAAAGAGAACAGAGAGAGGATGGAGACAGAGAGAAACAGGGAAGAGAAACAGGGAAGAGAAACAGAAGAGAGACAATGAGAGAGAGTGAGAGAGAGAGAGAGAGGAATATAGAATGAGAGAAAAAGAGAAGAGAGAGAGGATGGAGACAGAGAGAAACAGGGAAGAGAAACAGAAGAGAGACAATGAGAGAGAGAGAAAGGAGGAGAGAGGGGAATAGAGAATGAGAGAAAAAGAGAACAGAGAGAAATAAAGAGAATGAGATAAAATGGGAAGAGAGAAAAAGGAAGAGCAAAAGGGGATAAGAGAGACAAAAAAAGGAAAAGAGTATGAAAGAGAGTCCAGAGAGAGAGAGAGCATGAAAGAATGGAATAGGACAAGAGAGAGAGAGAGATCTCTGAGAAAAACCAAGAGAGAAATAGAAGAGATTGAAAAACACAGAGAAAGAAGTGGTGAAGATGTGGAAAAAGTAGGGAAAAAACAACAGAGAGAATTGAGGAGAAAGAGAATGAAAAAGGGAGAAAGAGACATGCTATAAAAGAAAAACAAGAATATTAATTATTCATATATAATAATTATATTTGAGTAAATGAGAAAAAATAGAAGAAAAACAAGAGAAAGAAAAAGAACAAAGAGGTGAATAATGATAGAAGAAAAAAAAACTAATCAATGAAATTAACAATATCTTAACACACTGGTGAATGTTTAAATTATTTATATAGAGAAATGAATAATAGGACTGGTAATAGAAAGGTGAAATCCTGCCCCACAGAGCTTGCAATCTAATGCTAATATTTATGGAGATTTAACAACATCTGTGAGTCTGCTGCTCTTCTGTTTCCCTGTCCTATTCTTCTCTCCGTCTAAATCATGCTTCACATTTCAGACTTTAATGTATCTAAGAGTTACCCCCAATCTGATTTAATACAATCCTATTTTACCACTCCAACAATGTATACGATTAATAATCTTCCTCTACAGCTGGGGATAAAAGCTGGAAAAAAAACTAGAATTGTGCACAACTTGAACAACAATATTATTTCTAGCTATCTCAGTTAAAAATATCCCATTCTCATATCTGCTAATGGGAGCCATTACATCCTGTGTGATATCGGTAATTAGGGTCTGGGGTCTGAGCTGGGAAATAAAGACACAACAGAGATACTCAGTCACACTATATGATGCCAATACACATACTTCCTGTGCCTCATCTCCTTTTCCTGCATTTATTAAAATGTTCAAGAATAGCCCATTGACCCGCAGCTGCCCTCGTTCTGTGCCCCTTTAATGCCATACAAACAAAGGGGGGGGGGGGGGGGGGCTTACTATAAATGTGCATGTTAAACATTGTATTGAAACCTCAGCTTTTGCCTCTCAGCTGTTCTTTTGCTTCTCTAAAGACTTTCTCAAAGTTGGTAAAAGTCTTGTGAATTTAATAGACATATAGCTTACAAGTTGCAGACTAAGGACTGCAGCGAGAGGTGTTTCATCCGATTAAAGTGATACCTCAATGGTCCCAGCTATTGCAATAACGGAATCTATGCTGTGTCACTTTAAGCAAGAGCCATGGAAGTATATTGCACGGTCTGTGTGTACAAACTTAGCAATTAATCAAACCAGTTTGCTTTTGTTATGCATTTTTCTTTTTGTTTAATGTTATTTCAGTAAATAATAATAATTGAAAAAGTGAATTAATTCCCTGGGTTCTGCATGCATTTGGCCCTATTATTTTGGCCAATTCGTAAATTCACACACTTATAACAACTTTGAATATTGCCACATACTCCATTAGTTACTCACAATCCGATTACGATTTCCCGCCCACAATCACTACGGGCCAGCCAAACTCGCAAAACCGGCCTTAGAACTCCATTGGTTTTAGCACAGCTCGAATATTACAAACTCTAAAAGATTAAAGTTACACAAAATCGATATTCTATTAGACCCGGAGCGCTAGATCCCAAATAAAGTCTAACCCGCATCTGAAGAAAGTATCAAGTTTCTGTCAAAAATATTATGAGTTCTAAATAGGACTTACAAGGGCTTTTTCAAACACTGTAGCAGCAATTAAACACACACTACTGTACTTTAAAAGCATGGGAATGCATGGAAAGGCATTAGAATTAATTGCAGAACAATCTTAAACCCATAAATATGCAATTAAACAATATTATTTTTAACTTATTTCTGAGTAATATCGATCCTGGGGCTCAAGGGGTTAATACATATCATGAAACCCACATGGACTAGAACAGATGATCTAATGCATTTTATAGATTGCTAAATTGTGAGCCTGATCAGCAAATATTACTTATTGGCACTAATTAATTATTAGCTTCTGATTGCAGATTATGTGTAACTTGCGTGTTTTACTGACATCATGATGACGGTCTCAGTTACTATTGGCTGTGTGTAAGAAGTCAATTACGGGCTTGTCAGATCATATGATCACGACCCCTGAAATTAGACTTAATAAGGCAGGGTTTACGTGTTCAGGCTTAAAGAGGTAAATTGTGAGCTGGAGTCAATAGAATACATCCAAACATTTAGAGAAAAAAAATTCCTGCAGCCAAAATTATGGGTTAGAGACATTTGCGCGCAGCTAATAGAATAGGGCTCTTTGTTTTCAGTAATCTGAGCATGTGCATCTTGTAGTAAACTAACCACGGCAGAGGACAAACTATTGCCAGGCATATTTCTTCCCATGGTCTGCTGTACACCCATCCCGACGAGGATATATCTTTAAATAGGCTCTTAGTTATTTCTGTCCTTCACTATTTAAACTTATTTCCTGTGCCCCTTTGATGACATTATAGTAAATATTTATGTATCTGGGAAAAAAATGTGCATTTGAAACCTTGAATACAGCTGGACCAAGACAACTGGACCTTGGGGAAATTAATTATCTGTTGACCCCAATGGAAATTAATTCAAGAAACCACAAGGCTATGTTGGAGATTAATTAACCCTGGGTTTTAGGTAGATTGGAGACAGTAAAGCTAGAGGGGTTATTGATTCTTATCTGTGCTTCAGCCCAGTGCCTAACTAATCATATTGCTCCCTCATTGCAGTTTTTCTGTAACGTAAATCATTTCTGAAATATTTAAAATTGATTTTGAGACGTCTGTATGCTAATGTGCAGCTCGATATGCTAATATGCCTCTGACAGTACTTGATAAGGGTTGGAGAGGGGTCTATCTGCCAGATAACATTGCAGGTCTTTATTTGGCCACTACAGAGACAGACAACCAGACCGCAATCCTAATTAGCCTATCAATGCCTCTAATTAATATGCATGAGCTGCTTGTTTGCATATAAATGCAACAACATATAGCCAGTTTTTCATGTTCTTTACGAATAACCTAAATAACACTTGATTTGGGGGTGATAAAGTCCCTTTAAGACCCGCTATATATTAACAGGAACATAAACACATTGGGCCTCATTCAATTGCGATTTGGCCAATTGAATAGGGCACTATATAAGCACATAGCATATTTTTTTACAGGAGTTTTTAGTTAGTGATGTCCTTGCTTTTGGATAGAAGTTCACTAACTAAAAACTTCTGTAAAACAAATATGCTATGTGCTTATATAGGGCCCTATTCAATTGGCCAAATTGCAATTTAATGAGGCCCTAAAGGTGGTGGGGGAACTAGCAATGCTCAATGCTCCCACGGTATATCAACATTTTGATAATCATAATAAATTGAAAAATTGTTTTATCCATACTACTAAGTCATGAAAGTTGCCCTTTAAGAGAAATTGGATTTATAGCGCCCCCTCCATATATATTATAGAGGGTGTCACTGCATATAGACTTTCTCCGCATGTACACACAATATTCCACAGTACTGCCCTAACATCTTGAGCCAGACTGCAGCCCCCTGGAAATGTGCAGCCCAAGACCAGAGCCTTTTTGGCCTAAACAGGAATAAACCCTTGGTGTCACCTATATGAAAAATGCAAACTAGAGGGTTGCACTCAAGCTAGTGAGAAATAGCCACCATGCAGTATGTATTTTTATATGCATCCCGCCCCCCATAAACACCCCATGAGAGCCTTGCTATAAAACACCGAAATACGTTGCTGCCATCCCTCCACGTATACATGGCTGACGTGAACATATAAATAATATCTGGGATGGAGCCCCTCCTTGGAGAGGGCCTGGGAGCCAAGGCAGGAAGTGGGGGTCAGTGCAGGAGCCCTGAGGAAGTGAGAGAAATAAATCAGAGAGAGGGGGAGTGCTGGAGGGGGCATCATGGAAGGAGGGGGCTTCCTGAGGAAATGCAGAGAGGGGGAGCAGATATCCTGCAAGGAGGCAGCTATGATAAGATTTAACCCCTTCACAACACAGATTTGTAAGGGTTAAACTTCTAATCACAAGAAGCCAGATCTGAATGTTTTAAAACCTAATTATGGTAAATCTTACTCTGCTTCTGTATTCACAATTACAGGCCCAATAATAATGTTCCCTCTGGTTCTATCCTTGCAATGCATTCTGTGCCTGCAGTCCTGTTCTCTGGTTCTATCCTTGCAATGCATTCTGTGCCCTGCAGTCCTGTTCTCTGGTTCTATCCTTGCAATGCATTCTGCGCCCTGCAGTCCTGTTCTCTGGTTCTATCCTTGCAATGCATTCTGTGCCTGCAGTCCTGTTCTCTGGTTCTATCCTTGCAATGCATTCTGTGCCTGCAGTCCTGTTCTCTGGTTCTATCCTTGCAATGCATTCTGCGCCCTGCAGTCCTGTTCTCTGGTTCTATCCTTGCAATGCATTCTGTGCCTGCAGTCCTGTTATCTGGTTCTATCCTTGCAATACATTCTGTGCATGCAGTCCTGTTATCTGGTTCTGTATCTGCAATGCATTCTGTGCCTGCAGTCCTGTTCTCTGGTTCTATCCTTGCAATGCATTCTGTGCCTGCAGTCCTGTTCTCTGGTTCTATCCTTGCAATGCATTCTGCGCCCTGCAGTCCTGTTATCTGGTTCTGTATCTGCAATGCATTCTTGGCCCTGCAATCCTGTTATCTGGTTCTGTATCTGCAATGCATTCTGCAATCCTGTTATCTGGTTCTATCCTTGCAATGCATTCTGTGCCTGCAGTCCTGTTCTCTGGTTCTATCCTTGCAATGCATTCTGTGCCTGCAGTCCTGTTCTCTGGTTCTATCCTTGCAATGCATTCTGTGCCCTGCAGTCCTGTTCTCTGGTTCTATCCTTGCAATGCATTCTGTGCCCTGCAGTCCTGTTCTCTGGTTCTATCCTTGCAATGCATTCTGTGCCTGCAGTCCTGTTCTCTGGTTCTATCCTTGCAATGCATTCTGTGCCTGCAGTCCTGTTATCTGGTTCTATCCTTGCAATGCATTCTGTGCCTGCAGTCCTGTTCTCTGGTTCTATCCTTGCAATGCATTCTGGGCCCTGCAGTCCTGTTCTCTGGTTCAATCCTTGCAATGCATTCTGTGCCCTGCAGTCCTGTTCTCTGGTTCTGTATCTGTAATGCATTCTGTGCCTGCAGTCCTGTTCTCTGGTTCCATCCTTGCAATGCATTCTGTGCCCTGCAGTCCTGTTCTCTGGTTCTATCCTTGCAATGCATTCTGTGCCTGCAGTCCTGTTCTCTGGTTCTATCCTTGCAATGCATTCTGTGCCTGCAGTCCTGTTCTCTGGTTCTATCCTTGCAATGCATTCTGTGCCCTGCAGTCCTGTTCTCTGGTTCTATCCTTGCAATGCATTCTGTGCCTGCAGTCCTGTTCTCTGGTTCTATCCTTGCAATGCATTCTGCGCCCTGCAGTCCTGTTCTCTGGTTCTATCCTTGCAATGCATTCTGTGCCCTGCAGTCCTGTTCTCTGGTTCTATCCTTGCAATGCATTCTGTGCCTGCAGTCCTGTTATCTGGTTCTATCCTTGCAATGCATTCTGGGCCCTGCAGTCCTGTTCTCTGGTTCAATCCTTGCAATGCATTCTGTGCCCTGCAGTCCTGTTCTCTGGTTCTGTATCTGTAATGCATTCTGTGCCTGCAGTCCTGTTCTCTGGTTCTATCCTTGCAATGCATTCTGTGCCTGCAGTCCTGTTCTCTGGTTCTGTATCTGCAATGCATTCTGGGCCCTGCAATCCTGTTATCTGGTTCTGTCTCTGCAATGGATTCTGCGTCCTGCAGTCCTGTTATCTGGTTCTGTATCTGCAATGCATTCTGGGCCCTGCAATCCTGTTATCTGTTCCTGCATTTGCAGTGCATTCTGGGCCCTGCCATCCTGTTATCTGTTCCTGCATTTGCAGTGCATTCTGGGCTCTGCCATCCTGTTATCTGGTTCTGTATTTGCAATGCATTCTGGGCCCTGCAATCCTGTTATCTGTTCCTGCATTTGCAGTGCATTCTGGGCCCTGCCATCCTGTTATCTGGTTCTGTATTTGCAATGCATTCTGGGCCCTGCAGTCCTGTTCTCTAATTCTGGGCCCTGCCATCCTCTTCTTTGGTTCTGTATTTGCTGTATTTTCAGGGACTTGTAGTCCTGTTCTCTGGTTCTGTGTCTGCAATGCATTCTGGGCCATGCAGTCCTGTTATCCGTTCCTGTTTTTGCAGTGCATTCTGGGCCCTGCCATCCTGTTATCTGGTTCTGTATTTGCAGTGCATTCTGGGTCCTGCAGTCCTGTTCTCTGGTTCTTTATCTGCAATGTATACTGGGACCTGCCATCCTGTTCTCTGGTTCTGCATTTGCAGTGCATTCTGGGCCCTGCCATCCTGTTATCTGTTCCTGCATTTGCAGTGCATTCTGGGCCCTGACATCCTGTTATCTGGTTCTGTATTTGCAGTGCATTCTGGGTCCTGCAGTCCTGTTCTCTGGTTCTTTATCTGCAATGTATACTGGGACCTGCCATCCTGTTCTCTGGTTCTGCATTTGCAGTGCATTCTGGGCCCTGCCATCCTGTTATCTGTTCCTGCATTTGCAGTGCATTCTGGGCCCTGACATCCTGTTATCTGGTTCTGTATTTGCAGTGCATTCTGGGTCCTGCAGTCCTGTTCTCTGGTTCTTTATCGGCAGTGTATACTGGGCCCTGCCATCCTGTTCTCTGATTCTGTATTTGCAGTGCATTCTGGGCCCTGCAGTCCTGTTCTCTAGTTCTTTATCTGCAGTGTATACTGGGCCCTGCCATCCTGTTCTCTGATTCTGTATTTGCAGTGCATTCTGGGCCCTGCCATCCTGTTCTTTGGTTCTGTATTTGCAGTATTTTCAGGGACTTGTAGTCCTGTTCTCTGGTTCTGTATTTGCAATGCATTCTGGGCCCTGCAGTCCTATTCTCTAGTTCTGTATTTACAATGTATTCTGGGCCCTGCAGTCCTGTTCTCTGGTTCTGTATTTGCAGTGTATTCTGGGCCCTGCAGTCCTATTCTCTAGTTCTGTATTTACAATGTATTCTGGGCCCTGCAGTCCTGTTCTATGGTTCTGTATTTGCAGTGCATCCTGGGTCCTGCAATCCTTTTCTCTGGTTCTGCATTTGCAGTGCATTCTGGGGTCAGCAGTCCTGTTTTCTAGTTCTGTATTTAAAATGTATTCTGGGCCCTGCAGTCCTATTCTCTGGTTCTGTATTTGCAAAGCATTCTGCGCCATGCAGTCCTGTTCTCTGATTCTTTCTTTGCAATGCATTATGGGCCTTGAAGTCCTGTTTCACTGATTCCATACTTACAATGCATTCTGGGCCTACAGTCCTGTTGTCTGTTTCTGTATTTGCAATGCATTCTGGGCCATGCAGTCCTGTTATCTGGTTCTGTATTTGCAATGCATTCTGGGCCCTGCAGTCCTGTTCTCTGGGTCTGTATTTGCAATGCATTCTGTGCCCTGCAGTCCTGTTCTCTGGGTCTGTATTTGCAATGCATTCTGTGCCCTGCAGTCCTGTTCTCTGGGTCTGTATTTGCAATGCATTCTGGGCCCTGCAGTCCTGTTCTCTGGGTCTGTATTTGCAATGCATTCTGTGCCCTGCAGTCCTGTCTGGTTCTATGTTTTCAGTGCATTCTGGGCCCTGCAGTCCAGTTCTATATTTGCAATACATTCTGGGCCCTGCGGTCCTGTTCTCTGGTTATATCCTTGTAATGGATTCTGGGCCCTGCAGTCCTGTTCTCTGGTCCTTTATTCTGTGCACTCTGGGCCATGCAGTCTTGTTCTCTGGTTCTATCCGTACAATGCATACTGGGCCCTACAGTCCTATTCTCTGGTTCTGAATTTGCAATGCGTTCTGGGCACTGCAGTCATGTTCTCTGGTTCTATCCTTACAATGCATTCTGGGCCCTGCAGTCCTGTTCTCTGGTTCTGTATACGCAATGCATTCTGGGCCCTGCAGTCCTGTTCTGTGGTTCTGTATTTGCAATGCATTCTGGGCCCTGCTATCCTGTTCTCTGGTTCTATCCTTACAATGCATTCTGGGCCTTGCATTCCTGTTCTCTGGATCTATCCTTGCAATGCATTCTGGGCCCTGCAGTCCTGTTCTCTGGTTCTGTGTTTGCAGTGCATTCTGGGCCCTGCAGTCCTGTTCTGTGGTACTGTATTTGCAATGAATTCTGGGCCCTGCATTCCTGTTCTCTGGTTCTATCCTAGCAATGCATTCTGGGCCTGCAGTCCTGTTCTTTGGTTCTATCCTTGCAATGCATTCTGGGCCCTGCATTCCTGTTCACTGGTTCTATCCTTGCAATGCATTCTGGGCCTGCAGTCCTGTTCTTTGGTTCTATCCTTGCAATGCATTCTGGGCCCTGCATTCCTGTTCACTGGTTCTATCCTTGCAATGCATTCTGGGCCTGCAGACTTGTTCTTTGGTTCTATCCTTGCAATGTATTCTGGGCCCTGCAGTCCTGTTCTCTGACTCCATTCTTGCAATGCATTGTGGGCCTGCAGTCCTGTTCTCTGGTTCTGTGTTTGCAGTGCATTCTGGGCCCTGCATTTGCCCTCTAACGCTACGTGTGGGGCAGTCTCTCTCCCCAGCGCCCCGCGGTGTGACTGCTCTGATTTACAATGGTCATGAGGCTCTGCCTTTTCATGATATAATTGTATTTTAATGAAGCTTGTTACTCAGTCCTGTGACTCTCTTGAGTCACCCTCAGGGTAGAGGCGCATGTCTCACAATGTAGGGTCTGTGTTCCTGGCATGAAGAGATTTGTTCCAGACCCCCCCTCACCCCCACCTCCTCTCTGCCCTGCAGGGACCCCACATACAAAGCTCTGTGTGCCTCCTGCTGCACCACAGTGGGGTTCAAAAGTCGACAGACTGAAAGTCCCCTGACTGCTAATAATAGGGCCCTCAGGGCCACATTATGATCAGGGCATTCCCTGCCGAAAATCAGACTGGCCCCTCCATTGTATTTCATTTTGCCGGTGTCATAGGGTCACACCCTACTTATGTGATGGCTTATCTCTGTATAGCATGCTCAGATGGTGGTGTAAGTGCACACCCCAATATTTCATACACCACTATTCTGTAACTAGGTTTTAGAAAAAAATATGTGCACAGTGCTCCATATATAGCACATATAATAGTTGTAATTGCGAGTTTGTCGGTAACGCTATGTTAAAAGTTACTCCAAACTCGCAATTACTACAACTAAAACTTGCAAGTTGCGCATTGTCAATGCACAGCATAAGCGTGAATGCGAGTTGCAGTGGGTGCGCTCATTTGCAATGCGCGGCATGCACGCCAGGAGCGGGAGGAAGAGGGAGGCAGAAAGGAGACACAGGAGGGAGAGGAGGCGGAAAGGAGACGTGGAGGGAGAGGGGGGAGAAAGGAGACACAGGGGAGAGAAAGGGGGGAAAGGAGACAAAGCGGAGGGGGGGAAAGGAGACACAGGGGAGGGAGAGGGAGAAAGGAGACACGGAGGGAGGGAGAGGGGGGAGAAACACAGGAGAGGGAGAGAAACACAGGGGGAAGAGACACAGGGGAGCAAGAAGGGGGGAGGGGAGAAACACGGGGTGAAGAGACACAGGGGAGGGAGAGAAAGAGACATAGGGGAGGATGAAAGGAGACACGGGGAGGGAGAGGGGGGGAGGAGACAAAGGAGGGAGAGGGGGAAAGAGACTCGGGAGGGAGAGGGTAGAAAAGAGACACAGGGGAGGGAGATGGGGTGAAGGAGACACAGTGGGGAGGGAGAGGAGGTGGAAGAGACACAGAAGAGGGAGAGGTCTGGAAGAGACACGAGGGGGGGAGAGACACAGGGGTGGGCAGAGGATTGCATCATTGATAGGCCCGCCATGAGTGACAAAGGTATGGACTTGCGCACAGCGCAAGCTGCGGCCTGCAATAAGTGGCAAAGTAGAGGAGGGGAGAGATTCGCATTGTGTGGCTTCAAATGTTATTGCCGTCATTTTTGATGGGCAAGTCACTAGTGTATATATATATATTTTCTCATGTCTCATATCCTCCTCTAATCTATTCATAGGAAAGTCATGGAGTCTCCTTATAAGTTGTGTCTTTTAGACCCAGCCCCATTTTGATCATCCTCCTTTAGTTGCCATCCTTTTAATTGTCTCTTATTTATTAATATCATTTTGGAGATCCGGAACTGGACACAATATCTAGGTGAGATCTGACTAGGGATCTACAGAGTGACATTAGTACTGGCCTTTATCTACTGCAAACTGATTTTCCAGCATATCCAAACTTCCTATTGGCTTTTCCTGTAGCTTTGTTGCATTGTTTGCTTACTTTAAAATCATTCAATATAACAATTCCCAATTCAATTTCACTGCAACACTCTTTCTGGGGGCCATAGTGTGCAGTATTTATATTGGTATATTTGCTGGTCTATAGGGATATGCATTGCATCACTGTATAGACTAGTAACTTTCCCGTCATAAATGACAGTATCATCTCATGTTATCTTTGATTGTCTGTGCTGTCTCTCTGTGCTATCTGTCTGTGCTGTCTCTCTCTCTCTCTGTCCTCTCTCTCTCTCTGCCCTCTGTCTCACTCTGTGCCCTCTCTCTGCGCCACCTCTCTGGACTCTCTGTCTCTCTCTTGGCCCTCTGTCTCTCTCTGGGCCCTCTGTCTCTCTGCACCTTCTTTATGTGTTCTCTCTCTGTCTCTCTGGGCCCTCTATCTCTCTATGTGCTCTTTGTCCCCTCTCTGTCTCTTCGCTCTCTCTCTCTCTGGACTCTCTGTCTCTCTCTCTGTGCCCTTTCTCTGCACCCTCTCTATGCCCTCTCTGCACCCTCTCAATGTGCCATCTGTCTCTCTCTGTACCCTCTCTCTGTGCCCTCACTCTCTCTATGTGCCCTCTCTTTATGTGTGCCCTCTTTGTGCCCACTCTGTCTCTGAGCTCTGTCTCTGTGGGCACACTTTCTCTTTGTGTACCCTCTTTCTCTCTGTGTGCCCTCTCTGTCTCTGTGCAATCTCTCTGTGCTCTCTCTCTCTCTCTCTGTGCACTCTGTCTCTCTCTGGGCCATCTCTCTGCACCCTCTCTATGTGTCCTCTCTCTCTCTCTCTCTGGGCCCTCTCTCTCTCTGTGCCCTCTCTCTCTATGCTTTCTCTCTTTCTCTCTCTGTGCTCTTTGTGCCATCTCTGTCTCTGCTGTCTCTCTCTCGGTGGACTCTCTGTCTCTCTCTCTGCACCATCTCTATATGGCCTCTATGCACCCTCTCTATGTGCCATCTGTCTCTCTGTACCCTCTCTCTCTGGGCCCTCTATCTATCTATGCCCTCTTTCTCAATGCCTTCTCTCTCTCTCTGTGTGTGTGCTCTTTGTGTTCTCTCTGTCTTTGCACTATCTCTGTGTGTGTGTGCTCTTTGTGCCCTCTCTGTCTCTGTGCTCTCTCTCTGTGGACTCTCTCTCTCTCTCTGTGCCCTCTCTCTGCACCCTCTCTATATGCCCTCTTTGCACCGCCACTGTGTGCCATCTGTCTCTCTGTGCCCTCTGTCTCGCTGTACCCCTTTTTTCTGTGCCCTCTCTCTCTTTCTATGCCTTCTCTCTCTGTGTGTGCTCTTTGTGCCCTCTCTGTCTCTGTGCTCTCTCTCTCTGGACTCTCTGTTTCTGCACTCTCTCTCTCTCTCTCTGTGCTCTTTGTGCCCTCTCTGTCTCTGCAATATCTCGGTGGACTCTCTGTCTCTCTGCACCCTCTCTATATGCCCTCTTTGCACCCTCTCTGTGTGCCATCTGTCTCTCTCTGTGCCCTCTGTCTCTCTGTACCCTCTCTCTATGCCCTCTCTCTCTCTATGCCTTCTCTCTTTCTGTGTGTGCTCTTTGTGCCCTCTCTGTCTCTGCTCTCTCTCTCTGGGCTCTCTGTCTCTCTCTGCACCATCTCTATGTGCCCTCTGTCTCTCTCTGTGCCCTCTGTCTCTCTGTACCCTCTCTATATGCCCTTTCTCTCTCTCTATGCCTTCTCTCTCTCTCTCTCTCTCTCTCTCTCTGTGTGCTCTTTGTGCCCTCTCTGTCTCTGCTCTCTCTCTCTGTGGGCTCTCTGTCTCTCTCTCTCTGCACCCTCTCTCTCTCTCTATGCCTTCTCTTTGTTTTCTGTGTGTGCTCTTTGTGCGCTCTGCGCTCTCTCTCTGTGGACTCTCTGTCTCTCTCTCTGCACCCACTCTATATGCCCTCTCTGCTCCCTCTCTCTGTACCATCTGTCTCTCTCTGTGCCCTTTGTCTCTCTGTACTCTCTGTCTCTCTGTACGCTCTCTCTCTCTGTGCCCTCTCTCTCTCTGTGCTCTTTGTGCCCTCTCTGTCTCTGTGCCCTCTCCCTGCATCCTCTCTATATGCCCTCTCTCTGTGCCTTCTGTCTCTCTGTACCCTCTCTCTCTGTGCCTTCTCTCTCTCTGTGTGCTCTTTGTGCCCTCCCTCTCTGTGCTCTCTCTCTGTGCGCTCTCTCTCTCTCTGTGCCCTCTCTCTCTATGCCTTCTCTCTCTCTGTGCTCTTTGTGCCCTCTCTGTCTCTGTGCCCTCTCCCTGCATCCTCTCTATATGCCCTCTCTCTGTGCCTTCTGTCTCTCTGTACCTTCTCTCTCTCTGTGTGCTCTTTGTGCCCTCCCTCTCTGTGCTCTCTCTCTGTGCGCTCTCTCTCTCTGTGCCCTCTCTCTCTATGCCTTCTCTCTCTCTGTGCCTTCTCTCTCTCTGTGTGCTCTTTGTGCCCTCCCTTTCTGTGCTCTCTCTCTCTGTGCGCTCTCTCTCTCTCTATATGCCTTCTCTCTCTCTGTGCCCTCTCTCTCTATGAGCATGCTCTCTAGGCACATTGCTGGCCAGGATTTACTGACAATTACTCACACCGTGCATAGTATTATAGTGCATGCTGTTCCGCTGCGCAGAGCTTTGCTCCGTCACCTTAGCTCACATGGATCACACACTCAGTTCTATTGTATGTTATCATTTCTCTTATCGCTTATTGTAACATTTATAGTTATGTTATCAGCACAAGTTTCCAGACAGGACACGGCAAGGAAGTGCCTTAAAACAAAAATAAAGTCCTACATCCACAAATACACTTATCTGCAGCTGTGATAGTGGGCTATATCCCGGGACAGGCACAGGAAAAAACATAAAGATCCATCTAATCTACCCATTATATCAACCTAAAGTTTGGCTTACTTATCTGCTTTTCTCAGAAATGCTTATATTCCTTAACTGTATCTGACCCTACCACTTTAAGGCAGTATCTTATATACATCCCCAGTGAGCATAGCCTGGAGAAGACTTGGGAATGGGGAAGATCACAACAATAAGAAGCATACAAATATATTACAAAGAATATTATGGACAGGAACAAGAGGTCCTGATAAAAAGCTACATGGAGCATAAGAGAACATGTGAGAAATACTTTACAGACAAAAACAGAATTCATAGAACAGATTTTATTTCTTAATAAATGTAATTACAACCTTCTACAAATAAAGAAAAAAAAAGCATGAGGATTTTATTAATAATAGTAATACAGCATGTTAACATTTTATTCATTTTTTTTACAAATCCTATAAAAGATGTTATAATAGATTTATAAAATATAGCTTTACTTTTATATGAATATTTATTTACATACTACAGAACCAAACTTATACCTTGCAATGCATTAATCCCCTTCTGGATCGCTACCTTGTGGTGGTGAGGAGGCTTGTATGCCTCAATGAAGCTGTGAGCTATATCATGTAGGGACACCCAAGATGGACAGGTCATAGTAGAGCGGTCAGACAAAACATGGTCCACTGGAGAAGGAACTGGCAACCCTCCGCAGCATCTTTGCCATGAAAACCATATTGATACGCACAACCAGAAACACAGACAGATGTGCCTGGTGTGCTGCATCCATATAGTCACAGAGAGTCGGACATGACTGAAGGACTGAACAACAGCAATGCAATGATGGTCCCTCTGTCAGTGAAAGCATTAAAGGGTTACATTTAAATTTGCCTAATTTACATGTGATGAGCTGATCTAATGAATCAGTCTGTCACATTGTACAATACACAAACCCATAAAGAATCCTAATTCTGGACTCTGCGTCATTTCACTACAGTTAAAGGGACACAGCAAAGGTCCCAGTTGTAGAAATTAGAAGTGCAAAAATAACTAAATATAATTACAATTGGTTATTTAAAAAAGTGAGTGGAACTGTTAGATAACTTGAAAATTGGGTGTTGTAACCATAAATTATACGAAACAGCCCCCCTTTATCCACTTGTGATGGTATCTTACGTTGCTAATTATTTCTTCTTATAGTGACTGATAAACCAGAAGAGCATGCCCAGTTAGTATATAGATATACATGCAGATCAGAATCATTATGTCACCAATATAGTTGTCGTCCCGAGAGTTTGTGTGTAACGATCGCAAAGTTTGTGGGATGCACATGGGAGAGGGAAGGAGAGAGAAGGAGGGGAGATGGTAGGGAGGACACAGGAGGGGAAAGAGGGAGATTGCATGCTAGGGAGGGCAAAGAGGCGGGGGGGGGAGACACGGGAGAGGGAGGAAGAGACACAGGGGAGGGAGGGCGGAAGAGACACGAGGGGGGAAGAGACACAGGGGAGGGGGGAACGAGACACGGGGGGGAGAGAAAAATCTAATATCCCACAATGTTTGATAGGCAAATGACTAGTATATAAATAGTAGAGATAATCACATATAATTGTTGTCAAACTACGAAACGTCATCACGCTTTGCGAGCTCGCAAGAACTGCTTCTCTCGCAAAGGGAGGGACGCAGTTCAGGACGCAAATGCGAGGGGCCGCATTTGCGGAGGCTCTACGGAGCCTCACAAGCGGTTACAAACAGCCACAGAAGCGGGACTTTGAAAAAAACATCTAACACGCCATGACTAAATATGGACTTACACAAACAAATACGAGCTGCGGGAAAAAACATTATGAACTCCCAAAAATACGACCTTAACAGCCGAACCTCGCACAGCGGAAAACATAAAAAAAACAAATACACACAAAAATTAAATAAAACCTTACCCACAGCAAGTATGCTGCAGAAACATCAAAACAGATTGTTAGCTCTTCAGCACAATGCTTGCTGCATATATTAATTACAAATAGATAAAGTATATTAATTTCTTAATTATAAAAAAAAAACACATATACACAAAAAAAAAAAAAAAAACACTATCGCAATAAACGCCAAAGCCCTTCACCACGCGCCTCACAACGAGAGCCAACGGTGCTTATAGCACACAAACTACACCAGGGGACAGGCTTGCAATAAGCGCAAAAAGGAGATCAGCGCAGACCTTACAATGACAGCAAAAGTGCCTCTGATAACAAAAAATACACCAACCGAAGGCGCTCATTGCGAGCCACGTGATGAGCGCCAAAGGCTTACATTACAAGAACATTAAGGTCTTATCACTATTTTGATCTACATGCATAGTTCGGTCCTTTCCTAATAGAAGCACTCCAGCACATCGCCAGCACAGAAGGCAGCAGTGGCGGTGAGCATCCGCTAGATCTCGATGCCAAGATTTTGCTGCCAATGTCATAGCTTTAGGGTTAGTGTAAGGGTTAGGGGGTAAGGGTTTAAGCTTGGAAATTGTGCACAATCTCAGCAGCGCTTACAAACTGTGTACAATTTCGTCAGAGCCATTTAGCACCTCCTTGCTGCAACTGTTGCTGCTACAGCTGGAGTATTCATACAAGGAAAGATCACATAGTTCTACCAACAGGGCACGCTCATGTGGTTTATTAACGACATTAAATAAAGTCATAATAACAGTGAATTGTTTTTTTTTTAGGTAATTTAAAATACCCAACATTCAAGCTCTATTATCTAACACTTCCACTCAAAATGTTTAATAACAACCAATTGTAATTATATTCATTTATATGTGTACTATTCATTTCTAAAATAACTGGGATATTTGCTGTGTTGTTTTAAAGGTACAGGACTCCTTATCCCATCTGTCTGTTTTCACAAGCAGGGTGTTATATGGCTGGGGGAACATGGCTATTTAAAGTTGTATATCACACACTGGACATCTCGTTAGTTAATTAACAGTCTTGCATTAAACAACTCAATTCCTGTTTATCACCTGTCTGCCACATTATGCCAGGCCGAGGTGTGAACTGTTTATAACCCGAGATGTACAATTTGTTCCTTTTAGATGTGCATCCAGATAAAGTGCCATTGTTTTCACTTTTTTTATAAGGATCTCACACCTACTGATTTTTTTAGCAAAAACTACATTTTAATGATTTAATGAGAATATTTGATAATAATATTTCAATATTAAAGGGCCACACTGTGATCACATTTTCTAGATTGTCTTTTAAATAAACTAAATGTGATAATGAAAAAAAAAACTTAATTCATGAGAAAAAATACACAGAAAATTGTTAATTTTTCTTTATTTTGATTTTTTTAAGTTTATTAAATCAAGCCCTATCATCAACCCAATCTTGTTCCATTGTAACCTCACTAGAATATATTTTACTTAACATGTTTAATTGTATTTGTCATTTATTATAACTTACAGTTTATTAGGGCTGCAATTTAGACTGGGGTCGAAGAGAATTGGTCCAGTGGTTAGGATTTGGTGCTTGCAGGGTTGGGCCTGGTCTTGCTTGGATGGGAGACCACCTAGGAATACCAGGAGCTGTATGCTGCGGCCCACTGGAGAAGGAACTGGCAACCCACTCCAGTATCACTGCCATGATTACCAAGTAGATCAGCATGGTGTGTATGGATCATGAGGTCACGGAGAGTCGGACACGACTGAATGATGCAAACACACACACACAGAAGAGCATTTAATACCCTAATATTTTATATAATCCTGTATTGCAATCTTGCCGGAATATTTTTTCTTAAAATGTTCAAATTTATCTGGAATTATTATACTTTACAGAAAGAAGCTGTAAAGTATAATACATTCCATATTAATTTGTATTTTAGACTAGGGCAACATATAATTTAAATCCAGCCTCCATGCTGCAATCTTTTTCTAAAATGTTCAAATTTATTTTGATTTTTTTTATACTTTACAGCTTTTTACTCCTGGATTTTAGACTAGGGCAGCTTATAATTTAACTCCACCAACTAAATATCCTAGTACTTTATATAATATAGTCTCGTTGCATCACAATTTTGTCTAATTGTCCTTTTTATCATTTCCAAAATAGTCAAATGTACATGGAATTTATTAGTTGCATTGTAATCTTACCTGAAAATTTGTCTTCAAATTTTAAAAATGAGCTGAAATTACAGATTTGTATTCCTGAATTTGGGACCATAGCAATAGTCATCACCTGATTAATAATAAATTATAATATAACAATAACTTATATAGTTATGTTCTCCTAGTTGGATTTATATAATCCAGTCTAGTTACATTGTAATCATACCTAAATATATTTGTTAAAATGTTCAAATCTATCTGGAATATGATAATTTACATATTCTTACTCTTGAATTGTGGACAGAAATTTTAATCCAGTTTTGCGCAATGCCATCATAAATTCCATACAATTTTATGTAATCCATGGGTAAGCAGACTTTCAGTAACAGGGTGCTGAATCTTCGTTAACTTACTTTAAATGTATTGAGTGCCAATAATATATTTAAATGTTTAGAAAATCATTCATATATATGATTAAACTATTTCTATATGTAAAATAAATATTAGAATAAAAATATCTAAAAAAAAATGAATTAAAATAATATATTACACTCGATTTTGATCTAAACATTGCTAACTGGGGTTCCCAATATTCTCATTGGATCAAATTACCAACATTACAGCCCCATTTCATTAAAATCCACTATTATATTCCTATTAACCCCCATGTTATCATCTCAATCTTATCCCAAACGCCATTACTCCATTTCATCTAATCATCATAATAAATCTCATCATTTCCATATTGTACCCCATTCCTGCCGCCTCTCACCCCATCTTCTCCTTTTCCTACATTCCCATAAAATCACCTACATTGGGCCTCATTCAAATGTGATTTAGCCAATTGAATAGGGCTCTATATAAGCACAGAGCATATTTTTTTTACAGAAGTTTTTAGTGAACTTCTATCCAAAAGCAAGGTCTTCACTAACTAAAAAAAAATGCTGTGTGCTTAAATATAGCCCTATTTAATTTGCTGAATCGCAATTTAATAAGGCTGATAATTAGCAGTCCTGATTCCTCACCACTCAGTATCACTATAGTGCTGATTCTGGCCCTACTGCCGTAGGTTGTTGACCCCTGGTATAATCCAGTCTAGATGCATGGGTGTAGGAACTTGGGGGGGGGGGGGGGAAAACAAATCCCCCCAGATTTTTCAGTGTGTGTGTTTATGTTATACTATGGGCCTCATTCAATTGCGATTTGGCCAATTGAAAAGGGCTCTATATAAGCACATAGCATATTTTTTTTACAGAAGTTTTTTTAGTTAGTGATCCAAAAGCAAGGTCTTCACTAACTAAAAACTTCTGTAAGAAAAAATATGCAATATGGAGCCCTATTCAATTGGCCAAATCGCAATTGAATGAGGCCCTATATGCAGTGTTTTCTTTGGGCCTCATTCAATTCCGATTTGGCCAATTGAATAGAGCTCTAAACAAGCACATAACATATTTTTTTTAAAGAAGTTTTTAGTTAGTAAGCATCTATCCAAAAGCAAGGTTTTCACTAACTAAAAACTTCTTTAAAAAAAATATGCTATGTGCTTATTTAGAGCCCTATTCAATTGGCCAAATCACAATTGAATGAGGCCCTTTGACTCCGACACCCATGTCTAGATGCATCATATTTTTACGTAAATAACTTTTCTTAAAATGTTCAGATGTTTCTGGTATTTATTATAACTCATGGCTCCTTATGCCTGAGACTTGGGAACATCATTTAGCCCTAATCACCTCAGTTTGATAAGGAAATGTTAAACAGAGCCAGGACCTTAACGGAGCATTGACCAGGAAGTTAAGAAGCTGCAGAGTTTCCCAGACAAATTTAAAGTTTTTTGATAAATTACTACTCAGGATTCAGTCTGGTCTAAAATGATTATGTACTTAAAGTATTTTAATAGTTATACAGTTTTAGTGAGTGTGTAAAATGGCAGTGTGGTCACCCAGCTCCTGTCACAGTGTTGTCATAGCTCAGTGTCTGAAGTGATGGTGGAATTGTATACAGCGTGTGTTAGTCAGTGTGGGACATTGTCCTTGTGTCAGTGGATGCAGGACAGTCTCTGTGTAATAGTGTACAGTCCTTGTGATAGTGCATGGTGTCAGTGTATACAGTATGTGATATACCTTGTGTGACAGTGTGACTGTATACAGTGTGTGACAGCGCTTATGTCATGACCCATGCATGATCCATTCAGGCCAGTTGATGGAATAACTGACACGACAACTTGAGTTGGGAGAAACAACGGGCCACAGCTTTATTTAGACACAATATAAACAAACAACCATAACTTGTTTAGATGACTAATTTAGTCCTTCCTTCTGGGGGAGGAGCCCGGCCACGAACAGTGACCTCACGCTTTGAGCCCTGCCCAAAGCCCCAATGCTTATCTTTAAGCACGCCCTGTGAGGTGGGGCCATCGCCCCCTTAGGCCAGTGGGCCGGGCAACTCACCTCCCGCCGCACAGACATAAATTAACAATACACAACATACAATAGCCACTTCTCCGAATTCTTAACCAAAATATATATTAATTTCAACATTTCTTATTTATATTATATATATTATATATACTTTTTTTTTTTTTTTTTTTTTTTTTTTTTAAAAGAATAAACCATAACATCTGTTAACAACAAAATACAGGGTGGGTGGGTGGGATTCCAGTCGGGAGACCGCGCTGCTGTGTTCAATGGCGCGAAACGGGCTTCCGACACGCCCCCCGATGCTCCTGATTGGCTAATAGCCTCACAGGCTCCGCTGGGTCACGTGACGCTACAGGCTGACCCAGGGAGCCTGTGCAGCCTCCGCGTCGTTCATGACCCATGCATGATCCATTCAGGCTAGTTGATGGAATAACTGACACGACAACTTGAGTTGGGAGAAACAACGGGCCACAGCTTTATTTAGACACAATATAAACAAACAACCATAACTTGTTTAGATGACTAATTTAGTCCTTCCTTCTGGGGGAGGAGCCCGGCCACGAACAGTGACCTCACGCTTTGAGCCCTGCCCAAAGCCCCAATGCTTATCTTTAAGCACGCCCTGTGAGGTGGGGCCATCGCCCCCTTAGGCCAGTGGGCCGGGCAACTCACCTCCCGCCACGGAGCATGCGAGGGACGCCTCCCGAGGCTGCGATCCCCCCCTGCTGGACATTAAAGCCAAAGCCCGCAAAACACTCTCCCTAAACTCCAACATCATCAACTCGTACCCTATTTCCGTAAGATGAACCTTATCCTTTGCGAAAAAATCATCTGCGCCGACCGGTTCGAAATCTTTATACCGGATGGCCGAGAAACCTTGTTTTCTCACAAAGCTCGCAATCTGCTGGTTTATCTTCTGTCTAGCCTTATCTAAACATACTGGGTCGCGCGCGTTACGCCATGATCTTCTCTTGATCATCTCCGACCAGATAAGGAACGTGCCAGGGAACTTCTTCACCCATTTCTCGATGTCTCGTCTCATCACCTTTAGCATTCGTCTCATGGAAACTGCCCCCAAATCGTTCCCGCCGGCATGAAAAATGATAAGACTGGGCTGCCCGTAACGCTGCGCGTACGTTTCCAAGATGCCGTCGAGCTGCGCCCAACGCAGACCCCGAATACCACACCACCTTACGCGTAAGTCCGTAACAGGAAAGCCCAGTTGTGCCTTTTCTTCGGTAACTGCGGCTAACCTATGGGCCCAGTACACGTAGGAATGGCCCACAATCCATAGTTGCTTCTGTTCCCCTGAAAGTAGAAAGCAACACCATTAAACCACTGCATTTGGCCGAACATAGGAACGAAAACGGTCTGAGTCCCACCTCCCGATGCGCTTTACTGCCGCGTCGGGCAACCCCAACCTAGCCGCTTCAGTGGCAGCTCCAATCCGAAAGGAGTGTGTCCCAAAGTCGGACTGCTTGAAACCGAGCCGGTGCAGTGCGCTTTTTAAAACTCTTTTAAACTGATACACAGACAGTGCCGTTCCATCGGCGTGGACCAGCAGCGAACACCGTCCCACCGGTCGCTGCTTAAGGTACTCCACTACACATGCATATGGGCAACACTCTGTGCCAACCTGATGCAGAACCACTTCTCTTCCTTTACCCACTTGGTCAGTCTTTGACCTCCGCAACCACAATACCACCGTACCTTCCCTGAGGCAGGTATCCACCAATTGCAGACCCCCCGAACCGTGTCTACTGTTCGCGACTAACTCCCCTATCCTAAACGCTCCGAAGAACGCCAGGGAAAAAGCCGTTCGGAAAAGTAGAGATTCAAAGGGATCCCTGCAAACCACCACCAGTTCCTGAGCCAATCTCAGCAACAGCGCAAATGTTATTGGCCGCCTACTATCTGGCCTTTGCGCACCGCTGAACATTCCGCGCACCACTTTGCGCACTAGAAACTCCTTAGTAAGGTCCCTCTGCCCAGCAAGCTTAAACATAAAAGCAAGCGCCGTGACCTGTCTCCCTACTACGGGTTTTGATTCGCCTTGCTCGGCGCACCGCAGCAGGTACCAAAGCAAGATCCCTACGCTCTTGTCCTCCGTCGTGGCACCACCTGCCAGTGCCACTAGGCTATCCCATTTAGCCCACACGCGTCTATAAGCGTTCCACGTCGCTGGGGCAACAGACTGTCTCACGAGTCTCGTTACCTGACAGCTCCAATCTCCCAGAGCTCCTCGGGGATGAGCTCCCCCAGGGCGTTCGCACGAGGAGCCATCGCCCTGAAACGATCCTCCTGAAACCGAGAGAGGGCGTAAGCAATTCCGTTATTCACCTTTGTCACGTGTCTTGCTTGAAACCATATGTTCAAGCGAAGGCAACATAGCACAAGATGCCTAAGCAATCTAATCACTGGTACGGATGCCGCCGTGATGTTGTTCACGGCTTCAACCAACCCCTTATTACCCGAATGGAAAATGACTCGCCTGTCCCTGAAACAAGGACCCCATAAGTGCACTGCTACCACCATAGGAAACAGCTCCAGGAATGTAGGGTTCAGCAGTAAACCCGCCTCTTCCCATTCCCCCGGCCATGCCGCAGCGAACCATCTCCCTTGGAGATACGCCCCACAACCGATCGGTCCAGAACCATCGGTGTGCAGGTCTAGCTCTGCGCTGGTGGTGCCCTCCTTTTGAAGGACCACCCGCCCGTTAAAGTCTGCAAGGAACCTTGCCCATACCTCTGCATCATCACGCATGGCCTTAGAGACTGTTAGGAAATGATGCGGCTTCGCAATCCCTACCGTAGCCAAAGACATTCGTCTACAGAATATCCGCCCCATGGGGATAATTCTGCACGCGAAATTCAACTTCCCCAATATTGATTGCAGCCGCCGGAGGGTCACCCTCCGTGCGCCCCGCAGCGCCGTAATCTCGGCTTGCATGTCCTCCACCTTCTCTAAGGGAAGACTGCACTCCATTTTGCAGGAGTCAATCCGAATCCCCAGAAAAGTCAATTGTTCCGTAGGGCCCTCCGTCTTATCATGGGCCAATGGTACCCCGAATTCTGTACAGATTTCGGTGAACACCTCCAGCATAAAACGGCAAGCGTCGTTTCTCGCTGGGCCAACAAAAAGGAAGTCATCCAGGTAATGGGTAACACTCTTGTACCCCGCCTCGATGCTCACAACCCACTGTAAAAATTTGCTGAAAGCCTCGAAGTAAGCACAGGATATCGAGCATCCCATGGGTAAACATAAGTCAATGAAGTAACTTCCGTCTACGAAGCACCCTAGCAACCGATGGCTTGTCGGGTGCACGGGGAGCAATCTGAATGCTGCCTCGATGTCCACTTTTGCCATAAGGGCCCCCTGGCCCTTCCTCCTCACCAAATCGACCGCCCGGTCAAATGACTCGTAAGACACAGTAGCCTGGTCTCTTGATATGCCATCGTTTACCGAACGGCCTCTGGGGTATGAGAGATGCTGGATCAGTCTAAATTTACCCTTCTCCTTCTTGGGGACCACCCCAAGAGGAGACACAACTAAACCCTGGATGGGCGGGGCCGCAAATGGCCCGGCCATCCTCCCCAATTTTACTTCATTAAGCACCTTAGCTTTGGCTACCCCTGGGAAATCCCTAGCCGACTTCAGGTTTGGGACAAGAAAACCTTGAATGTCGACCCCACATGGAATCCGGAATCCTTCTCGGAAACCGTCCTCCAATAGGCGCGCCGCTTCGGCGGTGCCTGCCAATTTACCGTAGCGCTTTAGCCACGGCAGCATGGCGGGGAGGCGTATGGGCGTCTTGCCCCTTTGCAGGAGGCTCGCCCCTGCCTCCCTCTTTGGGTCTACTGCATCTAGACAGGGGGTGTTCACCTCCACAGTTTGAGCATGCATGCTTAAACCTGCAGTTAGGCGCCCATCTGCAGACCCCCTCGTTGTACGAAAAACAGGTCTTAAGACCTGCTCCTGAGGCGTGGGTGGGGCCCTTACCTCCACCGGCCCCGCTCCGAAAGGGCGTCGTGACTCTCATGGGTGTCATGATATTTAGCCAATACGCCACCGCTTTGTCGCTCCATGCCATACTTGGCCTTGAGGCCAAGTATTGCCGGAATTCCTCATCGTACCGCCACCAGGCTGTACCCCCATAAACCTTGTGAGCATTCCGAATTTCGTCTATGTAGACGAACAATCCCGAACTCTGTTCAGGGTGCCGCTCACACAGTACGCAAGCCCAAATAGAAAATGCTTGCAGCCAGGTATCAAATGTCCTGGGTAGCCTAGCAAAGGATTTCCCCTCCCTGGGGCCCCTCTCGGCCAGGTCTGTTTGCCTAGACATAGGAAGAAGGGAAAACAACTCTATAAACTCCCTCCTCCAGATCTTTTCCTTTACTTCCTGTGGAAGGTGTGCACCCAAATTATCCAACGAGCAGAGGACTATGGGCCTCATGGCTGCGTCGGTAACCCCCACAGTGTTATTCCCAACTGCTGCTATTGCGCTGCCTACCGGCTCGGGCGCGCGCAAGCTAGCTAGCGCCTCGCTCGCGCTCGCTGGCGCCACTACCGCTGCTGGCTGGGACCATGCACCCTTTGCTAGCCCCCCTATCCACGCTCCCATGTCGCGCTCGCTAACTGCAATGTTATGCGCAGCTAATAGAGTCCTTAATGACCCAATAAAACCACCCTTGTCTGCTGCGCAGCTCAATTCTGAGCGCTCACCTGCTTCTGGAAGCTTAGGAGTAGATACGGCCAACGGAGTATCCCCGCGTCTCTCCTGACGCTCCGGGGACTCTGACCGTCTGGCCCTCCGCGGGCTTCTCCTCTCAGATCCGGTGCAAGCACAGCTGCACCGACAAGATCTTCTGCTTCTAGACCGGGATCTCCTTCTAGATCTGTGGGTACAAGAAGAACAGTCACTAGCTCTCCGCGACCTGCATGCCCGCGCCCATACCGCCCTTTCCTCGTCTGAGGAAGGGTCCTGGTCAGCTAAGCTTGCGCGGCTGGAGTAGGCTAGCACTGCCTCCGCCGCCCCCTGTAGGGGGCCCCCTGAGACTTCCTCGGGCGTTGGAATATCCAGCTGTTGGTCAGTCTTGGACCCTTTGCGCTGTGGCCTAACCGTATCGCCCTCAGTCTCTACTCTGCTACGCCTTAGCGGTGTGTGCGTAAATAGCAGCGGACTGTACCTGCTCGTAGCCTTCTTAGCTCGAGTGGGGTGTCCTAGCCTCGCCACTGCCGCTGTCACAGGCATGTCATCAATCATGACCATGCTGTCTTGGCTGTTCATTTCTCTGATGACCCCATCTCTTCTCTCTCTCGTCGTCGCCATGCTCCTCTCGCTGCCAGTTGGGCGTCCCTGTAAAGTACCAGAAGCACTGTTAATTAGGGAAACCCCAGGGACCGTCTGCTTGGCACCGTGAGGGCCTGTAGGAGCCTTTTTAGGACTCCCGGCTTTTCTCTTACCCCCTGCACCCCCCTTGCGGGGTGTTAGAGGGGTGTTTCGCGACCTTTGTCGCGGCCTAGGACCTTTAGGCAAGTTGGCAGGTGGTGGCCGGATTGCTAGGCCCTCACCCCCACCGCCCGTGGTCCTGGCGCTCGCTTGCCTGGGGGGTATGGGGTCCCGGCCGCCCTGACCTGTAACCCCCCCATCTCTGGTGTCTCTGCTACCTGATGGACGTGGGTCTGGCAGCCCTACAGTGGTGGGATGGGAAAAAATTTCCCTGGAGGCATCAGGATTGGCTAGGACACCAGCCACCGCAGGCTGTTCCTGTACAATGTGCTGAGCTCCAAGCGCAGAAGGCATGGGAGGTCCCAGCCTGTCCTGCACCCACCTGACCCCTTGGCTTAAGGCACGGGTCCTAACCTCAGCCAGTAAGGCCTCTAAGCCCTCTGGATCCATGGAAATAGCTAACAGGGGAACAAACAGGGGGCACAACAAGCAGCAAGACAGGCACACACAGACACAGGAACACACACAGGCACAGCACACCACAGGGAGACAGTGACACACACAGACACAAAAAACGGAGGAGGAAAAGAACACAAAAACAGACAGGGATAGCCTCAACAGTGATATCCCCTTATATGCTGGTAAGCTGGGGTGAAATCTCAGTAATTAAACCTTCCTACTGTATTTTTAATGCTGCAGGACCTCAGACCTCCGTCCATCCAGTCGGGAGACCGCGCTGCTGTGTTCAATGGCGCGAAACGGGCTTCCGACACGCCCCCCGACGCTCCTGATTGGCTAATAGCCTCACAGGCTCCGCTGGGTCACGTGACGCTACAGGCTGACCCAGGGAGCCTGTGCAGCCTCCGCGTCGTTCAGTATATACATTGTGTGGCAGTCTGTGTGTGATGGTGTCAGTGTATACAGTATGTGACAGTCCTTATGTCAGTATATACATTGGGCCTCATTCTATTATCGGCCGTAAAACGGCCGCAAGGCTGGGATTCCTTGCGGGGGTTCTGTTACCTCGCAATTCTATTAAACGGCCCCGCAAGGATCTCCTCTTACGGCCGGCCGCATATCTTGGAACCGGCCGTAAGCTCAGAAATCTTTACAGTCAAAAATAAATTCAAGCCTGCACTGTACAGCTCTGTAAATGCTAGGGATCATATTGGGGGTCATGAGGATTAATAGCAACCCCCTCTCAAGCTTGCACATCAGCCCAAATCCGAGTTTACATTAACTGTTTATTTTCCGGCCGCAGCGTGGGCGGGTCTGAGGTGCTCCAAGCCCTCGGGACTTTTTACATGGATATTTGACATATATAAAAAAAAAATTTTTTACGGATTTGAGTGTAGGGGAATGTTGTGCTATTTTTGCTAACACCTACAATCACTTTATAGTCTCCTCAGAGTGCAGGATGGCTTTATTTTGGCTTTATAAAGTGCTTAATTGGTGCTAGCGGGACCTCTTTCCTGCAAATAAGCTGCGGCTCGCTTTTAGCCTTGCAGAGAGGGTTCCCGGAGCAATTGAATAGCAACCAGGATTTTCTTGCGGCCGAAACTCTTGCGGACGTTTTAGATCAAAGGCTTTCCTCCGTCGAGTGCGGCCGCAAGGGATAGCAAGACACCGGCCGCAAGCCTGCCGGAACCCCCGGCCGGAGGGGAATAGAATAGCAGAATAGCTTGCGGCCGTTCCTTGCAGCCCCGCATCTCCTACGGCCGTTAATAGAATGAGGCCCATTGTGTGGCAGTCTGTGTGTGATGGTGTCAGTGTATACAGTATGTGACAGTCCTTATGTCAGTATATACATTGTGTGGCAGTCTGTGTGTGATGGTGTCAGTGTATACAGTATGTGACAGTCCTTATGTCAGTATATACATTGTGTGGCAGTCTGTGTGTGATGGTGTCAGTGTATACAGTATGTGACAGTCCTTATGTCAGTATATACATTGTGTGGCAGTCTGTGTGTGATGGTGTCAGTGTATACAGTATGTGACAGTCCTTATGTCAGTATATACATTGAGTGGCAGTCTGTGTGTGATGGTGTCAGTGTATACAGTATGTGACAGTCCTTATGTCAGTATATACATTGTGTGGCAGTCTGTGTGTGATGGTGTCAGTGTATACAGTATGTGACAGTCCTTATGTCAGTATATACATTGTGTGGCAGTCTGTGTGTGATGGTGTCAGTGTATACAGTATGTGACAGTCCTTATGTCAGTATATACATTGTGTGGCAGTCTGTGTGTGATGGTGTCAGTGTATACAGTATGTGACAGTCCTTTGGTTAGTATATACATTGCGTGGCAGTCTGTGTGTGATGGTGTCAGTGTATACAGTGTGTGACAGTCCTTATGTCAGTATATACATTGTGTGGCAGTCTGTGTGTGATGGTGTCAGTGTATACAGTATGTGACAGTCCTTATGTCAGTATATACATTGTGTGGCAGTCTGTGTGTGATGGTGTCAGTGTATACAGTGTGTGACAGCCTTAATGTCAGTATATACATTGAGTGGCAGTCTGTGTGTGATGGTGTCAGTGTATACAGTATGTGACAGTCCTTATGTCAGTATATACATTGTGTGGCAGTCTGTGTGTGATGGTGTCAGTGTATACAGTATGTGACAGTCCTTATGTCAGTATATACATTGTGTGGCAGTCTGTGTGTGATGGTGTCAGTGTATACAGTATGTGACAGTCCTTATGTCAGTATATACATTGTGTGGCAGTCTGTGTGTGATGGTGCCAGTGTATACAGTGTGTGACAGTCCTTATGTCAGTATATACATTGTGTGGCAGTCTGTGTGTGATGGTGTCAGTGTATACAGTATGTGACAGTCCTTATGTCAGTATATACATTGTGTGGCAGTCTGTGTGTGATGGTGTCAGTGTATACAGTATGTGACAGTCCTTATGTCAGTATATACATTGTGTGGCAGTCTGTGTGTGATGGTGTCAGTGTATACAGTATGTGACAGTCCTTATGTCAGTATATACATTGTGTGGCAGTCTGTGTGTGATGGTGTCAGTGTATACAGTATGTGACAGTCCTTATGTCAGTATATACATTGTGTGGCAGTCTGTGTGTGATGGTGTCAGTGTATACAGTATGTGACAGTCCTTATGTCAGTATATACATTGTGTGGCAGTCTGTGTGTGATGGTGTCAGTGTATACAGTATGTGACAGTCCTTATGTCAGTATATACATTGCGTGGCAGTCAGTGTGTGATGGTGTCAGTGTATACAGTATGTGACAGTCCTTATGTCAGTATATACATTGTGTGGCAGTCTGTGTGTGATGGTGTCAGTGTATACAGTGTGTGACAGCCTTAATGTCAGTATATACATTGAGTGGCAGTCTGTGTGTGATGGTGTCAGTGTATACAGTGTGTGACAGCCTTAATGTCAGTATATACATTGAGTGGCAGTCTGTGTGTGATGGTGTCAGTGTATACAGTATGTGACAGTCCTTATGTCAGTATATACATTGTGTGGCAGTCTGTGTGTGATGGTGTCAGTGTATACAGTATGTGACAGTCCTTATGTCAGTATATACATTGTGTGGCAGTCTGTGTGTGATGGTGTCAGTGTATACAGTATGTGACAGTCCTTATGTCAGTATATACATTGTGTGGCAGTCTGTGTGTGATGGTGCCAGTGTATACAGTATGTGACAGTCCTTTGGTTAGTATATACAGTATGTGACAGTCCTTGTGTGACAGTGTGAGTATATACAGTATGTCAGTCCTTGTGTCAGTATGTACAGTGTATGTCAGTATTTAGTATTAGTGTGAGTTGCTGTTAATAGACTCCTTTGATGATTTCTCTCCTCTCCTCATGTTTCTCACCTCTTTGGACAAATGTTTCTCTGCTCCCCTCAGTTCTCGGCCAGAGCTGGACAAGCAGTCAGGTCACAGATGGACGCCAGGCCGGGGGAGTCAAGGAAGGAGACCTCTCACTGTATGGGCAGTGAGATGTGGTTATAAAACTAAAAAGGATCCTCAGAGGTAATTGTGAGGAGTGGGTGTGATACAAACACATATATTAACTAGCTTAAAAAAGTACATAAGAGAATCATATATAGAAGAACAGGATGAAGAGGTCACAATGCTGCTACAAAATAAGAATAAGAATTCATCCTCTAATAAATAAATAAATAAATAAAGCACCAGGTCCAGATAGAACACCATACATCCAAACTGTCCCTCTTTTCAGGGGACATCCCTCTGTCCCTATTAACCCACCAAACACCCATATTTTGAAGAAAAGGCCCACAATATTTTCCAGCTCTGGCCGTGTCCCATCTTCCTCCTGTTGTTTTCTGGTAACGTCTATAAGAGAGATAGAGTATGAATGAACGTATGTATGGAGTAGTGCACAGATTAAGTAGGTGTATGTCTGCAATGTAGTTACACAATAAGGGTAACAATGCCCAATAGTGCATGAGTCTCCTCTTTGGCCATTTCAGATGATAAAGGAGAGTGAGGGTCTCTCAGTGGAACCTCCCCGGATACACAAAGTTTTCTCATTATAATAACAGGTCAGGGATGTAAGTCCATCACATCTCCAGAATCTCATATTAGCCTATAATGAATTGTATGGGATGCCAAAATAGTTTAGTTGTTCAGTCGTGTTCAACTCTCCGTGACTCAATGGACCGCAGCATTCCAGGCGCATCTTGTGTCTGATTGTGCTTATCCATATAGTTTTCCTGGCAAAGATACTGGAGTGGGTTGCCAGTTCCTTCTTCAGAGGACCAAGATTTATCTGACCTCTCTGCTATGCCTGATCTTGGGTGACCGTACACGGTTTAGCTCAGAGCTTCATTGAAGTACACAAGGTAGCGATCCAGAAGGGGAGTGATTAATATGTGCAACTACTGTATATCATGCTACAATATAGAACTAAATTCATGTGTAAATTAATAAACAAACCAGTACTATTTAAAACCAGTGCTGTTTTAAGGTACATTCACTTAAAAATAACATTAAACCAATACATATTATAATATAATAAACCAAATTGTAACCCTATTAAATTCCCCCAACGTGTAAAATCGTAGCCCGTAACGTAGCCGCAAGATTTACGGTTATTAAATTGGCCTTGTAAAGCTACCCGCAAATGATCTTTGGGTTACAGGCGAAAAAAACCTACGGGCTATCAAAATCTGACCTATGTTGCCGCAAATCCTTTGATCTGTCAAGCCTGTAACTGTTATGTTCGTAAATCGCTATTAAATTGCTACAAATCCACTGGCATTAAAACCCGTAACCCAACGGGTACTAGAGAGGACCCGCAAAGGGGTTAAAATCCTACCAGTAGCACTGTAAATGCAAATATACACACACTACTGTATTTTCAGTGAAAGGGAAAGTTATGTTAGATATTAATATTAATAGCACAACATTCTTAAGCTCCCAAATCTGCAATATAAAATACTTTTTTTAATTATTGTTATATCGATCCCGGCAATCAATGTGTTAATACATATAATGGAACTTGCATGGACTTGTAGATCATATTTACGGATTTATTAATATTGCATTATTTCTGGAATGCGGGTCTGATCTTAACTTGTAATTGAAACCCGTAAGGGTTTGAAATGTGACCTCCATTTTTCATTTTAATGATGACGATCTCTATTACCATTGGCTCCCTCTAAACCCGTAACTACGGGTTTGACTAATTGATCATGTTCACAGCCACACATGCAATGTGCGCAAGAATGGTTTATGGCTTTGCGTCTCCGGCCCGTAACTCGCGCCATGGTTGAAAGTAAAAGCTCTGTAACACAGCAGAATGTCAAGCCCGCAGGCTTTACGGGTGTGCCGTTGCTTGGAATTTAATGTGGCTGTTGGATGCACTTTTGAGAGGACGTACCCTTGTAATACTAATACTACTTCCATTAGCCCTGGAAGCTTTAGTTGCTACATTCCCATTGTGTAGATACAAGCCTCCTTTTATTTTAATCCTAGACAGAACATTTGTATTTCTTGAAAAGTGTATATTTTGAATATATTACTGCTCTGACATTTACATAAAATATATTTATTGTAGAAAAACACACATAAAACTCTCTAGCCAGGACAAAATAGCCAGGGACAAATATATGCTCAAAATGCACAAGGCTAGAAAGGTCTACAGACGTCTCCTGACCTCCCGCAAGAAGCTAAATGTAAATATGTAATAAATCAGAGTATAATCTGCAGCCAGATCTGGGATATATGACAGGCAGTGAGAAATAGCACATTAGTGTAAACACTGACCGTTGTCCTGATGTCTATGGATAACACATATGTCATTTAGAAAGGAGTTTGGATTTGGATTTGGTCCATTTAATTTCTGATTGAAATATTCCCCTCCCATCACCTGACTGTGGTCATAAATGTATAGTATACTCTTGAGTATATTAGGCTAAAAATGCTTAGAATACGCTACCAATCTCCCTCCTTCCTTTCCCGTCTCTGCTTACACTGTTCAGGATATAAGAACATGATCTTGGGCTCCAAACTATAAGGACATGCTCAGATCAGGCAAGGTAGAACTTTTTCTACACAAAGATTAAGATCTCAAAAATGTTTTATGCTCATGACTTGTGTCGTTCAGTTGTGACCAACTCTCTATGACCTCATGGACCGTAACAAACCATGCTGATTCACTTGGTATTCATGGCAGAGATACTGGAGTGGGTTGTCAGTTCCTTCTCTAGTAGGCCACAGTATACAGCTCCTGGTGCTCTCCCATCCAAGTACTGACCAGACTTTGGCTTCAGGGTGGTGTGACCTCTTGTTTCCCTGACTAGAATTGAACCCAGCGGTGAATGCCCCAAATCCTAACCAGGACCACCATAGAACCCTTCTCATGACTTACACAGCTGCTAATTAGTTATTAGTAGCTTATTAGTTTGTTGCATACATCATTAACATGTGAAGTTTTTCCTTAAATGTTTATCTTGAAATTAACAGCTTCTGAGTACAAATAATACCAAACTATGTGCCAGATCAGGTACATGATAACTAGATGAGAAGCGCATGGGGCCAACGTCACTGGAATTAGATTAGTCTGAGCCGGAAGATCTGCTGACTGTAAATTAGGAATCAGCTGTTTGATTTTTGTTAATTCTATTTACAGATCCAGAGACAATTCAGTTTACTTTTTATAAGAAGTCACCTATATGTCAGAAAAAAATAAATTTCAACAAGAAAAATTATTTATACAGTAGTTTCAGACAAGTTCTAGAAGCTAATATTAAATGAGATAGTGACATCAGCTTAAAATGCAACTTTAAGAGGGAGTTGCATAGGATTTTAGCTTAGAAAGATAAATGTATAATAAAATAATACATTATTTCCAACATATATCTCAGCACTATAAAGAATATGGGCCTCATTCTATTATCGGCCGTAAATCGGCCACAAAGCTTCGATTCCTTGCGGGGGTTCCGTTATCTTGGAATTCAATTATACGGCCCCGCAAGGATCTCCCCTTACGGCCGGCCGTATATCTTGCAACCGGCCGTAAGCTCAGAAATCTTTAAACGCAAAAATAAATTCAAGCCTGCACTGTAAAGCTCTGTAAATGCTAGGGATCATATTGGGGGACATGAGGATTAATATCAACCCCCTCTCAAGCTTGCACATCAGCCCAAACCCGAGTTTACATTAACTGTTTATTTTCCGGCCGCAGCGTGGGTGGGTCTGAGGTGCTCCAAGCACTCTGGACTTTTTACATGGATTTTTGACATAAATTAAAAAATAATTTATTTACGGATTTGAGTGTAGGGGAATGTTGTGCTATTTTTGCTAACACCTACAATCACTTTATCGTCTCCTCAGAGTGCAGGATGGCTTTATTTCGGCTTTATAATGTGCTTAATTGGTGCTAGCGGGACCTTTTTGCTGCAAGTAAGCTGCGGCTCGGTTTTAGCCTTGCAGAGAAGGTTCCCGGAGCAATTGAATAGCAAACAGGATTTTCTTGCGGCCGAAACTCTTGCGGCCGTTTTAGATCAAAGGCTTTCCTCCGGCGCGAGCGGCCGCAAGGGATAGCAAGGCGCCGGCCGCAAGCCTGCCGGAATCCCCGGCCGGAGGGGAATAGAATAGCCGAATAGCTTGCGGCCTGTCCTTGCGGCCCCGCATCTTCTATGGCCGATAATAGAATGAGGCCCTATATATATATATGAAATATAAAAGACAATCATGAGTATATAGCTCCTAACTGTCCCTGATAAAGTTTCAGTTGAAATCATCCTGTCCCTATTTAAAGGAAATAATTTTGCCCTGTTTCCAGCCCTAGGGCTCTATATAAGCACATAGGGCCTCATTCAAATGTGATTTGGCCAATTGAATAGGGCTCTATATAAGCACATAGCATATTTTTTTACAGAAGTTTTTATTTAGTGAACTTCTATCCAAAAGCAAGGTCTTCACTAACTAAAAGCTTCTCTAAAAAAATATGCTGTGTGCTTATTTAGAGCCCTATTCAATTGCCCAAATTGCAATTGAATAAGGCCCATAGCATATAAGACCTTGCTTTTGGATAGAAGTTCACTAACTAAAAGCTTCTGTAAAAAATATGCTCTGTGCTTATATAGGCCCTCATTCAATTGCAATTTGGCCAATTGAATAGGGCTCTAAATAAGCACATAACATATTTTTTTAAAATAAGTTTTTAGGGCCTCATTCAATTGAGATTTGGCCAGTTGAATAGAGCTCTATATAAACACATAGGGCCTCATTCAATTGCGATTTGGCCAATTGAATAGGGCTCTAAATAAGCACATAGCATATTTTTTAAAATTAGTTTTTAATCAGTGAAAACCTTGCTTTTTGATAGATGCTTACTAACTAAAAACTTCTTTAAAAAATATATGTTATGTGCTTATTTAGAGCGATATTGAACTGGCCAAATTGCAATTGAATGAGGGCCATAGCATACTTTTTTACAGAGGTTTTTAGTTAGTGAACTTCTATCCAAAAGCAAGATCTTCTCTAACTAAAAACTTTTGTAAAAAAAAGATGCTATGTGCTTATATAGAACCCTATTCAATTGGCCAAATTGCAATTGACTGTCAAAAAATGACGGCAATGAAATTGTAAGTGAGCTAAGGGTGTTTGGTGTATATAATGTGTCTAATGTAGCGTCGTTTGTTTTCTATGTGGTGCGAGTTTTTCGGAATATGCGTAGCTGTTTGGTGGTCTTTTTCGGGAATATCCGTAGGTGTTTGGTGGTGTTTTGCGTGTTTAGGGACCTTTAGCCTCGTTTTCGTTTTGTTCGCCGGCCATTTTTTCTCTCGCTTAGGTGATTTTCGGGTCTCTAAACTTCGAAATGTGTACTTAAATGGAGGTGTAACTTCACTTGCAGAGGTCCTCGGTGCCCCCCTTGCTGTGAGTAGCCTTTTTATGTGTTTGTTTGTATTTGTTGTGTTTGTAATGTTTTTGGTGTTGCGCGGGGTGCGTCCTTGTTTTGTAATCTCGTAGGTGTTTTTCAGCAAAGCCGTAGGTGTTTGGTGGTGTTTTGCGTCTTTAGACTGCTGTAGCCTTGTTTTCGTGTTTTTCGGCGGCCATTTTTTTCTCTCTCTTAGAGAATTTTTTAGTGTCTAAACTGCTTTAATTTTATTTAAATTGAGGTGTAACTTTATTTTTTGAGGTCCAGGATGCTCCCTCTTGCTGTAGGTAAGCTTTTTATGTATTTGTTGTGTGTGTTTTTTTTTTTTTGATATTTTGATGTGTGCGTGTTGCAGCCGTTTTTTGCGAGGTCGTAATGGGTGGTAACGTGTCTCGTATTTTGTTTGCGTTATGACGTAAAGTTTGCGAGAGTCGCAGTTGCTGGCAAGAAGCGCCTTCGACGCTCCTTGCCAGCAACTGCGCCCCTCGTAAATTTTGCGAGGGCCGCGGCTCGCTGCGCAAGCCCAAAAGCGTTAGCAACAACTCGTATGCTCACAACTATATATGTGATATATATATTTATATATATAGATCTGTATATCATGTTATAGGAAGACACCTTAAGATGTCAATACCAGTATGATCCTATATTTCCTAATACTAATATTTTACAATAATATCTTTAGTTTTCAGACATTGTACATATGTCCCAAATACTCTAGATCTCTTTATCCGTAGATTTTTGATGGTATGATTTAATTAGTTCTAAGGCTATATTTCTGTTAATGATTTGACTAAATTAAAAAGCCAGATGGTAAATCATCTTTTATAAACGAAACACCAAATTAAAGGAGCTCATCAGAGATCGACCTAATCTTAACAGGTTAGTTCCATGTACACGATAATCCTATCTTTTAGCTCACTTGTGCCCTTCACAGGGAGAAATATCCTGTAGTATATCAGTCTGGTCCCACTTACTAGAGTGATCCAGCCCTGAAATACCAAGCAATTCTACCCTGAAGAGGAGAAACAGCAAACTCATAATTTTAGCTTTATCTGGGCCTCATCAGTGAGGTACAGCTGACGCCTGGAGTCCCTATAATACTTATGGAGAATAAGCCCCAAGGGTAATTTTAATAAAGAAAACACTGAATTAAAATGTCAGTTCTATGGACATGATAACCCACTCTGAGAGCAGTCTCTTTTAGCTCACTTGTTGCTTTATCTTGTAGGATATCAGTCTGGTCTCACTCAAGACGTAGACTCCTTGCTCACTGTGCCTTGGGGAGTTCAGCAACACACTACTGACGAGGCCCAATCAAGGCAGAAATGTACATCTGGGGTTTGCGGTTTCTCTTATTCTGGGTAGAATTATTAATTACTTTTAATGTCAGTTTGTTCTCTGACTGAGCACCTCTATTTAGTTTTTTTTTTAAATCATCATTTATCCCATCAGTTTACTTATTAGTTACTTTGCTAATGACAGATTATGGCAGATTATACCTGTTATTTATCAGATATGCTTTTCATCATCTGTGGCATCATCCCCAGTAGTTTACACATTGTATAGATTTGCAGAAACACTAATTAATAGTGCAGCATTTGCAGATATATGTGTCACTATATTAGGTCAACTATTCTGTACATGGTTCCTTTCTACACCTCAATAGCTGGAGCAGAATCTCAGTATCCTTTCATCAGATCCGACAGCCACAAACAGAGCATCCAAGAAAAGAACATAGTTCTACCACATATGTATTAACTTGAAGAACTCTTTATCGAACAGGATACAGCATATTTATAGAGAAAATATAATGGTAACAAAAGTAATTAAACAGCGGTGCAATTAAACACTATTATTTGGTAATATAATTAAGATTACTAGGGCAGAAGGCCAAATGAATCTAACTACTAAGAGCTGTTTCAAAATATGTGACTGGTTAGTAAGATGGTTGTAATAAACTGTCCCATTTAAGGCATTGTGTCAGCTTCACAGAGGACCTCTTATATCTGCCTCTGCAAACAATAATTTGATTACACCACCATAGACCAGGTTACACAGTACCTTGAATGACCACAAGGCTATATATAAAATGATACATACACATATCAGGTTTAACATGAATATATTCACTGTTGCAAGCTGTTAACACACAAATATAATGCGCCAGTATTACAGTACAGTGAAACAACCCCTTGTGTGGTACAGTGAAAATACCAATGGTACCACTAGTACACTAAATCCCTTAGCATAGAGGCCCAGTGCAAACAGAACACTTCACACAGCCCTGGCTGGCACTTTGTGGTTTGAGATAATAAGTGTTCCAATTTGTAATGTTGGGAAGTATATTAAACTAGCGACTTGTCCGTCAAAAATGACGGGCCAATAAAATATGAAGTTGTGGCAATGCTGTTTGCCACACAATGTAAAGTTTTCTCTACTCTGAGGACCTTCGGCACTCATTGCGAGCCTCTCCTCTCCTGTACTTGTGCTCATCTGAGCATCTTCGGCTCTCATCACAAAGACAGATATATATATCTATATTTTTTTAAATAATAATTAATTAATTACTTAATACATTAATATACTTTACCTATTTGTAATTAATATATCCAGCAATTAATAGCCTGAAGAGCTAACAATCTGTTTTTATTTTCCTGCAGCATACAATGTACAGTTGGACTGTTGCTGCCCTGAGGAGAAAGTGTCATCAATGTCCCAACTGTGCATTAGAAATAGGCTGCGTGAGTGAGGGCAAACCGTTGGTTTAGTTGTGTAAAGCGGCATTTTAGATTTGTAATGTTATTAATTGCAAGTTAGTGTTGAAAATTGCGTTGTTTGTCTATGTCCTACGCGGTTCGTGAACATTTGCCGCCCTTTGTAATAGTGTATTTTGTAGCTCATATGTTCCTGTGTGAAAGTGGTACGCGGTTGGCGGTGTTTTGCGCTGTCCAGGGTTGTGTAGCCTCATTTTAATTTTTTGGGGCTGCCTTTTTTTTTTTCGCTTAGGCGATTTTTGAGTGCCAAAACTCTGCAAAATCGACTTAAATTCGTGTTCCACCTCACTCCCAGACATCCTGGCTGTTCCCCGTGCTGTGTGTAATGTTTTTGTTGTATTTTTTTTGTTTTTTGATTTGCTCGTTTCGACCATTAAGTCCTGCATTCGTCAACTGCTTGCAGCCTAAGGCGATCCCGCCTTTCCTAAGTGTTTGGTGGCTAAGTCCCGCGTGTTTCATTGTGTGATTGGCTCACCTCGTTTTGCTGAGTCCTGCGTGTTTCATTGCCTTGACTGCTCACCTCGCTTTGCGAGACTCGCAGGCAATGAGCGCCTTCGGCGCTCATCGCCTAAGTGCTGCAAGTTTTAGTGCCTTAACGTCTCGCCGCTCTATGAGAGGCTCACAGGTGATGAGCGCCTTTGGCGCTCATCACCTAAGTGCTCTGAGTTAACAGCTCGCCTCACTATGCTCATTGCAGCCAACGTTGGCGCCTTCACCACTGCAAATGCAGCGAGCACGCAAAGCCTGACGATGATTCGCAGTTTGACAACTTATTATTATTACAGTATATGTGATATATACAGATACACAAGGAGTTAAGGTTCTGCTACAGAAACCTACACCCAAGGAGTACTAGAGACAAATGTTGAGGGATCTGGTGTGATTGGACACTGAAGGCAGGTACATTGGAGACAACTAAATATTATGTAGTGCTTAGGAATCTTACTTTAATATGGGGAAGCCGGTCTACTGGTTTCTCAAACCGGTTTTTATTAACCAAATACAGGAAAATTATATAAAAACTGTATAGTCGTTGGGCTTAGCTTACAGTATTTATTATTTCAGTACATATAATGGAAGAAATTAAAACATAATTTTTTATAGACTGTGTAAATGCTGTGAGATCTAGGAAATAGACATTGTCATCAACATCAGAAGAAATTTCATATTATTTATCCTTATTATAGTGTACTAGCGACTTGCCTGTCAAAAAATGACGGCAATAAGATTGTAAGGCAGGTAATGTTGTTTGCATGCGAAATTAATTTTGTTGGTGTTTTAAGATCCTTTGACACTCATTGCGAGCCTCACGCTGAGTGCCTTCGGCGCTCACCACGTGGCTCGCAATGAGCGCCTTCGGCGCTCATTGCGAGGCTCTTGGTTGTTTGTGTGCTATGTGCAGCTTTGGTGTTTTTTTTCGGTATGGCAAAGAATAATTAATAAAATAAGAAATTAATATACTTTACCTATTGTGAAGTAATATATGCAGGAAGCATTGTGTTGAAGAGCTGGCAATCTGTTTTCATGTTGCTGCAGCATCAGTGCTGTGGAGCTGCTGTGTAAGCGTCATGAATGTGTGCAGTGTAATAGTGTGCGTGCGTGAGGCAAATCCGTTAGGGTAGCTGTGTACTTCCCGATTTGTAAAAGTTATTGTTAAATGGCGCCTAACGTGTGGTATGCGGCTGTGGCTGATTTAGCTTCATTATTTTCGAATTTCGGCCGACTTTTTTCGGAAAATCGTAGGTGTTTGGTGGTGTTTTGCGTGTTTAGGGTCCATCAGCCTAGTTTTCGTTTTGTTCGGCGGCCATTTTTTCTCTCGCTTAGGTGATTTTCGGGTGTCTAAAATTTGGAGTTAAATCGAGGTGTAACTTCACTTGCAGAGGTCCTGGGTGCCCCCCCCCCCTTGCTATGGGTAAGCTTTTTATGTATTTGTTGTGTGTATTTATTGTGTTTTTCATGTTTTCATGTGCACAGATTTCGGATGTTTTTTGTAAGGTTGTAATGGGTCGTGACGCGTCTCGTATTTTGCTTTCGTAACTCGGTACATTTTTCAAGTTCCGCAGTTGCTGGCATGGAGTGCCTCAAGGGCCACAGGCTCGCTGCGCGAGCCCGCAAGCCTTAACTAAGGCCTGCATGCTCACAACTATATATGTGATTGTGGGCCTCACAGCCCTATTCTCTGGTTATGTATTTGCCTTGCATTTAGATCACTGTAGTTCTCCTCTCTCTACTTTTGTATTTGCAATGTTATCCAGACTTTGCAGACCTGCTCTGATTCTGTATCTGCAGTGCATTGTGGACCCTGCATTCTATGGCCCTCATTCAATTGCAATTTGCACAATTGAATAGAGCCCTAAATAACCACATTACATATATTTTTTAAAGAAGTTTTTTGCTAGCAAGCATCTATCCAAAATAAAGGTTTTCACTAACTACAAAACTCGTTAAAAAATATATGTTATGTGCTTATTTAGGGTCCAATTCAATTGGGCAAATTGCAATTGAATGAGGCCCTAATTGCCTAGTTAAGTATATGCAATGCACTGGAGACCCTGCAATTTAATTGCCTGGTTATGTATTTGCAATGCACTGCTGGATCCTGACGGGCTGGAGACCTACCCAGGCACTGGGTTCGGTCGGAGGGCCACGTGACCTGTGCAGGCCCGGGAGTATGGGAGAGTAGGAGGGGCTAGCTGGGGGCAGAGCCACCTAGGGGATTGGCGCCAATTTGGCCATTATGCCCCCAGCTAGCCAAGAAGTTAGATCCCACCCACCCATCCCTAACATTGGGAGCATAGGTGTTAATCTATTGTAAATGGAAAATTATGTGTTAAAAAAAAAAAGGATTGGAAAGTATGTGTAAAAAAAAAAAAAAAAAAAAAAGGAAAAATAAAGTAAGCGGTCAAGTATTTTAGTTTGATCTGTCTACGTCATTAACAGTTGTATATGCTTTCATTTTCAGTTTGATTTATGATGTGTTTGTATTTGTTGTTGTCACAGAGTGGCGGTGGTGAGGGGAGTCGCCGGGACAGTGGTAAAGTGGGGGTGATCCTACCCTACGGGGGTACGGATGCTCCATCAAGGTAGGCCCTGGACGAGGGTCAGGGCGCAGAGTGTACTGTCTCGGTCGTCAGGCTCCTCCCCTCTCTTTATGTATATTTAACAAATGGTATTGTTATTATGTGAATTTGGGTTTACCAATAAACGCTGTGGCCAGGATCTCCCCAAAAAAGTGGTTGTGTCTAATTATTTAATTAGAGGGTTTAGGAAGTGTTTGTGCCTAACAAATTATTTCTAGGAGAAGTTATCCCAAAGGGTCATACGTACATACCCACTGGGCCTTTCACGGGTCATGCAATCTGATTTACTGGTTATCTGTCTGCAATGCATTGTGGACCCTGAATTCTGGTTTCATATCTGCAATGCATTGTGGACACTATAGACAAGTTGACTAGTTATGTATCTGCAATGCATTGTAGGCCCTGCAGCCCTGCTCTCTTATTCTATATTTGCTATGCATTCTCCATCCTGCCCCCTTATTCTGTATTTGCTGTGCATTCTGCATCCTGCCCCCTTATTCTGTATTTGCTGTGCATTCTCCATCCTGCCCCCTTATTCTGTATTTGCTGTGCATTCTGCATCCTGCCCCCTTATTCTGTATTTGCTGTGCATTCTGCATCCTGCCCCCTTATTCTGTATTTGCTGTGCATTCTGCATCCTGCCCCCTTATTCTGTATTTGCTATGCATTCTGGATCCTGCTATGTTATTCTGATATTTGCTATGCATTCTGGTCCTGCTCTCTTATTCTGTATTTGCTATGCATTCTGGTCCTGCTCTCTTATTCTGTATTTGCTGTGCATTATGGGTCCTGCTCTCTTCTGTATTTGCTATGCATTTTGGGTCCTGCTCTTTTATTCCGTATTTGCTATGCATTCTGGGCCCTGCTCCCTTATTTTGTATTCGCTATGCATTCTGGTCCTGCTCTCTTATTCTGTATTTGCTATGCATTCTGGCCCTGCTCCCTTATTTTGTATTCACTATGCATTCTGGTCCTGCTCTCTTATTCTGTATTTGATATGCATTATGGGTCCTGCTCTTTTATTCTGTATTTGCTATGCATTATGGGTCCTGCTCCCTTATTCTGTATTTGCTATGCATTCTGGGCCCTGTAGTTCAGGTTTTCCTGCAGTCCTGATCAGAACCAGGTGAAAGATAAACATATCATCCCTCTCCATCCTGCTCCTGTCTCCTCTGCTCTGGAAGGTGTCAGAGTAAAGGATGTCTAGGGGGTATTTATGGGTGCCCCCCGCCCCGCTGGTCCCTATACCTTCAAAGTGTATCCCTTCCATCTTATTAAATCCCTGTCTCCGTGATCAAACACAGGGTCAATGTCTGAGCTATGGCTCCTATCAGCCCCCTCCTGGCCCCAGGTGTGAGCAGTTACTTGTCCCTCTGGTATCAATTAGAGCCTCCATTAGTACTCAGTCTTATAGTGCCACAGTGATCTCAAATGGTTAAAACAAGTCTCCCATATCCTAAATACAAGAGTCATTAAAGTGTCACTGTAGACACATATAAAATACACTATGTTAAAGAACTACACTTGTAAATAGGCCATGTAAACAAATAATACATTTTATATGCAAGTATACTACAGTGGAATCTTCCATTTTGGTTTCCTAAAAGGTGTGTGTGTGTGGGATACCTTGAATGGAGAGGAAGTTTCTACCAGCAGAATGGGAGTGTGGCATATAACACTACCAGTGCTTTCAATAGGCGCAATACCAAGCTCCTGGGAAACTCACATACCAAATTAACTGAGAAAACAACATGATCACTGTAGTAAAAAAATGTGTATAAAAGGGAAAAAAGTAAGGGTATGAGGCACTCGGTCTATTGTCTTAAGTGCAGTTGCCTGCACATTGAGCATGCCTTGCCTCTTTTTATAATAATAACTGCACTTAGGACAATGCACTAAATGACTTAAGTGCTTATAAATAGTTAATGGCAATTATCTCTTATTAAGAAAATACAGTGAACCCTTGGTACGTGGCAAAAAGGACAAGTACCAAAGTTCTCATAAGGAGTAATGAACTTTGACTCATGCAAGTCTTAGCAAGAGCGATGAGTACCAAGGAAACGTTGAGTGCCGAGGCATTTTCCTTGTCAAAATGCCTTCGGCGCTCATCGCGAGGCCTGCAATGAGCGGCTTCACCACCCATTGCCGTTTTTGCCAAGACTCACCTTTGCTGCTTTGCAATGATCCACTTTGGTGCTCATCACAAGCCTCTTCCGCGTCTACTTTACAGGCCCCGCAATGTGTGCCTTCGGTGCTCATCGTAAGCCCTTCAGTGAGCGGCTCTGCCGCTCGACGTTTTTGCCAAGCTGCACCTTTTCTGCTTTGCCTCTCCCCCTGTGTACTTTATATGCCTGAATAGTTTAGGGCCTACTGTCTTGGGTTAAGTGTTACTGCCTTGGGTTCAGTGTTACTGTATTGAGTTAAATGTTACTGCCTTGTATTAAGTGTTACTGGTTTGTGTTAATTCTTATTGCTTAGGGCTCGTATTTACGTCCTTCGGCCTTGTTTTTGTCACGTTTACGTTTTTTCAATCTTGAAAAAAGGCAAAATATCTCTCAAATTACCTTGCAACCTCACTCACAGGCTTCCTGGCTACCCCCTCCCCCCCCCCCCCTTGTGCTGTGTGTGAGTGTGTAAGTGAATTTGAGGCATATTTGTGTGTTTTTGCAGTTCGGTGGTTCGGCCATTTAAGTCGTATTTTTGTGAGCCCCACAGTCCATCTATGTGCTTCGGGTCCTAAGTCATGCGACCCGTAAGTTTTGCCATGTCCCGGGATGAGCGCCAGTTCATTGCAGCCTAAGTCCCGCATGCCTCAACTGCTCGCCTCGCTTCGCAGCTCACAGGTTGACAACTATTATATGTGATAGAAAAATGCAATTTTTAATAACATTCAACTCATAAAGTGCTTGTTATTATCTATAGTTTTAAATTATACCATATACATTATAGCTGTAGTGGGGGTCCTGGGTGGGGAGGGGTGGGGGATCTTGGGGGGCCTGGGTGGAGAGGTGGGAGATCAGAATGGCAGACCTGGTGGGGAGGAGATCAGAATGGGGGACCTGGGGGGAGATCAGAATGGGGGACCTGATTATGTCAAAAATACTAACATAATCAGACCGCCAGGAAGGTTAATAATTAGGTGATTTTTGCAGATACTTTGTATTCATCTTTTATGTTTTATTTTCTGTTTGTGTAGTTTGTGTCTCGTCTTTCTCATTACTCACTACTGTAATCCTACAGTTAAAACATTATTATTAACTTTTATTTGTAATGCGCCAACATATTCCGTAGCCATGTACAGGGGAAAAGAAAAGGGAACAATACAATATTAACAACTGAAGATTATGGAGGGCTCTGTTTTTAGCTTAGAATCTTTGTAGAAAGTGCTTTTTCCCAAAGCACCCTACAAGATTGGAAACTCCCTACTTACAATCTAATGGGAATGGAAGAGGCAGATAAGGAATAGCAAAGGTTAGGAAGAAGTGAAGTTTAATTAGGTAGGAAGGTATGCAAAGTTAGAATGGTTAAAACATACTCTTTTTTGAAAAACTACACTTGAAAACAGGCAAAATGTTCTTAGCAAGAAAAAAATATTATGTCCTAAAATTTATTATATGTAATTATTCTGTAATAGGGCAGACATTGTTTTGTTTTCCTAAATTAATTTGTCTCAATGTGCAGACAAAGGCCCTCATTCTATTACCGGCCGTAAATCGTCCGTAAGGCTGCGATTCCTTGCGGGGGTTCTGTTAACTCGCGATTCTATTATACGGCCCCGCAAGGATCTCCTCTTACGGCCGGCCGCATATCTTGAAACCGGCCGTAAGCTCTGAAATCTAAAAACTCAAAAATAAATTCAAGCCTGCACTGTACAGCTCTGTAAATGCTAGGGATCATATTGGGGGACATGAGGATTAAAAGGAACCCACTCTCAAGCTTGCACATCAGCCCAAACCCGAGTTCAAATTAACTGTTTATTTTCCGGCTGCGGCGTGGGCGGGTCTGAAGTGCTCCAAGCACTCTGGACTTTTTACATGGATATTTTACGGATATTAAAAATAAAATATTTTACGGATTTGAGTATAGGATAATTATGTGCTATTTTTTCTAACACCTAAAATCCCTTTATAGTCTTCTCAAAGTGCAGGATGACTTTATTTGAGCTATTTTATGTGCTTAATTGGTGCTAGCGGGACCTCTTTCCTGCAAGTAAGCAGCGGCTCGTTTTTAGCCTTGCAGAGAGGTTTCCCGGAGCAATTGAATTGCAAATAGGAATTTCTTACGGCCGAAACTCTTGCGGCCGTTTTAGATCAAAGGCTTTCCTCTGGCGCGAGCGGCCGCAAGAGATAGCAAGGCACCGGCCGCAAGCCTGCCGGAGCCTCCGGCCGTAAGGGAATAGAATAGCCGAATAGCTTGCGGCCGGTCCTTGCGGCCCCGCAACGGCTGTGGCCGCTAATAGAATGAGGCCCAAAGTATTCATGATATTCTGTTGAAAGAGCTTTCACCATAAGATGCAACTTATAAACAAATGAAATGGGTCCACTATATAGTTTAACTTACAGTATAATCAGGTTTGCAGAAGATAAATCAGGAAAACAATGTCTGGACTTAGTAAAACATAATTATATATAACATTAAATTAAAGGATGTATTTATTTATTTATTCTACGTTAAAAAAAATATGTGCCCATGACCAAGTCTAGTTCTTCAAGACAGCATATTGTAAATATGGGACTTCATTGGGGCTATAAAGATGGAGTCGTGTGTCCTGGTAGTTCAAACACAATATTTTAACACCTTCACTTCAAAGACTGGAGCTCAAAGCCTTTATGTAGGTGTCAGTGTGCCAACATCTGCTTCTTGTCTCCCCCTCCGTCCTGCTTCACTGCACACTCAGCCTGGCCTGTGCCTGACCAGTGGCACTGCTGGACTGAGCCAATGGACGAGCAGGGGGTTATCAGGAGCACTTGACTGTAGTGGTGAAAGGATCAATATAATCCCTTTCAGTGAGCTGACCAACACACTTCTTATCTCCCCCCCTTTGACTGATAATCAGAGATGACCCTGCGGTGTCAGATCAGCAGCCTCAGATCAGCTGTGATCATTAACCCTGCAAGCTACTGCAGGGGTCCCCAGCCAGCAAGGTCATAGGCTCCTCCAGCAAGGAAACAGTTAAGAAACAACTGGAGGGCGGATACAAACTCGTTATTTAATATCTGATTAGAAATAAAATCATTACATGAAAATAAATCAATGTAGCTCTTAAACCCCTTCTGGATCACTACCTTGTCGTGGTGAAGGGACTTTGGTACTTCACTGAAGCTGCGAGAAATACATGAATGGTCACCCAAGATGGGCAAGTCATAGCAGAGACGTTAGACTGGAGAAGGAACTGGCAACCCACTCCACCATTAGGGATGAGCACGACCAGACACATAATGATAGATGTGCCTGGCACGCTGAGGACCATAGGGTCACGGAGAGTCGGACATGACTGAATAACTGAACAACAAGCTTTTAAAACGTACATTTTAACTTTAGTATTATAGCTTCCAGCAGCAATGCCTCTTTAAAAGACTCCAACAGATACAAGGCAAAAACAATAATAACACATTTAAGTTTTAACATCTACAAATAAATTATTTTCTTCAAATAAGGATTTTATTGCTAATCAGTAACAAAATAAACACATGGAACCCTATTGTGTGAGCTCTGCAGTGGCCCTTTAATGAAAAGGTAGTTATTAAGTGACTAGCATTAGAATTGTGTTGGTTTTGTGATTTCAGATCTAATCTGGGGTGGGTTGGCTTATTGTCCCTGAACAGAATTAAAGGAACATTCAGGGGCAGACAGACTGCAAGGTGACACAGTGACAGAGATATGAAGGAACTTTGACCTCCGCTGTCTGTCCCTCTGCTGTCACAGACAGAAGGCTCCTAGGGTCTGTACCCCGGTATGACAAAGACTGGGGAGACCTTTGACCTCTGGCGTTGGTCTGTCACATTGCAGGGTGACAAAATGACAAAGAGCACGGGCCTGCGGTCCATTGTTTGAGCCCCCTCAGCTGGACGACTGGCCAGCTGCTCCAGTCTATGTTAATGATGGGTTAATAGACAGCCTGCGCAGTCAGCTGATGCTGGATCTGTATTTCCACATTTCCTTATCTTCAAAGCTCTTGTATTCATGTTAATGGGGACCAGCCAGGGGTGGGAGGCCAGGGGGGATATTAATACCAGTTAGGACATGAAAGGCTTGACATGACATCTATGGTACCCGCTCCCTGCTCTCACCTTCGCCAGTCTGCTTCTAATATTATGGCTCCTGTCCCTGAATAAGGATATATACCCTAGACTGGATAAACAGGGCACCCACGCACTTTATATATATATATATATATATATATATATATATATATATAGAGAGAGAGAGAGAGAGATAAAGAGAGGGAGACAGATATCACATATAGAGTTGTCAGTGTGCGTCACGTTGCGATGTTGGTCACGCAGTTGCAACTTCACATGACTTAGGCTAGATGAGCGCCAAAGGCGTTCATCTGCGAAGCCTCGCGAAGAAAGGCGACTCGTGTACGGTGCAGGACTTAGTTTGCATTGTGACCGTCGCAACTCTAAAAACCCTCAAAACAAAAGACTAAATTTAACAAATATAATAACACACTCGACGACAGCAGAGGGGGAGAGCCAGGAAGCCTGGGAGTGAGGTTGCAAGTGATTTTGAGCTATATTTGGGGGTTTTCGTCAATCTAAAATCGGCTAAGCGAGGAAAAAATGCAGACGAAAAACGTAAAAAAATTCTGAAACTGGATGAAAAGGAGGCTGAGCAAAGCCGGGCATGCAGGACTCAGAAAACACACAATTGCAAAGGCAGTAACACTTACACCAACAACGCCAGGCACGCGGGACTTTGAAAATAAAACAAACGGCAGTCAGCGCACGCCACACAAACATTCAGCAGACACACAGAGGAGAAAGACACAGGGAAGTAGGCAGGAGGAAAGGCTCGCAATGAGCACCGAACGCGCTCTTTGTGAACCACAAGATGAGCGTCGAAGGGGCTCAGCGTGGGGTTCGCGATGAGTGCCAAAGGTGATCAGTGCAAATACACAGGGGAGAGGCTCAAGACGCTCATTGCGTGCCACGCGATGAGTGCCAAAGGTCCTCAGAGCGGGGCTTGTGATGAGCGCCGTAGGTGCTCAGAGGAGCAAAAGCCCCACATTGTATAGCAAACAGCATTGCTAGCCTTACAATTTTAAACCCGTCATTGTTGACGGGCAAGTAGCTAGTATATATATATATATATATATATATATATAGAGAAGAGAGAGAGACATTGGAGAAAGAGTAAGAGTAATGAGAGATAAAGAGAGGGAGACAGATATATATATATATATATATATATATATATATATATATATATATACAGTATTGTTGTTGTTCTTCAGTCATGACCAACTCTCTGTGATCACCATCATCATCTTATCCACACGGTTTTCTAGGTGAATATACTGGAGTGGGTTGTCAGTTCCTTGTCTAGTGGACCGCAATATGTCTGACCTATCTGCTATGACCTGCCCATCTTGGGTGACCCTATAGCTCACAGTTTCATTGAGGTACACAAGCCCCTTCACCAGGACAAGGTAGCAATGTGTTATACATATATATAGAGAGAGAAAGAGCGAGAGAAAAGAGTGATAGAGATTATATAATGACATTCCCGAGTAGAAGAGTTAGGGGTGATATGTGAAAGTACAAATTAGAGAAAGCATAGTGGGGAAGGCCGTCTAGTGAAAGTAGTCGGGTAGATATAAGTAGATATAATGAGCAGACTACATGGAGCTATTGATTCCTCTCTCAAAAACCTAGTGTTCTATATTTTACTGTATAACAAGCATTCGAGAGATACCCGGGACTTCATTAGGTCTGGTGTTTGATAAAATGGGTGGGGGGTATTTTTGAGCGCTTGCCTAATATGGAACCATAGATTTTAATGGTAGATCAGAAACATAGAAATAGAGATTTGATGGCAGATAAGAACAAAAAGGCCCATCTATACTGCCCATTTTATTTACCTGTAAATCATGTCTTAATAAATCCTCAGGATGACCTTATGCTTTATCCCAAGCATTCTTAAATTTATTTACTGTGGTTGTCCCTACCAATTCCACTGAAATGATGTTCTACTTCACAACTTCTATTTCCCATTTTCACTTCGCTATTGCACTTTATTAAATCCTTTGATACGTTTGCACATTTTTATAATATCTCTTCTTTCTGTTCAGGATCCATAGACCACTAATAAGATAAACACTTCTATTCATAACCATCACTTACATCTTCAGACAAGACTGATCTGTTATACAGCGAGCCTCATTACAACCTTCTCACCAGTTTATGTTAATGAGATCCTTATTTACAACACTATTCCTGTATATGGTCTGCATTTTAAAGGAAAGCTGGTGTCTAAATGAATATGTAATGAGACCACTGATTTGCATTATAATGAACCTTTGAGAATATTTTGTGTATTTCACTTAATCTGTGGTTCATTGTGTATTTTACATTTTAATTCACTGGACTAATTTAATGCAAAGTTAAGGGACCACCATATAATGAATGAATATATATATATATATATATATATATATATATATATATATATATATATATATATATACACATACACAATAGTAGATGTATGTAAAGGTGTATAGAATTATAGAATGGTTTATACAGTATAGCATTTGATAATAACTGATTGTGTATTTTCCATTTTAATTCACTGGGCTATTTTAATGAAAAGTTTAAAGGACCACCATATAAAAAACACACACACACACACACACACACACATATATATATATATATATATATATATATATATATATACAGTAGTGAATGTGTGTATAGAATCATAGAATAGGTTATATAGCAATTGATAACTGATATTAATACAAAACAACATCTCCCATTATGCTATGTAGAGAACAGAGGAAGTATATATATTGGTAGCTGTTTTCAGCCAGGCAGTGCACTGACTGCACTATAACCCACTGCCAGTCAGGGCTGGGTCTACCTTTTTGGAGCCCCTTGGCAGTGAAGTGGAGGAGCCCCAGCGAGTGAGGATGCAAGTTATGCATTTAAGTTAATTTTTCTTGTTCTAGGTGGTTACTGCAGCATTTCATTTTTTTAAAAGTCAGGAACCATTTGTTTTTAAAGTGGCGCCCCTCACAGGGCTGCGCCTTTAGGTGGCTGCCTAGTTGGCCTAATGGGTAATCCGGCCATGCTCGTAGTACATGAAAATATACATTTGTATTGTATTTCACATCATTTTTTTTAAATGTTTGATATATAATCTGGAACTCTATAAATGAAGAAATAAAATAAATGTACCTGAAGCAGTGATATATTAGCGGTCTGCCATCATGCAGTTCCCTATCACCTCACACACCCTAGAACAGGCGGTTTGGGGCCCACATGCAACCCTCAGTAACTTCCTATGTCACCCCCCCATAGGTTGTATAGAGTGGGAGAACATGTACCCCTTTAATAATGCAGAATCCATATCATTGGTGGAACTAGTGAATGGAGGGCTCCTGTGCCATATAATTTGGGAGCCACCTTACAGATCTCTATACACTATACATGGCTAAAAAAAACTCCGAGAATATACAGGGTCGAGTCACAAATATTATGACCACTACCTACTTTTGACATCAGCCACGCTTAGCCAATGAAATATGGCACATGTCGCAACCAGGGCCAACCAACATGGTACATACAGTTGAGCAACTCACCACCCAAATGAACCAAGGACCTACCAGATGTGAGTCTAAAATGACAGTACAGCCAACCCTGTTGCGTATGTGGCTCCGTAACAAACGGCTGATCACTGCACCCATGCTTCAATTTGCACAACAGTACCGAAATTGGACCTCTTCTTATTCAGCAAAGGGTTGCCTTCTCATATGAGTCATGTTTTCTGCTCTGTTGACTGGATGGATGTTGCCGTGCAATGGCTTGACTATTTTACCTCTCCACAACTAGCAAAAACTGTCTCTTGCGCCTCACACCACATATCGTCATTGTGTAGCAGTTGTGTAAATTATGAGCATAAAATAATTTTTGAAAGAAAATCTTAAATACTCTGCTTGTGCCATGAGGAATTCCGATCTGGACTACAAGTCTGCCTGTAGCTTGCGGGAGAAGGTTATCCTACAGGGCATTACTGTTCTATTTAGTTCTGTTATCAAAAGGCTATTCATAGTGGCAATCCTTCAACACAATCAAATACAGATTTTCTCAGCATCCAAGATTCCTAAATCTGTTAGGAATACAAACAAAATGTCTGCCACAATTAAAGCAAAAGTGAATACACTAGATACAAAGACTGCATTTATTTATTAAACATTGTAAAAATCATTTTGCACATTATCAAGTTTTGCTTAAGGGCTTCAGTTATCTTTTAATGCGTCACACCACCCTCCCCACCCCCATAAATGATAGCAGCATGTAACAAGTGCACCCTGTACGTGATATTCTGCACTAAGTGACAATGCCATTTGGTGTCTATTAGTCAGACTGGCTACATGTCCATTATACAGTAGCTGCTAATGATTCTACATTAGGGCTGTGGTTTATAATGGTAGTCAAATGGTAGATCTAGACTTACTGGTGGGTAATGTAGGAGGGTCTCAGAGTGACAATTTACACATCAGCATTGATTAATTAACCTTAAAGTGACAAAGTGGAGGTGCCAAACGTGATATAATTTAAATTGTAAGCTTACAAGTTTTCAGTCTTGTGCCGGTGCTTTAGGAATTCTCTATGTACGTTTGATTTTAAGGGCCCTTTATTTATTTGCAATGTGTTAAAATTATATTTGCATTGTACTTAACCCCTGTATAGAGCTACATAATATAATAAGGATAATAATATCTATTGCTATTGTTCAGTCCTTCAGTCATGTCTGACTCTTGGTGACCATATGGACCACCGTGTTTCGGGTTGTGCTCATCCATAAGGACCACAGCACACCATGTCTTAGGTAGTGTTTATCCATAAGGTTATCTTGGCAAAGATACTGGAGTGGGTGCCAGTTTGTTCTCCAGTGGACTTCTATTTATCTGACCTCTCTACTATAACCTTCCCATCTTGGGTGACCCTATATGATATAGCTCAGAACTTTATTGAAGTACCCAAGCCCCTTTACCATGACATGGTAATGATCCAGAAGGCGAATACATCTATAGCATAGGTAATAACAAGTATTTTATAAATTACTTTTATATAACTACCATTTCCTACAGTAAACTTACACTGAAATCTACCACTTTACATTTCTGATCCATCCACAAAGACTCACATTGTTACAAATAATTACTGATTACCCAAGTCAGTTGCTTTCAGTGGAAAGCAATGTGAAATACTGTGCGACTTTTGGAGATCTGGTCTCCAGAACTGGACACAGTATCAAGGTGAGGACTATGAATCTAAATAGTGACATTGGTATCAACCTTTACCGGATACTAATTCCTCTTCCAATATATCCTCCAATCATCCTACTGGCATTTCCTGCTGTTTATACCTTATGCAATATAATAACTGCTCTCTTTTCTCTTCTGTTGTTGTCATCAAATTACCGTCCAGTGGTTAGGATTCAGTGCTTTCACTGCTGCAACCTGGGTTCAATTCCAGTCAGGGAACCAACAGGTCACACCACCCTGAAACCATGCAGGGTTGGGCCTGGTCAGTACGTGGATGGGAGACACATTGGAATATCAGGAGCTGTGGCCCACTGGAGAAGGATCTGGAGACCCACTCCAGTAGCTCTGCCATAAATACCAAGTGGATCAGCATGGTGTGTTGCGGTCACGGAGAGTCGGACACTACTGAGCAATGCAAACACACAAAAACAAATAGTAGAGGCAGTAACAATTTTATTTTCCCAAGCTCCTTGATCTCTTCAAAGGGTGACTGCAGCCATGAAATAATAAAAAAAAAATATTAGCTTCTGGGGAAGAAAGCTATGGCAAGTCTGGACAAGCTATTAAAAAGTAAAGAAAGATATATCACTATCAACAAATGTCCGAACTCTGATATTCCCAGTTGTAACATACGGATGTGAGATCTGTACCATAAAGAAGGCTGAGCTCTGCAGAAGTGACTCATTTGAATTGTGGTGCTGGAGAAAACTGCTTAGAGTCCATTGGACGGCAAGAAGATCCAATAAATCAGTACTTCAGGAAATCATGACAAACTGGTCACTGGAAGGTTTGATCATGAGGCTGAAGCTCAGATATTTTGGTCATATCATGAGAAGATAGGAGACTCTGATACTGGGAAAGATAGAAGGCACATGAAAAAGGGGGACCACAGAGGGGGAGATGGATAGATGATGGATCTCAGAGGTGCCTCGCATGCTGCGATCCCTAGGGTCACGGAGAGTCGGACACAACTTAACGGCTAAATAACAACAAAATATTCTTCTGTAAGAGCATAAATTTATATATTAGCATTGAATTGTTAGATTACACATATATACAATTTTTCTAGTTATATTAACTCATTACATGTATGGAGTGCAAGATGTATACACATGATTGTACAATGATATATATATAACACATACCTATAAACATAAATGGAGGATTTTGTTTGATGGAGCCTAGATATGAACGAATAGGATGCAGTTGGAGCAGGAGGGAGAGCTGGTTGTAGGTTGTCATGTCTTCCTGCTGTGTAAATTAGATAGGTGGTAACAGTGGTTACAGTGTAACCATATGTATATAAGGATAACCTTTTAAGCTCAATATGTTGTTTTTCTGAAGTATATTTATGACTTTTACCGGGACTTTGATGTTTTGGAAACTTCCTGCACTGATAGTAATGAGGATACATGTCCATATGTGACACATTAGGCGGGTGGGGGGCTTCCTCCCCCTGCCCCTCTGATGCTGCTCTCCAGGTCAGTGCCCCATTTATCACCATGCAGCCCCCTGCCCTATCTCTAGCCCTGTAGCCGCTACATCCAGGGTGAGGTTTCACAAGATGTTAAGCCAGGTCCAACTCTCTGCAGAGGGGGGTCTCCCATCTCCCCCCATCTGCTACTGATCATGTTATCCTGGGCTGTTATATCAGATCCTTCTGCTGATGGAAATCTGCCACTGTATTTAGTTACAGAGGAAGGGGCAGGAAAATCTGGAGAAATTGAGGAATTGTCATTGTGTTATTCTATATGGTCTCTTGAATTAAATTACTTAATAACGGGCAAAACGTTTTAGAAAGTAAAAAAATAAATAAACAAAAACATAATTTTTTTATCTTTTATAAAAAAAAAATATTTACTGCCCGATCCATTTTTTTCGTCAACTGACTCTATCTTCTACTATCTGCGGAGCATGCATATTTGTAAATGAATAAGCTTTTCATTCATTCTGTTGGTAACACTGGCAGTTTTAGCTGTCACACTACACTTGTGCAGAACAAAAAATCCTGTGCAACGAAAGTTTCTGCCCACCACAGGAAATTGATAAGCAGATATCAGAATGGTGGATCCCACTGCAGCATAAGTTGCATATAATATGTATAAAAGTGAAATACAGTATTTAGTATATGGTAAGCACTAGAGTGAGAAAAGCTCTCCACCGTATTTATATATATATATATCCCCTTCTGGAACACTACCTTGACATGGTGAAGGGTCTTGTGTATCTCAGTGAAGTTGTGCGGTGTATCATGTAGGGTCACCCAAGATGGGCAGGTCATAGCAGAGTAGTCAGACAAACTGTGACACATCAGATAAGGAACTGGCAACCCGCTCCAGTATCTTTGCCATGAAAATATTGGATAAGCACAACCAGACACAATATGGGCACAGAGAGTTGGACACAAGTGAATGACTGAACAACACCAATAGCTATTTATCTCCCATAAACTCCCCGTTATCCGGCACCCACAGGGACTCCCTATTGCCGGATAAGTGTAGTTGCCGGTTAATAGGGAGTCCCCAAAAAAAGGGTCTAAACGACCCTTAAACCCCGCAAAACGCCTTTAAAAAGGCATTAGCACCTAAACTGGGCCATTGAGACCCCGAAAAAACAATTAGAAAAAAAGTAAGTATTTTTTTTTTGCAGTCTCGAACTGCTGAATAGTGCCGGTTATGCCGGTTTAGCGGGATATTTTTTAATATGGGGAATTAATGCCGGTCGCGGTTGCTTGAGAGTCCCGGTTAGTTAGGTGCCGGATAACCGGGGTTTCTATCTATCTATCTATCTATCTATCTATTTATTTATCTATCTATCTATTGCAATATATAGAAACAAGCTTTCAAGAGTCTAGAAAAAATGCAGCTTTGACCTTACAATTAGATGTACCGTAATTATTCTTTACTGTAGACAGTTGTCTAAATAAATATAATATTTAGAAAAATGAGTGCAAATGTTAGAGCTTGAAAGTTAAAATATATGTGAAAATTCCCTCACTCCCTTATAATGGCTTTATCTCACATTATTAGTTATCACTTAATATGTGGGTGCACCCGTGAAGGCTATGCCCAGTTGGTATAAGTAGAATTAATGGCATCTGTGACTATTCTGATTTATCCAGTTGGGCATGCTCTTGTCTGGAGGGAGAGAGAACAGAACTAAAATGAAAAGGTTCAATCTGGTGACAGTTCAGTGGACCATGTGTGTGTGCGTTGCTGTGTCTGACTCTCTGCGATCTCATGGACCACAACACAGCATGCTGATCCACATGGCAGAAATACTGGAGTGCGTTGCCAGTTCCTTCTTCAGTGGTTGACAGCATTCTGGTATTCCAAGGTGGTCTCCCATCCAAGTACTGACCAGACCCATGCCTGCTTGGGTGGTGTGACATCTTAGTTCCTTGACTGGGAGGGGCCCAGGGCTGTCTCCCCCATGCACCATTCAGCCCCATCCTCTTACTTGTGCACTGAGCTCTGTGGGCCAGTTCCCATTAGTAAGAGGTTGGATATCCTTCCCCTCCCGGCACTTCAAATTGCAGGGAATTCCCCTCCCCTGCAGTATGAAGATCCGGCAGGGGAAGGATATCCAACCTCTCATTAATGGGAACCAGCTTCTGCAATATGAAGCACCGGCAGGGGAAGGATATCAAACCTCTGACTAATGGGAACCGGACCACGGAACTCAGTGAACAAGTGAGTGGGGGGGGGGGGGGGGGCATGTTAACATAAAAGGAACATGTTAACATAAAATATTTTTTACAAGAAAACTAAAAAATAAATGAAAAAATATATATAAATACTAGAATATTGCCCATCAAAAAATGACGGCAATGAAAGTGTAAGTGAGCTAAGGGTGTTTGGTGTATATAATGTGGCTGATGTAGCGTCGTGCGAGATTTTCGTAATATTCGTTTTCTATGACGTGTAAGTTTTTCGGAATATCCTTAGCTGTTTGGTGGTGTTTTGCGTGTTTATGGTAGTGTTATGCGTGTTTAGGGACCTTTAGCCTCGTTTTCGTTTTGTTTGGCGGCCATTTTTTCTCTCGCTTAGGTGATTTTCGGGTCTCTGAACTCCGAAATTTGTGCTTAAATGCAGGTGTAACTTCACTTGCAGAGGTCCCCCCTTGCTGTGAGTAACCTTTTTATGTGTTTGTTGTTTGTATTTGTTGTGTTTGTAATGTTTTTGGGGTCGCGTGGGTTGCGGCCTTGTTTTCGAATCCCGTACGTGTTTTTCGGCAAATACGTAGTTGTTTGTTGGTGTTTTGCGTCTTTAGACTGCTGTAGCCTCGTTTTCGTTTTGTCGGCGGCCATTTTTTCTCTCGCTTAGAGAATTTTTTAGTGTCTAAACTGCTTTAATTTCAGTTAAATTCAGGTGTAACTTTAGTTTTCAAGGTCCTGGATGCTCCCTCTTCCTGTAAGTAAGCTTTTTATGTATTTGTTGTGTGTATTTGTTGGATTTTTCATGTTTTGATGTGCGCGTGTTTCGGCCGTTTTTTGCGAGGTTGTAATGGGTCATAACGTGTCTTGTATTTTGTTTGCGTTATGACGTAAAGTTTGCGAGGGTCGCAGTTGCTGGCAAGGAGCGCCTTCGGCGCTCCTTGCCATCAACTGCGACCCTCGCTTCGCATATGCTCACATCTATATATGTGATAATTATATATGCGATAATTATATATATAGAGCACTGGATGGGGGGGCTGGGGCGGGTCAAAACATTTTGTTTTGCTCCTCCTCTTTGGGGGGGAGCTACTGCTGGTGCAGTAGGTGCAAAGCACTGAGGCCCACAACGTGGTCGGGGCCCTCTGCTGTTGGCATTTAATTTGGAATTTTAATTTAATAGGAGAGGATAGCAGGTAATTACTTTATAGAAAAGTAAGGGTTGATCTGATCATCTACATATACTTTTGGCTTTTTTATTGACCCCATGGGGTAGATAAAGGTATGCAAGGGGGCACCAAAATTTTTTTTCTCAGAAATGTATTTTGAGTATAGAAGGAAAAAAATGAAACAGAAAATAGAGCGTCAGAGAGTACAAGGGAAAGTGAAAGTGCTCTGCAAATATTAACCTATTTTGTTTCTTGAGGTGTTTAGGTTTTGGCTGCGTGTCTCGAGACTCCTGGAGGGGATGGGTGTGTTTCTTCATTGTGTAAATTCATGACGTGATGGGTGTATGATGCCCTCTGAATGTGAGCAACTGAAGTAGTTTCATTGTGCCCAGGGGACTGTACGGTCCATGTGCCCACGGGTGGAGCTACTGTTGGTGCAGCAGATGCAAAGCACCAGGTCCCACAAGAGGGTAGGGGGCCCTCTGCTACAGGCAGTAAATGAGGAATCTTGATTTATTATATGAGCATGGCAGATAATTACTTTATAGAAAGGTGATCTGATCACCATGGGGGGTAATCTTGTCATCTACATATGTTTTTGCCTTTTTTAATAGATCTCAAGGGGTGGATAGACAAGTTCCAAAGGGGTCCTCAAGTATTTGCACTGGGGCCCTCCCTTCACTAGCTCCACCACTGCATGTGCCCCTGCCAATGCTGCATCTACCACACTAGGCCTGTTCCTCCCTCCCGCATCCTTGCCCAAGAGATGTGCATCAGACCGTGTTTAGTTTTGGCCAACCTGTATATCAGCCGTGTAATTGCCAGGTCTTACCCGTGCCCTATACTTTAGGTGCCAATCTCTATGCCCTTGCCTTGATTTATAGGTGTGCAGTTCTAGCTATGTAAATATATAATTTAACCCATGCATTTATGCTGTTGTGAGAGCTGCCATCTTTTCTTTCTGTTAATCTCTTTCAACAGGTAGGACAGGGCATTAAAGGCATATAAACATACAACTGCTTCAAGGAAAATGTGGCAAAACGTAATGTTTTCAGTATGACTAATGGTGACCCTATTATTCTACAACTCTCTCGCCTGTTTAGAAATCAATGCCTGCCCACAGTAAAGAATAATTGTAAAAATTAGGCAATACATCAAGTTCTGTATTTTTTATTTTGAAAGGAAGATGTAGGTCACTTTTTTCTATATGATCTCAAAACCATTATTTTTTTTTTAAAGAATAAGCACAATTTTTACTTTTGTATCTTTTATATGCTTATATTCTTAACTGCAAGTGTCCCATTTCCTCTTTCTAAGCTGATTATGCATACTATTTCCTCTGCAGGTAGTGTCCTTAAAAAACACTGGCAGTTTTAGCAGCCGCATTCCCATTGTGTAGAGGGGTCTCCAAAATCGGTCCTGGAGGGCCGCACCCAGGCCTGGATTTTAGGATTTCCTTTCTATGCACAGGTGAGTCAATCAGGATGACTGAAGAAGCAATAGTCTCATCTGCTTGCAGTAAGGATATTCACAAACTCAGGCCTGGGTGCGGCCCTCCAGGACCGAGTTTGGAGACCCCCGGTGTTGATAGAAGCTGTTTCTGCATTCAAAGTCTCCTCCCAGCTCAAGAAGATGATCAACAGAAAGCAAAATGGCAGCTTTCACTGCAACATATTTGCAAATAATTATGTACTATTTTTTATTTAGTTTCTAAAACCATTTAGCCTATTTTCAAATGTAGATCTGCAAAATAGTTTGTTTAAATACAGGGCTACAATGGTCCTTTCATTTTATAAAACCATACTGCACATTATCAAGTCTAGTTCTTCAGAAAAGCATAGAGAAAATAATATAATTATCTCATTCTCTATAGGTTTTTGGGGTCAGAGCCCTCGAGTCCATGAAGGGAGGGGTTAATTAGAGGCTGCCGGCCGCCGTGTCTGGCAGATGGTGCGGCTGCCTCACCCCCTTCTTTGTCTGCACAGGTGAGGCAGGTAAATGCAGGGGGGAGAGGAGGGGTCGTAATTTATAGCCAGCAAATAAACTGTTCCTTCCTCTTTTTTGGCGCCAGATTCAAAAAAAGACAATGTCATTTTCTGGAAATGCTGACCCCACCCCAGATAACTAATGTGCAAATATTGCAGACGCTTGAATCATCAGTGTATGCCCACGCTATAGTTAACTCATTCACTGCAAGAAAGGCAATGGAAGAGTTAATGATATAAGCAAATACTTCTTGACTTTATATGCACAGATTAGAGGACAGAAGGGAGAGAGGAGATATGAGACCTAACAGAAACATAGATATGGTGGTACCAAAAGGCCCATCTAGTCTGCCAATTCTATCTACCTAAAAGCTTGGCTTCAATAATCCTCAGGATAGCCTCATGTTTATTTCAGGCATGCTTACATTCCTTCACTCTGTTTGATCCTACCACATCCACTGGAAGGCTGTGCCACTTATCTGCTTCCATTCCTGTAATGTAGTTTTATACAGTCTTCACTAAATCTTCACCTTCTAACTACAAATCGGGGCCTCTCCTCTAATCTATTCATATTCAGGACATGACATTTTTCCTTTTAAGTATTTTTGACCCTGCCCTTTTAGTCGCCTCCTTTGGGAGGAATTGTTACCAATCTTCTATAATAATTACTAGTATCTTATGTCTGTTACGCCTGCATAGTGTGTTCTGCGCAGGCGCAACATCAATAGTAGACTCTGGGCATGCGAGCATGTGCAGAAGCATCATTTTTTTTCTAACCGCTGCCATTAACCACAAGAAGCACAGAGAGAGAGAGAGAGAGAGGACAGAGAGAGCGAGACAGGACACACACACGTAGAGAGACAGAGAGAGAGAATACAGAGAGAGACAGGACAGAGAAAGAGAGAAAGGTCACAGAGAGAGAGAGAGAAAGGACACAGAGTGAGAGGACAGAAAGAGAGAGACAGGACACACACACAGACAGGATGGAGAGAGAGACAGGACAGAGTGAGAGAGAAAGGACAGAGATAGAGAGGACAGAGAGGCAGGATACACAGAGACAGGACAGAGAGAGACACAGGACACAGTGTGTGTGTATGAGAGAGAGAGAGACAGGATACAGAGAGAGATATGTCAGAGAGAGAGGAAAGAGAGAGACAGGACAGAGACAGGACAGAGAGCGCGAGACAGGACAAACACACATAGAGAGACAGGACAGAGAGCTTGAGACAGGACACACACACATAAAGAGACAGGACAGAGAGAGAGAGAATACAGAGAGAGAGAAAGGACAGAGAGAGAGAGAGAGAAAGGACACAGAGAAGAGGACAGAGGGTCAGGACAGAAAGAGAGAGACAGGACACACACACACAGACAGGATGGAGAGAGAGAGACAGGACAAAGTGAGAGAGAAAGGACAGAGATAGAGAGGACAGAGAGGCAGGATACACAGAGACAGGACAGAGAGAAAGAGACAGGACACACACACATAAAGAGACAGGACAGAGAGAGAGAGAATACAGAGAGAGAAAGGACACAGAGCGAGAGGACAGAGGGTCAGGACAGAAAGAGAGAGACAGGACACACACACACACAGACAGGATGGAGAGAGAGAGACAGGACAGAGTGAGAAAGGACAGAGATAGAGAGGACAGAGAGGCAGGATACACAGAGACAGGACAGAGAGAGAGACAGGACACAGTGTGTGTGTATGAGAGAGAGAGAGAGAGAGAGAGAGAGAGAGAGAGAGAGAGAGTATACAGAGAGTGATAGGACAGAGAGAGAGAGAGGCAGGACAGAGAATGAGAGAGAGGCACAACAGAGAGAGAGAGAGAGATGGCAGAGAGTAAAAGACGGGACAGTGAGAGTAAGAGGCTACAGTGACATAGAGACAGGATAGAAAGAGGCAGGACACATACAGAGAGACAGGACACAGAGAGAGAGACAGGACACAATGTGTGTGTGCGTGAGAGAGACAGGACGCAGAGAGAGAGACAGGACACAATGTGTGTGTGTGTGAGAGAGACAGGATACAGAGAGAGCGACAGGACAGAGAGAGGACAGAGAGAAAGACATCACAGAGAGAGACAGGACACAGACAGAGAAAGACAGGACAGAGAAAGAGACAAGACAGAGAGAGGGAAAGTCAGAACAGAAAGAGTAAGGACAGAGAGAGAGAGGGGGGACACAGCGAGAGAGGAAGAGAGACAAGACAGAGAGAGAGTCACGACAGAGAGAGAGAGGACAGACAGCGAGAGAGCGAGGGCAGAGAGAGAGAGAGACAGGATATACATTTTATGATATGATCATTTATGGCGGGCAACTTACTAGTTTAGTAATAACCTTTTGAAGACCTGGCTAGGAATCTATATATGACATTTGTTGTTGTTCAGTCATGTCTGACTATCCGTGACCTTATGTACCAGAGCACACCATGTCTTAGGTTGTGCTTTTCCATAAGATTATCTTGTTAACTGGAGTGGGTTGCTAGTTCCTTCTCCAGTCGACTGTGATTTGCCTGACCTCTCTACTATGACCTGCCTATCTTGGGTGCCCTATATGGTATAGCTCACAGCTTCATTGAGGTACACAAGTCCCTTCACCACGACAAGGTAGTTATCCGGAATGAGACTTTGGGACATTAATACTAACCTTTCTCTGCTGATAATTCCTTTTCCAATTTCCTGCAGTTTTGTTGCATTGTATTCCTTTTAATCATCACATAAAATACACCCCAAGTCCATTTCCCTTCCTTTGGGTTTAATGTGCCCTAAATAGTAAATAAGCTGTATAGATATATTCCTCCCTGGGGAGCATGCCCAGTCTTTTCCTTTTTCACAGGCCTTTAAACTGAAGACAATAGATTCAGGGAGTAATTAGCAATTATTGATAATCTACCATTAACAAGAAATATGAGTGTGTATATAGTGGGAGGATCTCAAAGTCTCATTTCCATGTAAAAATTTTATATTTCCATGTAAGTTTACTGTAAGAAAAATACATTTTTAATAACATCCAATTGATATCACTAATATAGTTTTTGTACTGCGAGTATGTGTGTAACGCTTGCAAATTGTGAGTTGAAGGAGAGAGAAGGAAGGAGGGGGGAGGGAGAGAGAGTGAGAAGGAGAGAGAGAGTGAGGGGGAGAGAGAAAGAGAGAAGGAGAGGGAGAGAGAGTGAGGGGGAGAGAGAGATTAAGAAGGAGAGGGAGACAGACAGAGAGAGTGGGGAGAGAGAAGGAGGGGGAGAGAAAGAGAAGGAGAGAGAGAGTGAGGTGAGGGAGGCGGAGAGATACGGAGAAAGAGAGTGAACAGAAAGAGAGGGAGAAGGCACAGAGAGAGAGAGAGGGCGCACAAACAGAAAGAAGACACAATTTTTAAGACAATATTATACCATAATTTTTGACGGGCAAGTGACTAGTATTTAAATATACCTTATAATGGTATATACTTTAAAATATTACCATATTTGGGACCTCCTTTGTGTCACATTAACTTGCATTGGCAGGGAGGAGTGAGTGTGGAGGATACTTATATACCAGTAACCAGATCCCACCGCTTTACTGAATAACATTTTTCCAGGATTAAAATCCCAAACCCTTGTCCGAGACAGAGAATAAAAGAGGTTGAGAGGGGGATGGGGGCTGAGAGAATAAGAGAGTGACGGGGTCTGTTATTAGCCTGAGTGTTTGTTTTATGTCATTATGAGTGAGTTATGTTGTTTTAGTCCACTCTGGTCTGATGTGAGTGTCTGTGTTGGAGAGGTCTGAGACTAGGGGCCCCAGGTCAATGCCGCGCTCCACAAACAGACAGGGAAGATGCATAGTTGGTACCATCTATCAGATGAATGTGTTTCTTAACTAAACCCTGAGGTCTTATGTGCTGGTCCTTAGGAAGAAAAAGCGAAGAAGAGCATAATTAGAAAGGGAAAAAATCCACACAGCTAGTTTTTAATTAGAAATACATCTTCATGTTTCTGCTGGTCCCCAGAGGCGTTTATGATACTTTGGTCAAAGTTGGGCATGTGAGAAAGGAATTTACATTTTTAGAGAGCGGTGCTTGCATCTATTGATGCAAGCTGACTATTTCCTGTGAGGGAGGAAGTGGTGTTATTAGTTTCAATCAGATCCAGGTATCTTATCTCTTCTCCTCCACCGATAGATAAAAGAAACACACCTCTCATGCTTGAGCTCTCATGAAATGATGTCACAAAAACAAGAGTCTTCAAATATATTGGTTTTCTTTAAAAAATGTTCATGATTTACACAGCTGCTGTTGTTAATTTGTCATATACTTTTTTGACAGGTGTAGTTATGCCAACTATAGCCACTAAAAGGAAGTAGGCAAGCAAAATGATATTATCAGATTGTAATCCATTGTATTTCCAATTGCCAATTTCCAGTTTTGCTCTATGATCCATAAACCATTGTATTTCCTTTTCAAAAGATTTTTATTTTAAATTCATACAAAACATATAAAAACAAGTTACTATGAACAGTAGTTGTTTCAACGGGCCGATCATGGGATAGTAACGATTGGTCCCAAATTAACCATTTAACCATTTAACCTTAACGGATTTCCCACCTTGATTAAGAAGTCCCCTTTCCATATCTCTGTCTCTACCTATATATCTTTCTACTTCATTCCAAGATGGCACTCGATCCGACTTCCATACCTTTACTAACAGCCATTTCAGAATTAGTAGTATATGTGAGACAAAATATCTGGTCGATAATGGAATTATATCTGGCATCATATGTTATAGGCACAATTTTGTAGTGAGGTGGATGATATTTTAATTATATCTGTGATTTTAGCCAAAGAGTCTTTCCAAAACTCCTGAACTAATGTACAGTGCCACCATTGATGAAAATAAGTGCCCCTCTCTCCAAACCTGCTCCATCACAAATCATTATTTTTTAGTGTCAAACCTATTAAAAGTTGTGGGAACAATATAACATTTCTGAATAAGTTTGATATGTAATTCCCTGTATGATGAGCACTTTGTTACATAGTTACATAGTAACATCCATGTGAATCCATTGTATTTCCAGTGTTCAATTTCCAGTCTTGCTCTATAATCCATTTTATTTCCAGTGTTCAATTTCCAAAATGGCTCTATAATCCATAATCCATTGTATTTCCAGTGGTCATTTTCCAGTCTTGCTCTGTAATCCATCGCATTTCCAATAGCCAATTGCCAGTTTTACTCCATAATGCATTGTATTTCCAGTGGCCGATTTCTAATTTTGCTATATAATACATATTATTTCCAGTGGTCAATTTCCAGCTTTGCTCAATAATCCATGGTATTTCCAGTGGCCAATTTTCACTTTTTTTTTTTCTCAATAAGTTTTTTTTATTAGACAGTAAGATCAGATGACATATGAAACACATATGGCAGGAACATACCTGCAATGACATCAAAACATTCTTCTTCAATAACCCTTTCAGGAACAACATTTCCAGGGGACAATGAATATACCAATGCAGGTTTAAATATCAAACTCCTGCCTGATCTTTCTACCATTTACAAACTGGTAACCAAGATAAGCAGTTGTTACCTGTATATTTTTTTTGAATGGTATCATAAATTCATAGATGACTTTGAGAATTATACCTCAAGGGTTTATGTTGTGAGGGGATGAATTAAGAAGGGGGGTTAAGAAAACAACCTAAGAAGGGGGGTTGGGGGAGAAACAAGTGTCAACAATGTGTACCCATCAGGGAACTCACCAAAACTATACTAAGTTTGTCTATCATGCCACCTAGCTACGGGAGCCCTCCTTGCCCAGTTGTCCGTGGACCTGCCTCCCTCACGGTCCTCTTTCTCCCCTGGCCGCCTCCAAGATAAGTCTCTGATGATGAGCGGTGACACTAACCATAGGTTCCAAGTGTCTAAGAATTGTGGTGTGTTATCTATCAGTATGTGTGTGAGCCATTCATTAATTGCGATATAGTAAAATGTATTTGTCACTGCTTGTGCTCTTAGAGTCTTGATCTTCCATTGCTTAGCTATGTGGCTTTTAGCTGCAAGCATAAGGTACTGTAATAATTTATTTTGCAGGACGGACATTGACTGACACCGATGCTCCTAGTAGCGCAACCTCAGCCCCTGGTTTAACAGGTGAATGGAAGATCGCAGAAGCAAGTTTAAAGACCTCGGCCCAAAGCTGCTGCACCATTGGGCACAGCCACCATATGTGGTAGAAACGTGCCTGTCGTCGGACACCCCCGAAAAACATGTCGGGTCGGTCCCAGGGTCCCACTTCCGGAACCTCTCTGGCATAATATATGACCTGTGAAGCACTTTAAGTGACGTTTCAAGAATTCTATAATTATAAGAGCCTTTTGAGAGACTCTTCCAGGAGTAAGACCAGCAGTCCTCATCTCTGGCTTTACCCAGATCCTGTTCCCATGCAGCTATGTAGTTTGGTTTTTGGTCTGAGGTCGCCCCTTTAAAAACGTTTTATAGGAGGCTCACCATTCTCCTTGTCAGAGGGAACGACTCACAGAATGTCCCAGGGGCTCCCGAGTCCTTCCTCAGAGTGCAAACAAGATGATACAGTCTGTTAAAGTTAAACTGTTCTTTGGGAGGCAAGTTGAGCCTATCCTGTAGCACAGTGGCCCTTCTTAGATTATTCCCTCTATACCATGCACCCAGCCTCTGTAGACCCTGTGACTTCCACCAGAGTGCAGATGACAAGGAATGAGGTGGGGACAGCTTAGGTTGGGGTGACAATATGGTCATAATATATTGGACAGCTGCCTACTTATGGGTATGCGACGCCCAATTCCATACAGATAGTGTTAGTTTAATGCATGGGTTCTCTGTTTTACTTAGGTGCAAGTGAGGTTTGGCCAGCCAAATTATGTTCTTCCATGTATAAGGAAGCATGTCTATGCTCTCTAGGAACATCCACAGCGGCTGGTGTTGGGTAGAATGGGCTATTGGTAGCCATGCTAATTGTGCCGCCTTGAAATATAGGTGTAGGTTTGGCCATGAAAGACCCCCCTTCAATTTGGGTTTCTACATTTCCCGTCTGGCTATTCTAGGGTGTTTGTTAGCCCAAATAAATTGAAGGATCTGTTTTTGACAAAGCTCCAAGTCCTGTAATTTTACTTGTATAGGCAGACTCTCCTGTATATATTGGTCACACTTGTCTTGTTGGCAATTTCACTGGGAAGCATGAGAGGAGGTGCCCAATGGGATGACCCAGGGTGGATTGCTGTAGTTTGCTTGGGACAGATTTGGGGCAGAGACCCTAGAGGCCTCCTGTGGTACTTTTTATGTGTGGTTTCTGAAACCCTGCCTTCCAGGTTTGGCTTGGGGACCTTGGGTTTAACCCAGAACTCTGCCAGGGGTTGCTTGCTCTTTTTGGTCCAATATGAGCTAGTGCGCAACTATGCACTAGGGGGTGCCTTGTGTAGTTGCCAATTACCCCAGGCTACCAAGGTTGGTGTAAAAGGGTGGGGTAGGTGTTGCAGCCTTAATGCTGAGAGAAGGCAGAGTCTGGCCACTGTACCCCGGTCTTGGCTGTGGCCTGCAGGATAGTGGGCTGATAGGCCTAGAGCAGATGTTGTGGTTGTTGGCAGGGGGTTGTGCAGGGGTTTTCTTTAGGGAAGGATGATCTGGTCAGCTGTAGAATGGCCTGTGTGTTTTGGCGGGAAATTGCTGTGAAATGGCTGCGGGGAGGAGTGGGCATAAAGGGCTAAAATGGCCACTGTAGTTTTGGCGGGAAGCTGCCCTGGTTGTTATAGACAGGGATGAGCTAAGATGGCCGCCTGTAACCAGCCCCTTTTAGGCCTGTCACCCTCAGATTGCACCCTCCTGCGCCCTGCTCTTTTAATTATTCCCCCAGGCGTCTGCCTTCACCTGCAACTGGGGGGCAGCCTCTTCCCTCCTGTTGGCAGTGTGCACCGAGGTTCTGCGCTAGTGGGTCTGCAGCTCGTCCTGGACTTGGACTGCGCACCAATCTGGCGTGGGGTTATATAGTCGCCTATATATGGATATGCCACATAAGACCCCTTATGTTAAAAGGTGAATGCATATAGAAGGGAGAATGACCATTGCTGTAAATGAGACTTATCCTGGAGCAATAAAGTACAGAGGGCACATAAAAGATGCCAATATTAATATTTGCCAGGTATTTAAATGGATTTTTGTATGACCAGCTTGTCAACATATGGTACCTGTGGACAATAAGTCCATGTGAACGACACATAAAAATTCATAGCAAACATAAGTAATTTATTTAAAAATATGAAATAATTGTTAAATATAACCCAAATATTGTTATATCAACTAAATGGAAGGGGTTGAAATAATGTTTTATTTAATCAGTACACAAAATACTAAAATATGTTTTTAAAAAAACAGTATACGTGTGGTGCGTGGTGTCTGTGTTCTGCAGTTCTATGTACTTATGTGGTATTTATATCACAACAGCATATCTATCATTCACTGCTATTCCTGTACTGTACTCTTACACACAGCTCTGTCACTGCACCCCATCCATAGATTTGAAGCTAAGTCACATAGATTTGAAGGTAGATAGGAGCAGCGGCGGAGCTAGTGCGAAGCGAGGCGAGCAGTTGAGGCATTGAAACACGCGGTACTTAGACTGCGAAGCGAGGCGAGCCAGAGGCATTGAAACTCTCGGGACTTAGATAAAATGAGCGCCGAAGGGGCTCCTGCGACCCTCGCAAAGCGAGGCGAGCAGTTGAGGCATTGAAACATGCGGGACTTCACCTGCAAGCAGTTAAGAAATGCAGGACTTACTTAGGCTGCAAGCAGTTGAGGAATACAGGACTTAGTAAAAAATTCCAACCTCGGAATCTTGGGAACAAAAAAAACAACCTCGTAAAAATTCGACTGTAACGGCCAGACTGCTGAAATCGAAAAACAAGACAAAAAAACAACAACACACTCACACACAGCAAGGGGGAAATGCCAGGACGCCTAGGAGTGAGGTTGCTCACGAATTTAAGCCGTATTTGCAGAGTTTCGGCACTCGAAAATCAGCTAAGCGAGAAAAGAAATGGGGGCCGAAAAAAATGAAAACGAGGCTAAAGGAGACCGAGGCGTGCAAATCACAGCCAGGCACGTATGAGTTAGCCAGGAACGTAGAAAATACAAATTATACCAATACAACCGCCAGAAAATGCTTGCGAGCCAAGTAACCGCCATTTTACAACACTAACTTGCAAATAATAACATTACGATTCTAAAATGGCGCTTTACCAGCCTAAACAAACGGATTGGCTTTGCGCACGCAGCCTATTTACACTGCACACTTGGCACATTGCTGACACTTTCGCCTCAGGTGATCAACAGTCCAACTGTACATTTTCAGATGCAGGAAAATCTAAAAAGATTGTTAGCTCTTCAGGATATTGATTGCTGCATATTAAATATAAATAGGTAAAGTATATTCATTTATTAATTCATATTCATTTATTAATTCAGGAAACTTGAAGTACACAAGGGGAGAGGCTCACAATGAACGCCGAAGGTCCTCAGAGTAAGTCGCTAGTATATATATATATATATATATATATATATATATATATACACTTACAGTTGCAAGCAAAAGTATGTGAACCCTTTGGAATGATATGGATTTCTGCACAAATTGGTCAAAAAATGTGATCTGATCTTCATCTAAGTCATAACAATAGACAATCACAGTCTGCTTAAACACATAACACACAAAGTATTAAATGTTGCCATGTTTTTATTCAACACACCATGTAAACATTCACAGTGCAGGTGGAAAAAGTATGTGAACCCTTGGATTTAATCACTGGTTATTAAACTACAGCATTAACTACAACCAAACTTTTCCTGTAGTTGCAGATCAGATGTGCACAATGGTCAGGAGTAATTCTTGACCATTTCTCTTTACAGAACTGTTTCAGTTCAGCAATATTCTTGGGATGTCTGGTGTGAATCGCTTTCTTGAGGTCATGCCACAACATCTCAATCGGGTTGAGGTCAGGACTCTGACTGGGCCACTTCAGAAGGCGTATTTTCTTCTGTTTAACCCATTCTGTTGTTGATTTACTTCTATGCTTTGGGTCGTTGTCCTGTTGTAACACCCATCTTCTGTTGAGCTTCAGCTGGTGGACAGATGGCCTTAAGTTCTCCTGCAAAATGTCTTCATAAACTTGGGAATTCATTTTTCATTCGATGATAGCAATCCGTCCAGACCCTGATGCAGCAAAGCAGCCCCAAACCATGATGCCCCCACCACCGTACTTCACAGTTGGGATGAGGTTTTGATGTTGGTGTGCTGTGCCTCTTTTTCTCCACACATAGTGTTGTGTGTTTCTTCCAAACAACTCAACTTTAGTTTCATCTGTCCACAGAATATTTTGCCAGTACTGCTGTGGAACATCCAGGTGCTCTTGTGCAAACTGTAAACGTGCAGCAATGTTTTGCTTGGATAGCAGTGGCTTCCTCTGTGGTATCCTCCCATGAAATCCATTCTTGTTTAGTGTTTTACATATCGTAGATTCGCTAACAGGGATGTTAGCATATGCCAGAGACTTTTGTAAGTCTTTAGCTGACACTCTAGGATTCTTCTTCACCTCATTGAGCAGTCTGCGCTGTGCTCTTGCAGTCATCTTTACAGGACAGCCACTCCTAGGGAGAGTAGCAGCAGTGATGAACTTTCTCCATTTATAGACAATTTGTCTTACCGTGGACTGATGAACAGCAAGGCTTTTGGAGATACTTTTATAACCCTTTCCAGCTTTATGCAAGTCAACAATTCTTAATCGTAGGTCTTCTGAGAGCTCTTTTGTGTGAGGCATCATTTACATCAGGCAATGCTTCTTGTGAAAAGCAAACCCAGAACTGGTGTGTGTTTTTTATAGGACAGGGCAGCTGTAACCAACACCTCCAATCTCATCTCATTGATTGGACTCCAGTTGGCTGACACCTCACTCCAATTAGCTTTTGGAGATGTCATTAGTCTAGGGGTTCACATACTTTTTCCACCTGCACTGTGAATGTTTACATGGTGTGTTCAATAACAACATGGTAATATTTAATTATTTGTGTCTTATTAATTTAAGCAGAGTGTGATTGTCTATTGTTGTGACTTAGATGAAGATCAGATCACATGTTATGACCAATTTGTGCAGAAATCCATATCATTCCAAAGGGTTCACATACTTTTACTTGCAACTGTATATAAATACCTTTTTACTTGCCTGATGCTGCACTCCACTTCCTGGGGTGAGGAGGGGCCATGGCAGGCCAGAGGGCCAAGGTTGCGGGGGGCCACATGGACCCGCAAGGCTGAGGGGGCCACAAAAGACAGAGGGAGGCTGCAGAGATCCACGTGGGGCCTGAAATGACCGAGGGGGCCACAAAGGGCCGAGGAAGGCCACAGGGGGCCACAAGGGGCCACAGGAGGCTGAAGGAGAAAACAGGGGGCTGAAGGAGGATGCAGAGATCAGCGAGGGGCCACAGAAGGCTGAGGGGGAATACCCCCGGTGGCCACAGGGCCTGCAGGGGGCCCCTGGGGTCTGTGGGGGCCACAGTGGAAAATAAGGGGCTGCAGAAACCACAGGGGACCCACGGGAGGTTTGCAGGGGCCATGGGAGCCACAGGGGCCTCAAAGAAACCAGAGGGGGCCATAGAGGATGCGTGGGAGCCACAAGGTCTTCAGGGGGTACAAAGGCCACAATAGGCCATAAGGGGCTGCAGGGGCCACAAGGGACCCCAGGGAGGTCTGCAGGGGCCATCAGGGGAGGTGAGGGCCACAAGAGGCCCTGAAGGCCACAGTGGGCCCTTGGGGCTACCGAGGAAAAATGCTGGGGCCTTAGAAGACCTGCGCGGCCACAGAAGACCCGCAGGGCCACAGAAGACCTGCGGGGGTCACAGAAAACCTGTGGGGGCCACATGAGGCCCATGGGTGCCACAGAGGAGCCACGAGGGCCTTTGAAGGCCCCCAGGGGCCACATTGGGACTGCTGGGGGCCACTAAGGACCCATAGGGACCACAGAAGAACCACAAGGGCCTCTTGAGGGTCACAGGGGCCGCGAAGGACCCGCGGGGACCACTGTAGTGCCGCGGGTGACACAGGGGGACCGCAAAGCCACAGAGGACCCACGGGAACCACAGAGAACTCGTGGGAGGTCCGAGGGGCCTCGGTGCAAGGCACCGGATTCACCAGCGGCAGCTCCGCTCTTGGATAAGAGCCATAAGGCTTACATATATTCAGTCCATTCTATCTACCTCAAGCATGGCTTAATTAATCCTCAGGATGGCCTTATACTTATAGCAGACATGCTTAAATGCCTCAACTGTGTTAGTCAATCCAACTTCCTCTCAAAGTCTGTTCCAATAATCTACTACCATTTCTGTAAAGTAGAACTTTCCCATATTACCCTTAAATCTTCCACCTTCCAACTCCAAGTCATGACCTCCTGTTCTTGCAAATCACTTTTTCGTGAAGATAGTTCCCTCCTGAACTTTCTTAACACATTTTATATATTTGCAGGTTACTCTCATTTCCCCCTCTCACTTCTCAACTCTCACCTATACATATCCTCCTTATGAATTGCGTCTTATTGACCCCTGAACCATTTTAGTCACCATCTTTTGAATTATCTCTAATTTATTAATTTGCTTTTGCAGATCTGATCTCCAAAACTGGATGCTTATCTACAGAGATAATAATGTCACTCTATAGATCCCTAGAGTTCCCTTGTAGTCCGGTGGTTAGGATTTGATTTTACCCCTGAGACCTGAGTTTGATTCCAGTCAGGAAATCAAGAGATCACAGCACCCAAAAGCCATGCATGGTTGGGCCAAGTCAGTACGTGGATGGAAGACAACATGGGAATAGGAAATGGCAACCCACTTCAGTATCTCTGCCATGAATACCAAGTGGATCTGCATGGTGTGTATGGTCCATGAGGTCACAAAACACACACAGAAGATAATGTAATACATTAAAACTTTATATAATCCTGCATTGCAATCTTGCCTGAATATCTTTTCTTAAAATGCTCAAATTTATCTGGAATTATTATACTTTACAGTAAGATGCTGTAAAGTATAATACATTCCATATAAATTTCTGTTTTAGACTACGGCAACAAATAATAATTTAAATCCAGCCTCCATGCTGGTGTGTTAGGGTCCATGAGGTCACAGAGAGTCGGACACTACTGAGCAATGCAAACACACACACGGTCCACTGAACTATGTCACCAGATTGAACCCTTTCCTTTCAATCTTGTTCTTTCTCCAACCAGACAAGAGCATGCCCATTTCTATGTATACCAACTGGGCATGGCATTCATGGTTGCACCCCTGTTACATATTAAGAGTAGGAATAATGTGAGATAAAGTCATTATGAAGGAGTTATGGTCTTTTCATATATTTTAACTTTCAAGCTCAGTTATCTGACATTTTCACACATAGATTCCTAATCAGACCTCACCTATATACTATGTCCAGATCTAGAGAAAGTGGTGATATGATAAAAAAAATGCAAAGATATCAAAGGATTAATAAATTAATTATAAATAATATCCTTAGATATCAGGTTCTGTTATACATCATATACTCCAGTAAAATGTAGTGCATCACATTAGTTAAACAGGCAGAACAATCATTAAGTGGTCATTAAGACTCTCAGCATTTTTCAAGTGGTCTACAAAGACCCTAAGAAATATTCAAGTGGTTCGCCAAGACTCTCAGAAATCTTTAAGTGGTCCTGGGAAAAAAAAGGTTTGGAAGCACTGTCTTAGAAATATAGCTATTTCAGAGAGAGTGCTGTGGCTTTTATATTAAACGTATATATATGTCCTGTATTGTAGACTAGAGGATTCTGGGACTGTAAGCCCTAAACAGACATGATTACAAATATAGAGAGAGGGAGAGAAGGAGGATGGAAGGAGAAATAGGGAGAGGGAAAGGTGTGATAAAAAAAGAATTTGTGTTAGAGAAAATGAAAGGAAAATAGAGGGAGAGAGTGAGGAAAGAAAAAAGGAGAGCCAGAGAGAAAGGGAGCAGGAAAACGAGTGTGAGAAAAAAAGAGAAATAGAATGAGAGAGAGGGAGAGAGGAAACGAAAAGAATGAAATGGAGAGAGAGAATGAGAGAGAAATAATGAGAGAGTGAAAGAGAGAGTGTGTATGAGAGAGAGAGAGGGAGAGAGAGTAGGATACAAAATATGAGAGAATGATAGAGAGACAGTGAGAGGAAGAATGAGAAAAAAGAATTAAAGAGAGTGTGCAAAAAGAGAGAGAAATAAAGTGAAATAGAGAAAGGGAGACAGGAAAGGGAAAAGAAAGATGGAGAGAGAGGATGAGAGAGAAGTAATGAGAATGAAAAGATAGTGTGTATGAGAAAGTGGAGAAAGAATAAGAGAAAAACATAAAGAGAAAGGGGGAACGAGAGAAAGAGAATGAGCAAGAGAGAGTGTGTGCATGTCTGCAGAAAGAGTAAAGGAAGAGAGAGAAATAATGAGAGGAGAGAGAGTGTGTGTATAACAGGGTGACAGTAGGAGAAAGAATAAGAGAAAAAGATAGAGAGAAAGTGAAAGGGGGAACGAGAGAAGGAGAACGAGCACGAGAGAGTGCGCGCATGTCTGCAGAAGGAATAAAGAAAGAGAGAAATACTGATAGGAGAGAGAGTGTTTATAATAGCATGACAGTAGGAGAAAGAATAAGAGAGGAAGAAATAAAGAGAAAATGAGAATGGAAAGAGAATGAAAAAGAGTGTGAATGCAAAATGAGTGAAAAGATACAGAGCATGTGAAACCCCTGTACAGAGCTACGGAATATGTTGGCGCAATATAAATAAAGATAATAATAATAATATTAAAGGAATACTGTAAAATGTTTATTAACTCCCCTGTTCTAGAAATTACATACTAATTTTGTTTTTGTTTGCTGGCATAGGTCTGTTTAACAATGGATCAAGGGTTCCCTGGTGGTCCATTGGTTAGGATTTGGTGATTTCACCACTGTGACCTGTGTTCAATTCCAGTCAGGGAACCAAGAGGTCACACCACACTGAAGCCGAGCAGGGAACTGGCAACCCACTTGAGTATCTCTACCATGAATACCAAGTGTATCAGCATGGTGTGCTGTGGTCCATGAGGTCGCGGAGAGTCGGATACGGGGTGATGATATTCATGCAGTTAGAACAGAAATTGCTCAGCAAAACATGAAATAGCATTAATAGGCCACCGATATTCACTTGGAGCATTTTCCAAGCTTCCGATGTTAGACTCAAAAGAAGAGAAACGGGGGGATTTGCCCTGAAAAAAAGTGTGGATCTAGCGTGTTATGCTTGCGCATTGTGTGCGTGCACTAGCGGGAGTGAGGGATGCTGTATACCCCTCCTAATGGCCTGTGTTGTGTTAAGGTGGATTACTGCAGTTAGCAGCAAATATATCAACAATGACATAGAAAGAGTGTTATATAGACGGGGGACCTGGGAGGGGGAGTTGTTGGGGGTATGAGATCTGAATGGGGCACGTGGGGGTGTTGGGGGGTAGGAGATCAGAATGGGGGATCCCCCAATCTGATCTCCTACCCCCCACCACCCACAGGTGTCCCATTCAGATCTCCTACCCCCCAACAACCCCCCATGTGCCCCATTCAGAACTCATACCCCCCAACACCCCCCCCCCCCACACATGCCCCATTCAGTTCTCATACCCTGCATCCCCCCCCCCAGGTCCCCCCATCTGTATAACACTCTATATCAATGTTGATATATATGCTGCTAATATATATGCTGCTGCCCAGCTAGATAAATGATATTAGTCACAGCAAAGTGTTAGCCTCACTTTGGAAGCTAATTAATGGCCATAGAAAAGAAAGTTAGAATTATTCTATTAAAATGTATGCTTAAAACCCCTAACTTTCTAGTTAAATTACCAAATGCATCCAATATGTTTTTTTTTTAACAACAACCAAATGCTATTATATTTTTATTTTTTTATTATTATTTCTATTTGTATATAGCGCAAAGCATACAGAGCATGAAGTAAGTTTTGGGTTTGTGGCTGAAATAATGCAATGGGCCAGAGGCACGATTAGGGTCATGAATGCAATAGGTCAACTCGAGAGATTAGGAAAGGTAGGGAGAATTGCAAAGAAAAAGGAAGTGAGTGGTCAAGGAGATACCAAATGTAGGTAGGTTTGGAGTAGCCATGCAGAGTTGGGCCTGGCGACTACTAGCAATACCAGTGGCTGTATGTTGTGGCCCACTGGAGAAGGAACTGGCAACCCACTCCAGTATCTCTACCATTTACACCAAGTGTATTAGCATGGTGTGTTACAGTCCATGAGGTCATGGAGAGTCGGACACGACTCTTCCAACAGAGAGAGCAAGAAGGGAGAAGAAATAGAAATGGGACTGTGCACAGGGTTTGTATAGAAAGGGACTCAGATCTCAGGGAGAATATTTGAACATATCTGTGTATTTCTGTGTATATGTTTAATTTCTGCAATAATTGGGACCCTTTGCTGTTTCATTTTAAACCGACGGATATTTGGAAAGTTTAGAGGGATAGGAATAGGGACTGTGCCTTCAGTAGGGTATCTTCAAACTCAAAGAGGAGTCCTGTTAAAGCATACCTACTGTGCCTCTGTAATACATTCCAAAAAAATAAATCCTGTAAAATAATAACTTTTTGTTGCAGTTTGCTTGATCTAAATCCAATTATAATGAAATATTTTATGACTTTCCGTTGTATGGTCAAACATTGTAATGTGTTAAGAGTAAGTCTGACAATGTAACAAGTCCTTTACAAGAGTCCTGATAACCGAGAGCTCTTTGTCTGTGAGATAGTCGCTCTGATAACACTTACAGGGCAGCTGCCAATGTTGACACAGAGTTAACTGATAGATTTACTGGGGCTTTGAGTCTGTCCATCCAGCGACACCCCCCTCCCACTACCACATCTCTAAAGGGCCGCTGCGCAGGTGCTGTGTATTGGTTTTACTTATCAGCAACAAGGGGACTGTTGAAACATGTATACACAAAGTGGTGAGGGGGAGCAGTTTGTGGAAAGAGGAAGTGTCGAGACCCCACCCCACCCCTCGCCAACCTTCACCACACCTTGCCAGAGACACAGCAGAGAGATCACCCTCACCTATACCCTAAAATATGAAACAAACAACTGCAAAGCTGATAAGAATTGAGTTCACCTAATCTGCCCTTCGTGTTTGTGCCTTGGCTTTCCTGTAGTCTTTTTAGTGTGTAAAATTATTATTATTATCATTACTCTTTATTTATAAAGTACCAGTATTTTCTGTGGCGCTATTTAGAAAGTAGAATAAAGTACTGTGTGTACCATAAGCACATTACAAGTACAGGTACAATTCAATACAAATGGGTCAGCACACAGGATGGTGCAACAGAAAGTAGGTCTCTGAAGAGCTTACAATCTAGAAAGTAAGGTTGGGCGTGAGATAGGAGAGTGATGGATGCAAGAGGTGGCGCACAGTAGTGTGAGCAACTTTATACTGTGGAGAATGGTGGCACGTCCTTTGCGCGCTGGAGAACAGCTCGCTGTCATCAGGGTGCCGAGAACTGCACTCTGATGACGCTCTGTGCTCCAGCCTGCATTCCATCTGCCACAGAGGCTTCTCATGCGAGTGCCCCCATCTCATATATACTGGACCTGCTTGCTGGAGGCTGCCAAGGCCAAGGTAAGGGGCTGACAGTGTGCCATGTGGAACTGGCATGTGTCACTAGGAGCATGTTGCATTGCATGTTTATCACTACATGTCACTGTCATTATTTGCATGTGTGATAAACATGCAATGCAACATGCTCCTAGTGACACATGAAACAATGCCTGACCCATATGGCACACTGTCAGACCCTTACCTTGCCAAGTAGGTCCAGTAAATATGAGAATCCTCTGTGGCATATGGGATGCAGGCTGAAGCGCAGAGTGTCGTCATGGCGCAGTTCTTGACACTCTGATGACGGCGCGCTGTTCTGCAGCACGCAAAGGTCGGGGTGCCGTGGAGAATGCATTTGTGCAGGTTAAGGCTGTAGGTGATAAGATTCTTTATACAGATGCAATTTTAGTGGATGTTAAAATACTGTCATAGTCCCCTATTCAGATGAGTAATTGTTGGTTACTGGAGCCCGTAATGTAGTCCGTAAACTAATTTGCTATTCAATTGGCATCTTTTAGCTACCCGCAAACGATTTGTGGGTTACAGGCTGAAAATCCCTGAGGTTGTTAAAATCATAACTCCCAACCCATCTAAGCCTTTAATCTTTCAAGCCCGTAAATGTTACAATCGCACATTGCTATTCAATTGCTACAGATCCTCAAGCCCGCAAATGTTTTCACACCAGTAAATGGCAACTGTCGAAAAAAATCCTATGAGTACCAGATAGGACTTGCAAGGGAATTAAACTCCTGATCACTGTAAAGGCTAATAAATGAATACTGCACGTTAAAAGACGGGGAATGCGATGAAAGACATTAGAATTAATTTCACAACAGTCTCAAGCTCGCAAATCTGCAATAAAAAAAATAAATTTGTTTTTATGTTTCATTTCTGTGTCATATCAAGCTCGGGAATCAATGAGTTAATACATATCAGGCCACCCACATGGACTGGAACAGTATCACCATTCATTTTTATTATATTGTACAGTGCCGGATTGCGAGTCTGATCACATTTCAGACCTCTATACCCTAATTAATTAACGTTTAACCTTCATGTTTTACTGGCGTAATGATGCCGGTCTCATTTGCTATTGGCTTTTTCTAAATCGGTAGTTACGGCCCTCCTTAATTGATCATGATCATGGCCTGAAATGCTACTTACGATTGCATGGTTTACGGTTTAGCCTTTCGACCTGTAACTTGCGGGCTTGTTCAATTGAATCGCTTTGTAAATGTAGCAAAGTCTGCAGACTTACGGCCTGTATACTGTAATGGCAACTACGGGCTTGCAATTGAATAGGGGCCATATATAGAAGATGTTTTTTTAAGGTGGAAATGACATGATTTTGTTATTGATTGCATGTAAGTAATGAAAGAGAGGGCAGGGTCCAGTAGAACCCCAAGACAACAGGCCTGGGAGGTGGGAGAGATGATGGCGTAAACAGTAAAGGATATTTGAGGAGTAGAAGCTGTGCTAGAGGTTGGGAAGATTAAGAGCTCAGTCTTTTAAATGTTTGAATGTTTAAACATGTTTTACATATCTAATAGATGTTTATTAAACGTTTTGAAGTAAAGCGTTAGATAACTGAGTTTGAAATATTTTGAGCATTGAATACCTGAAAAGATCCTCTGTCCATCCTGCTGACTTTATCTTATGTAATTAATTATCACTCACAATGAGGATGATTAGTATGAAGAGCAAGTCCAGCTGGTATAGATTAAATATTGATAATACTTTAACACTCTATTATTTTTTTTATTCAACTTGACATGCTCTTGTGGTTTATCACCCTCACTGTCAAAGATAATTAATCACGTTTCATAAGCTCGTTAAGAGGGAGGAATTTTTCACGTAATTTATGCTGAAAATAATCAACTTTCAAACTCAGTTGTCTAATGCCTCCACTCATAATTTGAATAACAAACAATTGTAATTATATTTATGTAAATGTGTACATTTAATAAGAAAAACTAGAAGCTGTGCTGTGTCATAATGTACCCAAAGGTGGTCCAGAAATTGTGTAATTTAGGTAACAATGACTAATTTGTTAATTGGATGCTTTTTTAATTGCATTTATTTTACTGTAGAATAAATAGAATAATCACTCAGGGGTCTGAGCATGCTCAGGATGTTGCATTACATCCAGGGAGCTCTGTTGCACAAGGAGTTAATCAGTGACACTGGAGGGTAATAGTCTGCAGGGCAAGTCACAGGAAGCCTGCAGTCTCTCAGTCTGTCAGGAGGTCAGTTCTGCAGTGCCTCTCGCTAACAGAGGAACACAAGGCGATTCATGAGAAAGGGAGATCTCTGACTGTGATGAACACAGATCTAATTCACAGGAGTCACAGGGCACAGAATAGAGTACTGTGTGTATACAACCGGGAGTGTGCATTTGTGTGTATGCATGTGTGTGTGAATATGTGCATATACAACTGTATAATTAATTCACAAAAGGATAGAGTTGAGGTGTCTATCTCTAAGAGCTTACATTCATCAATTTACACAATGTATGTATATATACATCTATCTATCTATCTATCTATCTATCTATCCATCTAGCTTTCCTCCAAGCGACTAAAAAAGCTCTCTGTCTCCCAAATTTACATATTTTGGTCCACTCCTGTACATATATACAGTATAAAGTTTGTCAAATAAATAAATACTATAGATAAAATAGGACATTTGTGCGTACATACCTAAAAATAAGTTAATAAACGTATTTACTGCTGAGAATAATGCAGTGTTTCAATTGGACTCTGGGAAACTGGGCAGGCCACAATGGGTTTTCACTCTTTCATCCAATATCAGATTAAACATGATTCCTTTACAGCAGGGATGTCCAAATCCGGTCTCTCACCGGCCTGGTTTTGAGAATTTCTTTTTTGTGCACAGGTAAGTCAATCAGCATGACTGAAGAAGCAATAGTCTCGCCTGGGTGCAGCAGGGATATCCTCAAAGCCAGGCCTGTGAGGGCTCTCCAGGATCGAACTTGGACACCCCTGCTTTACAGTATATGACATCACAGCGTTTGAGCACAGAATGGACACGTACCCACAGACAGTACTGTTTCACTATGTTGGATCTCATCAGTGTTTCCTAACTTATGCAGTGGTTTTTGTGAGAAGGCGATCAACCACAAATTAATTTTGCTTATGGAGGACAAATGAGTGAGAGAATCCCTCCACATATAAATGTAGTTTTTCTTTTGCTGTTTGCTTTACGGTGGAGGGTTTCTCTCATAGTTGCGCCGCATTATTATGACCACCCCGTACTTTTGACATCAGCAGCGCATAGACAGTGAAATACGGCACATGCTGTGAGCTGTCCTGGTGGGTATGTAAGGTAACATATAGGCATTCTGCAAACACATCAACCATCGATGTCACGGGTAAAACGTGCAATTTATCTGACTTAGAAAAGGGGTTGATCATTGGCTTTCAGGCCAAGGGTGGTAGTATTTCTGAAACAGCACAGTTTGTGAACTGTTTGCGTGCTGCTGTCGATTAAGTGTGACTGGACAAACAGCACCATTGCGAATCAAAGGCCTCGAAACAGAGGAGCACCATGTGCGCCATTGATGTTGGAGGTGAGCATCGGCTGCGAATGTCTGGGTCCACTCATACCTCTGGAAGGTACTCTCAACCGATTGGGTTATCTATCCATCTTTGCAGATCAAGTACACCCATATATGTTGACTGTCTTCCCTGGAGCAGCTGGGATCTTCAAACAGGACAATGCAATATGTCATACGGATGGATTGGAGGAGCATGTCAAAGACTTCCAAGTACTTCCCTGGTCCCCAAATTCCCCACACATGAACCCCATTGAGCACCTGTGGGACCACTTTGATAGCCATGTTCGTTGTATGGATCCTCCACCATGCACTCTTCAACAGCTGTCGGACGCACTGCAGTCGACATTGCTATAAATACCCTTGCCAACCTTCCAGCATTTTATTGATTCACTACCACGCCGTCTAGCTGTTGTCCATGCTGCACACAGTGGTTATTTGGGATATTAGCAGGTGAACATAATAATGTGACTGAACCGTATATGTACAGTATCTCACAAAAGTGAGTACACCCCTCACATTTTTGTAAATATTTTATTATATCTTTTCATGTAACAACACTGAAGAAATGACACTCTGCTACAATGGAAAGTGGTAAGTGTACAGCCTGTATAACTGTATAAATTTGCTGTCCCCTCAAAATAACTCAACACACAGCCATTAATATCTAAACCGTTGGCAACAAAAGTGAGTACACACCTAAGTGGAAATGTCCAAATTGGGCCCAAAGTGTCAATATTTTGTGTGGCCACCATTATTTTCCAGCACTGCCTTAACCCTCATGGTTATGGTGTTCACCAGAGCTTCACAGGTTGCCACTGGAGTCCTCTTCTAGTCCTCCATGGAGACATCACAGAGCTGGTGGATATTAGAGACCTTGCACTCCCCCACCTTCCCTTTTGAGCATGCCCCACTGATGCTCAATAGGGGTTAGGTCTGGAGACATGCTTGGCCAGTCCACCACCTTTACCTTCAGCTTCTTTAGCAAGACAGTGGTTGTCTTTGAGGTGTGTTTGGGGTCGTTATCATGTTGAAATACTGCCCTGCGGACCAGTCTCCGAAGAGAGGGGATCATGCTCTGCTTCAGTATGTCACAGTACATGTTGGCATTCATGGTTCTCATGCAGGCCCAGACCATGACACTCTCACCACCAAAAGTATACCTCAATACTGAGGAAAGGTAGTTGAAATATTCCCTAAATGACAGATAAATGGATAAGGCACAAAGAGCACAAAAACACTAATATGAGATGAAATCCTAAGTTTGAACGTAAACAGCGATGCAGAGAGAATGCAGACAAGATCTGACATCATCAGGAAAATGCATATAGGTGAAATCAACACAACATATTATAGAAAACATATATACACATATAGCTCAAGTTTCCAACTGGCTCTCTAGCATATCCTCCTGGATGTCCACCCGTCAACTCAAACTCAACATGTCTAAGACTGAACTCCTAATCTTTCCACCCTCTACTACAGCTTCCACTCCTCAAATATCTCTCACTCAGGCCCGTTGTATTGGGGTTCTACTGGATCCCACCCTCTCTTTTATTCCTCACATCCAATCAATAACAAAATCATGTCAGTTTCACCTAAAAAAATCTCCAAAATTAGTACTAATCTTACAGAAGACACAGCTAAAATTTTAATACACTCTCTTATCATATCTCGACTCGACTACTGCAATTCCCTCCTTGCTGGCCTCCCCATCTCTCGTCTGTCTCCCCTCCAATCCATAATGAATGCCTCCACTAGACTCATCTTCCATACCAAACGATCAGTGTCTGCAGCTCCTCCCTGCCAATCACTCTACTGGCTTCCCATGGCTTCCCGAATCAAATGTAAAATCATGACCCTAACGTATAAAGCCCTCAAAAACAGTGCACCCCCTTATATCTCTGCTCTTGTTTCAAAATACTCTCCCAACCGCCCCCTTCGTACTGCTAACGACCTTCTTCTTTCCTCCTCTCTCATCACCTCCTCTCACTCCCGTCTTCAAGACTTCTCTCTTGCTGCCCCTACTATTTGGAACTCCTTGCCCCGCTCCATTAGACTATCTTCCTGTCTCAAAACCTTTAAAAAATTAAACATTTTTATCACCTTCAGCCTTAACATGTACAACTGAACATTCCACAGCTTAATAACCCCTACACCCAAAATCTACAGTACAACACACAGACACCTCCACTTGACTAAACAAATTGCTTTCACACCACCATCTTGCATTTGTCACCCTCTTGTATCACACCTAAACCCTTAGATTGTAAGTTTGCAAGTTTTCCATCTTTTGTCAGTGCCTTGGAAACAAGCTCTATGTACATTTGATTTTTTACTCAAAAACAGGGCCCCCCATTCTTTACAAGGTGTTAAGTTTGTTTTTTGCCATGTACTCAACCCCTGTACAGCGCTACGGAATATGTTGGCGCGATATAAATAAAGATAATAATAATAATAGACATATGTGTATATATGTTTGGTCTGGGCCTGCATGAGTGCTGTCAGCACTGGGGAGCTACATCGAGAGAACCATGAATGCCAACATGTACTGTGTTGAGCTATTTTGAGGGGAAAGCAAAGTTACACTGTTATACAGGCTGTACACTTACTACTTTACATTGTAGCAGAGTGCCATTTATTCAGTGTTGTCACATGAAAAGATATCACATATTATAATTGTCTTACTACGAGTAGTCGTCACGCTGTTTGCGTGGTCCGTACGACTTTGCGGGCTTAGCGATGAGCGCCGCAGGCGCTCATCGCCGGGCGTGCCTCGCGCAGCGAGGCGAGCCGTTACACTGTTAAACCATAGCACTTTGGCAATGAGCGCCACAGGCGCTCATTGCAGGCGAGCCTCGCATAGCGAGGCGAGCCGTTAATATGGAGCACTTTGGCAATGAGCGCCGCAGGCGCTCATTGCAGGCGAGCCTCGCGTAGCGAGGCGAGCCGTTAATACGGAGCACTTTGCCAATCAGCGTTAATACGCAGAACAAAAATACGGCCGCAACTCGCGAACAGGAAAAAAAAATACAATCACAATAAATACACACAGCACATACATAAAAAGCTTACCGACAGCAAGAGGGAGCATCCACGACCTCAAAAAAACAAGTTACACCTTCATTTTATTAAAAATAAAACAGTTTAGACACTAAAAAAGTCTCGAAGCGAGAGAAAAAATGGCGGCCGAAAAAAACGAAAACGAGGCTACAGCACTATAACCACGGAAAACACGCGCGGATAATCCGATAAGACGCATACTACACATTACTGCCCATTAAATCACGTACGGATTATCCGCTAAGACGCATAACACACATTACCCGCCATTTTACGATAATGCGGAACTAAAGTACTACGCTAACGGTTTCAGCTTGCGCACGCACACTATTACACTGCACACGTTCTAAACGCTTACACAGCACCTCCACACCACCAATGCTGCTGCAACATCACTACAGATTGCCAGCTCTTAAACACAATGCATACAAATTGGTAAAGTATAGTCATTCATTAATTATTTATTATTTTAACTTATATATTTCAGTAGTACACACAAAACACCATTAGCTACCTTACAATTCCATATGTATATTAATAACTATACAACTTTCCAAACATTTTTTGCCCCGTTAATATGGAGCACTTTGGCAATGAGCGCCGTAGGCGCTCATTGCAGGCGAGCCTCGCGTAGCGAGGCGAGCCGTTAATACGGACCCCTTTTTTTATGGAGCAAAGTGCTCCATATGTATATTAATAACTATACAACTTTCCAAACATACACATCTCATTGCCGTCATTTTTTGACGGGCAATACGCTAGTCACATATAATAGTTGTCAAACTACGAATCGTCATCACGCTTGCAAGCCTCGCATAGCGAGCGCGAGCCGTTGAAGCACAGAAGTCTTCAGAGCTTGGAGCACTTAGTTGATGAGCGCTAACTAAACTAGGAAAATGACGGGAGTAAAACTGTAAGGCTAGCAATGCTGTTTGCCACACAATGCGAGGCTAAGGGCCCTCTAAACAACTTCGGCGCTCATTGCGAGCCTCCCCCCCCCCGTGTATTTTATGGGCCTCACCATGAGTGTTACTGGCTTGGGTTAGGTGTTACTGGCTTGGGTTAAGAGTTACTGCTTTTGGTAAAGTGATAATGCGTTGGTGTAAATGTTACTGTTGGGTAGGAAGTGTTACTGGTTTTACTTTAAGTGTTACAGGTTTGGGGCTATTTCTTGCGAGCTACGGCCTTGTTTTCATCCTTTTGTGTTTTTTCATCCGCCTCCCCCCCCCTCTGATAGATCGTGAAAAAACAGCAAATATGCCTCAAATTAAGTCCCAACCTCACTCTCCCCCTGTGCTGTGTGTGAGTGTGTAAGTTAAATTGAGGCATATTTCTTTTTTCCTCAAGCTTTTTACTGTTCAGTGATTCGGCTGGTAAAGTCGTATTTTTGCGAGGCCCACAGTCCATATACGTGCCTCTGGTCCTACAGGCCGTATTTTTGGATCCTTCGCTAAGTGCACTGCAATGAGCCCCTTTGGCATGCCTCAACTACTCGGCTCGATTTGCGAGGCTCACAGTGCAATGAGCTCCTTTGCCGCTCATTGCAGCCCAAGTCCCACGTTCCTCAACTACTCACGTCGCTTTGAGAGGCTCGCAGTGGCGCTCAATCCAGCCTTAATCCTGCGTGCCTCAACTGCTTGCCTCATTTCACAAAGGCTTGCAGTGAAGTGAGCGCCTTTGGCACTCATTGCAGCCTAAGTACCGCAAGCTTTGTAGTGTCGTGCCTTAACTGCTCGCTTCGCGAGGCTCGCAGTTGTGGCCCTATGGGCCGCAACGTGACCAACGTGCTTGAACAGACAACTACAGTATATATGTGCTATATATATATATATGTATGTGTGTGTGCGTGTACACATAAGGTTGGGGTTCGCTGAGTGTGTCTCTCTAACACAAGGGCTGAATACGGTGCTGTGTGTGCAGAGAATGTGCAGGAAGGGGGCTGATTGCAGAAGTTATAAGGGCTCATTCATCCAGAAGATATCCCTGACACCTGGCGTGTATAGGGCGGGGGGACGGCAGGTGAGGAACCGTTGCAAAACAGCAGAGATCATGTTTATCAGACATGCTAATGACACACACACCTCAGAAGCAGCACTTCCTGCTACAGTACTTCTCTTTATTTGAAAAATGCTTCCCTGCCATTCCTGGTGATGCTATCACTAGAGTATTGTGGGGTATGTGCATATGAAGAGACTCTTTCTTTCCTTGATGATGCAAGCACTAGCATTTGATGTCATTACAGACCTTTAAAGCATACAGTGACATATGATGATGTCTATATGAGGGGGAAATGCATTATTAAAGAACTATACAACAACAAACTGACAACACTGCACCATTTACTAGTGCTAGTGAATAATTTCTAAATAGTGTAATTAGCTGTATGCAATGCCAGAGGTTACACATGTCTATGTATTGTATGTAGAGGTCATGTATGTTTTAATTAATGGTAGATAGCTGTGTGTATGAGTTATCAATGGTAAATAGGTCTTCATACAGTTACCACTGACACATAGCTGTGTGTATTGTTATCAGTGATATATAGATTGTAAGCTCTTCAGAGTAGGGGCTAAATTCTGTTGCACCAAGCTGTCTGCGGACCCATTTATAAATCTCTGTACCTGTGCTGTTTTTTCTAGTTACTTTAGAATTTGTCTATCACACATAATAGTTGTCAAACTGCGAATCGTCGTCACACAAAGTGAGGGACGCAGTTCTGGCTGCAAATGCGGACCCTCGCAAAGCGAGGGGCCGCATTCGCGGAGGTAAAGGCTCTACGCTGCCTCACTCCCGGGACAAATAAACCCCAGAAAAGCCTGAATTTGCAAAAAACACAAAGCGGGAATTAGAAAAAAAAAATACGACACTTACGCGTAAAAAGGAAATACAGACTTACACAAAAGAAAATACGAGCCGCGGGACTTAGGAAAAAAAAAAGAATACGAGGTCACAAAAATACGAACTTAACGGTCGACATGTGTATAGCACAAAATAAAAAAAATAAAAATACAAAAACATCACACACAGCACGGGGGGACAGCCAGGACCTCTGGGGGTGAGGTTGCACGCGAATTCAAGTCTATTTTAGGCAGTTTCGCCACTTCAAAATCGGCTAAACAAGAAAAAAAATTGAGGCGGAAAAAAATGAAAATGAGGCTCATCGACCCCAAAGCTCATAAAACACTCACAAGGATGTACGACTTTTAATTACGACCCGCGGAAATAATACAAGGTCGCAAAAATACGAGGTTAATGCACGAAATGCGTACATTCAAATACAACACAAAACAATACAAAATACAAAAAAAAAAACACACAGAGCATGGGGGGACAGCCATGACATCTGCCACTAAGGTTGCACGCTAATTAAAGAACAATTTAATGAGTTTAGACAATTTTAAATCGCCTAAGCGAGGAAAAAAATGGTGGACAAATAAATTAAAACGAGACTACACGAACCTAAAATGCACAAAACACCGCCAGACACGTACGACTTTTGCCAGGGACGTACGAGATACTAAAATACACACTTAGGCACCCCGGAAAATGGACGAGACCCATGTAGCACATAGACAAACGACACCATTTTACAGCACTAACACTACGAATCTAAAATGGAAATTTACACAACTAAAGACACGGTTTGCCCTTGCGCACCCAGCATATTTCTAATGCACAGCTGGGACATTCATTACACTTTCTTCCCAGGGCAACAACAGGCCAAATGTACGTTGTATGCTGCAGGAAAATAAAAATAGATACTTAGCTCTTCAGGCTATTCATTGCTGCATATATCAATTACAAATAGGTAAAGTATATTATTTTATTAAGTAAATAATTAATTAATAATTATACTAAAAAAATTACATATATATCTGTCTTTGTCAGGAGAGCACAAGGTGCTCATAGGAACAAAAGTAAACTAGAGGAGTGGCTCGCTATGAGCGCCAAAGGCGCTCATTGCGAGCCATGCGATAAGGGACAAAGGCGTTCAACGCGAGGCTCGCAATGAACGCCGAAGGTCCTCAGAGTATAAAAAGCTTTACATTGTGTGTCAATCTGTGCCAGATAGCTGTGTGTATTTTTATCAGTAACAGATATTGGTGTATCTTGTAATCACTGACAGATATCTGTGTTTCATGCATTCTGTGACAAACAACTATGTGCGTTTTATCTGTGGCAGATAGCTATTTATTGTTATCTGATATCTAGTGATGTATCTTATTATCAATGACAAATAGCTATGTGTATGGCTATCAGCATCAGATGTGTGTATCATTTCATCAGTAACAGATAGTTGTACATATTTATATCCTTATTAAATTGCGATTTGGCCAATTGAATAAGGCTCTATATAAGCACAGAGCATTTTTTTTACTTCTCAATTTAATAAGGCTGTTAATCATGACCAACTCCTGGATAGCGGTGTGCATCAGGTATATGTATATATAATGTAACTAGTGACAGATAGCCATGTGCATTTTGCATTAGGTGACAGATAACCATGTACATCATGTAATAGGTGTCAGATAGCTATGTTCGTTGTGTGTTAGGTGACAGATATTTGTATACATTGTGCATTAGGTGGCATATAGCTGTGTATCCTGCATAGAGTCTCACACATTTCCTCCTTACAATTTGCCCCCAGTGCCCTCTCCCAGCTTCTATTCATTAGGAAAGGGCACTGCAAGGAGCAAGGAGACATTTGATTTCCAGATGAAAGGGAAACCCTACTTGCCCTTGCCTCTGACCTGGCGGGGGGGGGGGGGGGGTGAATTAGATCCAGATTCTGCCTTGGGGCAACAAGTCCACTGCATTGCTTTGTGTGAGAGCTAAGAGAGATAGAGAGCGAGGGCATTTGAGTGGGGCATGGGCACAGTGTCATCTAGTGGTCATTATCAGGTAGCACAGCACTGACACTATGTGATCATTTTTTTTTGTATATGTTATAATTTCAATACCTAAACATACATTTACATTTAAACACATTTACATTTTTACTTTTTTATGCAATTATTTACTGTGGTGCTCTATTTTATTCTCTGAGATGGTTCTAACTTATCAGAAACACATTGCAAAAGAATGGAAGGCCCTGTCTTTGAAAACCTGCAAATCTATAATCTAAAGGTCTCTTTCAGAGCAAGGTAATCCATCCATATACATGGGCTTTCGTTAGAGGCTGCAGCCAATTCTTGACAGGGTTTTATTCTCTCAAGAGTTATCTGGCTGGCTTCATACCTCATACTGTAGATATGCGTATCTCTGGGAGTGATGTTTAACAGTAAGGACAATCAATGCATCTGCGTGTTTGGAAAGTTGGTCCAGCTTTTAGCAGCATATCTGGAATCAGTGTGGTTGTTCCTATTTGTGATATAGTATTTCGGAGCCAATTCAGAAATTATAATCAAAGTAACTTGCAGAAGATAAAGATTCCAAGTTGCATTGTAATGCAATTAACCAGTGCTGTGGAGTCGGAGTCGGAGTTGGAGTCGGAGGAAATTTCGGGTACCTGGAGTCGGAGTCGGCAAAAAAAACACTGACTCCGACTAAATTTAAATTGGAATTTAAAAAAAAGCAAGTTTAAATATCCCAATTCACAAAAAGTTATAATTAATGACTTCTCTACTGTAAGAATAAAGACCCATGCATGCAGTGCCTCACCTAACCGCTAAATGAACATGTGCTTCACTTCATGCTACGCAACGCAAAATTCGGAGCACCAATACTTATAAATTTATTTTCCCTTGTTGTTTACAACTTATTTTTAACGCTCAACAAGGATTTCAATACCTCGTTGGTAGAAATAATTTGGTTTAGACTCGAAAAATGTATCCAACTAAGCTCAGAACAGCTTCTTGGATTCAACTGTAAGTGTTTATATTTGTTTTAAAACCTGCATTCCTGCTTGTTTGTATAAGGGAAGACATGTGTACATGTTTCTGAAAGAAACTGTCTATCCTAGGTTTTTAAGTGTGGTTCAGGAATGTATGAATGTTTATGTATAGTGCAGATTGCTTATATGCTCTGAGTACTAAAATGTAGGCTTTTTTTGTGTTTGTGTGTACAGTACATGTTTTTTTTATATTTTAGGGAAAAAAGCATCCTAAACAATGGCAAAAAGACTGCGAACAACAAACACGACAAAGTCTACTGTTTATGAGCACTTTGCATTATCAAGTGATGGAAAACATTACGTGTGCCAATGTATTAGAAAAGATTATGATGGTGAAAAACAATGTGATGCAAAAATTAGCAGTTTCGGTGGGCCTGATAAAAATGCACCATTTCTAGGTTTTACAGAGTTTGATTTTGGTTTATATAGATAAGCTTTGTTTTTGTTCACAAAACAACCAAATAGTGTGGTTTTTATCTTTGAAAAGGTAAAGTTCCTGTTCCTGATGTTTATGCCTGCTGCTACTATCCAGCCATTTGATTAATGAATAAAAAAAATAATAAAACTTTGTTTTCATTGTATTTGTCTTTTGCTAAAACTGTTCAATACAGTAGACTGTTGGCTTCCCAGCCAGTAGTTTCTGTGGTAATGACACGTATGTTGCCTTTCTTTCCTTCAAGAAACGTATAAGATACATTTGCATATTAATACAGAGGAGTCGGGGAGTCGGAGTCAGAAGTACACAAAACTGAGGAGTCAGAACTTTTATCTACCGACTCCACAGCCCTGCAATTAACACTTTTTTCTCAGTTTTATCTGGAGGATAAGTCCAACGTCTGCACATCACTTGCTGCACTGCTGAAGGTAATAAAGGTCTCATGTCGCATGGGGCTCCAGTTGGCCTTTGGTTAGATCCTTAGCAATTTTGCTCTGACTTGTGTAAAAGGCACCTGATGTATATTCTTGCACCTAGTTAGCCAAGGAGAGAGAGTACCGAGAGCAGATCTCTGTCTCCTCAATATAATTGAGCTGGTTTGATGATTTGGGTGCTTTTGCAGATCTTGTTCAGAGCCAATGTCATCATATGTGATGGAAGGGCGATCCTGTCCCTGCACATAGCCTCACTTGGTTGCCAGCAATGCAGAGAAATGAAGAAAGCATTATTTCACCCGCTCAGCTTTCAGATAATCTAAGTTGTGCATGAGGCCATTTTGCTAATTGTTGTGGTCCTAAACATACTTCTTTTTATTCAGTTCTTGTGTGGTCACTATGGACTTATTTCTGGGTCCTGTTTTGCATGTGCAGTTTTGGCTCTTATGTTGTTCAAGATGGCGATGAATGCCTTCATGTTGTGTGACATCTGGGTCCAGAGTAACTAGGTGAATCTGATCCACATCTTTTTGAAAGGGAAGATGCAAATCTCTGCAATGATCTTATGTAGGTTTGTCAGTTCTTCGATCAAGGCATTTGTCAATAACTGAATATCTGCAGGTGATAGCATTGTAGTGTTGTTATTGCGTAGCTGCTGATTCAGTCCGAAGGCTATAGAGGCTGTACTTAAAAGGACCTGGAGTATATCCTCAAGTTTTGTTAATGATGGGCTTGTTATGTGACAGGCTCATAATACTCATAGGAGCTCGTCTTCATGCATCATCTTAGACTGCTGAGTTTCTTCGGCTGCTATAGTTGTTCTCTGTGGTCAGTAGGGGAAATGTTAGCCTTCAATGGTATAAAAGAAACTCACAGCCCTGGCTTTTTACTTCATTGGCAAAGCTTTGCAGTCACCAAGGATTTTGTTGCGCATGAGGCACTAAAAGGTCTGAAGAAAGGATCCACCATGTCTACACACCACCTAGTTTTCCCATATTGTTGGTCATTTCCACCATACTGGATGAGATTTGTCTCCCAATGAGTCCTAACTACTCCATATGGCCTTTTTGAGTTCTGGTATCAGCACATGTGGTGGGTTCATATCATGTCCAGTTCTGGAGACCGTATCTACAAATGGATATTAATACATTAGAGACATTTCAAAGGAGGCAGCTAAAATGGCGCAGGGTCTAAAAGACAAACATTATAAAAACTTCATGACCTGAATACAGATTAGAGGAGAGAAGAGCAAGGGATATGAGAAAAACCTGCAAATATATATATAAAACATTGGGAGGGAAATATCTTTCAGAAAAACAAGGGGCAAAAACAAGAGGTCAGTATTTGAAAGTGCAAGATTTACAGGTAATTTCTGGAAATACTACTCTGAAGAAAGTGTTACAGATAAGTGGAAGAGCCTTCCATCAGTAGGGATAAGGACAAACATAGTTAATGGACCACAATTGTCATATTTATAGTATTGTCTGTTCTCAGACGAATATCTCCTGCTTGCTTTGGTTATATTCAAATAAATTTGGGGTATCTCTAAAGGTTACAGAGTAATCTAGAGGAGGACCCCTTGCTTGCTGCGCCTTGGTAAACCAATGATACATTTACTGACAAAAGCTGAGAATCTGAAACTTGCTTCTGAGGATTGCTGTATCTCATATGCAGGCTGATTTGCCTGGCTTTTCAGGGCTGGCCTGTCTTTATTTGTCATACTGATAAACTATAAGATTTTCCAATGCAGTGTCACACATCCTTCACCTTCAGTAAGTATCATCTCATAGGATCCCATCTACTTACTGTCTGTTTTCATTAAAGGGAAGTGGAAAACCATTTTTGCATCAAGCATTTAAAGAGCATACTTTCAATATTTAAAGACCTAAAAGTATATTGAACTAAATCCAAATGAGACTATCAATCAAATACCAATTGAGTGCTATTTATTTCAGAACACAGAAATATGACGGTGTGTGTAGTGTCGATAAAATGTAACTTTATTGAAGCAATGTAAAATAAAATCATATAAAATCAAGGGGAATTTAAAATCATAAATGGCAAAGGATATGACAAATTATTCCAAATTCCTTTAAAGGTCTCAGTGGTAGATAAGATGGGGTGGATTGTTGTGGGTAACCAATGCGAGATAACCAACTCTCCATGGTTTCCTAAATATAAATCAGTGAGCTAGCAATGTAAATCCATCTTTCGCATACCTATAAACATAGTTAAAATAGATGATAAGCTACACCACTAATATACTGATACAGAATTGTCTGCAAAATCCAACTTAAAGTAGTTGCTTGTTCTAAATACTCTCTATTATAATTGAAAGAGATCATTCACTTAGTAACCAATTATTTATGTTAAAATTGTTTAAATAATGGACTTTTCACATCTCATTGCTTCTAGAGGTAAAATATGCTAGCGATCATTTGTAGGCTATAAATTGTTTATGCGATAAACTGAGTCGGCGGTAAACTGCTATCGATTAATTGCTGGTGGTAAATTGCTGGAGGCGAATTGATGGCGATAAATTTCCGGACACCCGAATACGGTGTTCCCTTCCTAAAACGACTCCAAATAAATAACCAAATAACCCAGTTTATGCCAGAAAATACTACCCTTCTAAAGATACAGACCAAGTCGAAGCGCGGCATCAATCGGCTATAAAAAACATCAGCTATATAATACAAACAATCATAATTGTCTAAAACACACCGCTTAAGAAGCTACTGGACCCGATGGCCAGTAGAAGGCACACAGGGCTAACTTGCCCAAAAACTGTCCCTGACAGACCTGCCTGAATAGGCTAATAGGGAGAGACCCTTCGGGAAAAAAGCCTTGTGACGGACGGCCATAATTAACCAGAAAGCAAACAGCATACAGATTAAAATACAAAATGTATCTTTTAACATGCGTAGCATGGAAGCAAATTACTTGAAAAAATGCTTAACCCTCAGCTTTCAATGGGGAGTGTTCTTTTCCTGTTATTTTATAGGCCTAGTTAGCTAAACTACTTGGCTCATTGGAGTTTAATTTTCCTCTATTATTTTATAGCTAACATTCATCTAAACCGCTTGGCCCATTGCCAAGGGGCGTATTCTTTTGAGGTAAATTGTTTCATAGGATAGATGGTCACCTAAATAGTCTGAACACTAAGGGGCATGATCTGCTGCTGGTGACCATATTTATGTTCCTCATTGCCAGCTAGTCAATCAAACAGATTGGAAGCATTGAACATGAGCTTGAGGGAGCTCAGAGGGGCAGTGTGCCTGGCGCCCTTCTGTCCATAGGGTCATGTAGAGTCAGGCACGACTAAACCAGTAAACAGCAACCTCCCTGACTTGCTTGGCTCATTAACAAAGGGTGTGTTCTCCTACTGTATGTTAGTCTCCCCCACATTTTAAAAGAAACATTTGGATAATTGTTTTACTTTGTTACAAACTGTGTTTTTTCAGTTAGTACTGGGACATACTTTAGCAGTCCTCTGGATTTATCAGTCAGTGTTTATATCTTTATGGATTAATATAGTTTAACGATCAGCTTTTCTTTATTTTGTAACACTGTGACTTAATTCCCGCCTTTTCTGTAAGCCCGCCCCTCACAAAGAGCTCAATTCCCGCCCTCTTCATAGCCCGTCCCCTCTGACGTAACTCGCGATGCCTTGTCCTCCGGCCAATGGGATGGCACGTTAGTCGTAAGCTGGTCGCGCACTTGACGTCATGACGCCGGTTTGCTGATTCGCGGTAAATACAAACCGAGTGCTCGGTGCTGTCAGCGAGACATGCCCATCCGGGCCTACTGCACCATCTGCTCCGACTTCTTCGATAACGTCCGGGATGTGGCGGCCGTACACTGCGGGCACACCTTTCACCAGGAGTGGTGAGAGAGTCATGACATGTTTATACAAAACAATAATAAAGCCATGAGACAGCTACACAACAATAACGTTGCCTGCACTGAGGGTGGTGAGAGAGCCAGGGGATTTATATACACAATAATAAGACATCCATGATATATATATATATATATATATATATATATATATATATATATATATATATATATATATATATATATATATTAGCAAAAATAACAACCCCACAGCCATGAGACAGAAACACAACATACACTGAGGGCAAATCTTCCACCATGAGCAGTGAGAGACCCATGAGTTTTATTTATACAATAACAAAACCAAGAGGCAGCTACACAATAATAACACACCTTCCCCCAGGATCACATGTTTTCACACACAATAACACAACAATGAGACCATAACATAATCTGAAGGAAAACCTTGCATCAGGAGCGGTGACACAACGATAACACAACATAGAGAGTCATGTCATGTATATACACAATAACACAGCCATGAGACAGCTACACAACATACACTGAGGGCAAACCTTCCACCATGAGCAGTGAGAGCTATGGGATTTATACACACACACTAATAACACAGCCATGAGACAGCTACACAACATACACTGAGGGCAAACCATCAATCGGGAGTAGTGAGAGCTGTGGGATTTATACACACACTAATAGCACAGCCATGAGACAGTTACACAACATACACTGAGGGCATACCATCAATCAGGAGTAGTGAGAGCTATGGGATTTATACACACACACTAATAACACAGCCATGAGGCAGCTACACAACATACACTGAGGGCATACCATCAATCAGGAGTAGTGAGAGCTATGGGATTTATACACACACTAATAGCACAGCCATGAGACAGGTACACAACATACACTGAGGGCATACCATCAATCAGGAGTAGTGAGAGCTATGGGATTTATACACACACACACACACTCTAATAACACAGCCATGAGACAGCTAGACAACATACACTGAGGGCATACCATCAATCAGGAGTAGTGAGAGCTATGGGATTTATACACACACACACACACTCTAATAACACAGCCATGAGACAGCTAGACAACATACACTGAGGGCATACCATCAATCAGGAGTAGTGAGAGCTATGGGATTTACACACACACACACACACTAACACAGCCATGAGACAGGTACACCACATACACTGAGGGCATACCATCAATCAGGAGTAGTGAGAGCCATGGGATTTATACACACACATTAATAACACAGCCATGAGGCAGCTAGACAACAATAACACAATATGCACTGAGGGCAAACCTTTCACCAGGAGCAGTGAGAGACGTGTTATTTATATACATATTAACCGCTACACAACATAGTCATGACGTGTATATACATTAATAATACTGCCATGAGATAGCTACACAACATGCACTGAGGATAAACCATTCATCAGGAGAAGTGAGAGCCATATACACAGCAAAAATAATACAGCCATAGGACAGCTACACAACGATAAAACACCATAGAGAGCCATGATATGTGTATACACATTAATAACACAGCTATGAGACAGCTACACAATAGAAAAATATAGACTGAGGGCAAACCTTCTACCAGGAGCAATGAGAGAGCCATGTTTTATATACATATTAATAACACAGCTACACAACAATAACACAACAGTCATGACTTGTGTATACACAATAACACAGCCATGAAACGCCTACACAACATACAACTAGGGCAATCCATCCATGAGGATGAGACCGACATAACCTGTATATACACAATAAAAATAACACCAAAATGAGTCAACCATTACACCATAATCCAGCAGCAACCCCAACGTTTAATCACTGTGGGCACACCTTCCATCGGTGCTGGTGAGAAACAGAGTGCAATGCCACAGCAAAAAATATAGTACAAAATATAGCAAAGAATATAATTGGGCTAACATGGCAATCGCTGTAGACACATTGTCCCCTAAGAGCAAATACGCAGCTACATCACAACGTTGTAACACAACAATTGAAACGTAGTGTAACAACGACACAGCTTATGCTGCAGCACACCTTCTAGACCTAAGATACAGTTCTGTCAGAGCAGTGACTGACAACAGTAACACTACTACACACTTAATGATACGGATCACACTGTGTAGACAATACACACTTTGCACTTGGACTGGAGTGACATAATTGCATAGCACAACAACCTTCAATGCCGGGACAGCTTTCAAGTGAATTTGTGAGTTAACTACATAATCATATTCTCTCTCTGACGGCACATATTTACAAGGATCATGCTCACTCACAAAAATAAATCTTCCCTTCAAGTGCATCTTTTCTCCGTGGTAGTTTGTGAAGTTTTATTAGTTACAATATGACGCAAGAAATGCCCCAAGTCACAACAGTCATTGCACACATTTCTATATATCTATTGTATTATTGTGTTTTGTGTCTCTTTTAGTCTGCTCAAGTGGTTTAAATCTGCTCCAAGTCGGACCTGTCCACAATGTAGAATCCAGGTAATGCTGCAGAGTTGTGCCATATGTATAAGTAAAGTCATTCTTCTACAAAACAATCTTGGTCATTTAATTACGTTTACATAAAAAAACATTTAATATATGTTTATATTAACATATATGTTTCCTGTGTTTCAAATGTTTGGTAAGAAACAGGCAGTGATAATCAGAAAAATATGTGTGTTTATAGATTAGTTCACTGTACTTGCAAAGTTATTGGAAGCAAAGTAAATTCCAGCTTTACACACCCACAGGAAGCTTACATAACCAAATATACAGAGGAAATGCAGCTAATTGTGGAGTTTGACCTTCCAAAGGAAGTAGTTGCTGCAGAATGGAATCACATGGTTGGGTGGGTTTTGAGCTCACAGCTGAATCGGGCTAAAAGTATATAGAGAGAGACTACATATCCCAGGCTGCTTTGCAACAGAAGAAACCCAGAGCATGATACAAATGTATCTGCTTTCTCCAGATTGGTCAAAATGAATTTTATGCTAATCTTAGCAGGGTTTTCCAGGGGTGTCAACTGACAAAAGCCTTAGCTTGCAAACTGAAAATATTTAGCAAATATCAGGGTGAGTTTGTAAATGTTTATTTTGGTCTCTTTCATGCAAAAAATGTTTGCATACACTACTGGATGCATTCATAATCTAGGAAACTTAGATATGCCTTTAAGAAGAATTGTGTACTCCATTGTTATGCCTTTGTAAAGCACCACTATATGCAATGATTATTCTAATTGAAGTATGTTTTTTAAATGCATGAAACTGTGTTTCATAAATAAGAGTAGCCCTAGAGATAACTGTGTTAGAATTACCATTATTTAGATTAACTGGATAAGCTCTTGTGGCTTATCAACCCCTACACTGTAAACAAACAGATGATATATTTATATGTATGAACACTTTCATTTCTGCAACAGAGACTTTTACTATCTCACTTTATTTATATTTGTGAAATATATTTCTTTTCCCATATTAATTGCTTTGAATTTTTTTTTCTTGATAATCCTTTATTCAATTTTGTAATATCAGGCATTTTTGCATATGCTATTTTGCACTCATGTAATATCCTTTCTTCTTTCATCTGAAGGTCAGCAACAGGCAGATCATCAACAAATTGTTCTTTGACATTGGAGGAGAGGAGGATACCCCACTAGATGCAGAATCTCTAAAGGTACTGACCACCTTCAGCAGCACAACTTTCATGACAGATGTATATCTGGCTTCCAGCTTGTCAGATTTTCAAATTTGACTGAAAAGCCAGTCAAAAAAAGATACCCTTGTGCGATAAACCATGAAAAGATCGTGGATTAAAATTCAACTTTTAATGTTCTATTGAAAATAAAATAAATGTGTAAAATTTTAAAACGAAAAATGTGCAATAACTTTGATTAATAACTATATTTAACAGTCTGATCAATTTTTTTTGCCCAATTAGTATTTTTCCTGAATATTAGATGAGTCTATTGTTATATTATTTCTAATGTAATGTTTCTCCACATTGCAGCCTTTCTTATACTCTGAGAGAGAAATAATATAACAATAGACTCATCTAATTTAATATTCAGGGAAGATACTAATTGGGCAAAAAAAATTGGTCATCAGATTGTTATTAATTAACGTTATTGCACATTTCTAATTTAACTTTACACATTTTATTTGATTTTCAATATAACATTAACAGTTACATTTTGTATCCTACAATCTTTTCATGGGCTTATCCACAAGGGTATTTTTTTTTTTGGACTGGCTTTTCGGTCAAATTTGAAAAATGTATCATTTAGCTGTTATTAGGAATTTAAATCCTGGGTAAATTAAACATCCAAGTCTCAGCTTCTCAGAGTGCATCATTTTTAATTCTTCCTCTTCCTACCTCGGTGCTTTTCTTTAGCTGATAAAAAATGACTCGTGTTACTGACTTAAAGTGTATATATAAACTTTCTCAATTACGATGCCAGAGTACGTACATAACAGCAACAGAAAATCCAACGTATCGGCTTCAAATGAGTCCACCATGTGACATCATCAAAGGGACACCACTGAAACTTATTTTTTTTTTATATTGTCAACTGGGATATACAACAGGGGTAAAACATTTGAAAATATATTTACACAGTGTATATATTATTACCTTGTATTTATTTTGGGGGGCACATGCCAGAGGATTACATTGATACTTCAGAATCTATGAGGGAGTAATAGACACTTTTATAATTTATTTTAATTGTTTTTAAGGTTGTATTTTATAATGAATGAAAATGAAGTTGTTTTATATTTCATGTGTCTACATCTGCCCCTTTAGCCTTATGAATGTCAGGTTATCTCTATTGATTTGCATACCTCCACTAGTCTTAAAGGTGTCCTTTTTCTTGATTATGTTGTATATTTGCACTACTAGTGGATGTGATCCATGATGCATAGTAGGAATTATATAGGTGAGAAGTTAGAACGCACGCCAAAATCACTTGTATAAGGAACAAATTTAATTTAGTAAATATTAAAATATTGTTATTAGAACATATTTTATAAATCATTGATACATGGAACAAATCCCAGATAGAAATTTCTCCAAAAAATTAAGATGTCTTAAAATTACCCAATTTCTACATTGAATTTGATGGGAGGTGGTCTAAAAGCTTTAATATTTCAATTGTAGCTGTTGCTGAACAGATAGTTTGTGAACTTATGGTTAGTCACTGGGGGTTTCTCATGAATTTTGTTATCTTACAGAGTTTGACTTGGTGGCTAAGAGCTCATTTTGCTGGACCTATCTTTTAGTTAATTGATTGAATACAGTAGACTCTCTCAGTTAAATAAATAAATTGTAACGAGAACTGGAATTGTTTAAATGGCTAAGTGGATATTGTTAAAGCTATTATTATTATTATTATTAACCATATCTAGTCACAATTGGATATGATACAATGAAATAGATATATATATATATATATTTATATATATATATATATATATATATATATATATATATATATATATATATATATATATATATATATGATATAATGGAGAGGTATGGAACTATCTATATATACACATAAATACTATTGTATATATAAAAGAATCCAATTGATTAAGTATATCTAGATAAGTTCCTATTGGATATCGTAATAGCTTCCCTCATATGGCAAATGAATTTGCTTAATCCTTGGGAAGCTATAACCTATTTTAATAGCTAAAAACAATTGTTGTATAGAACAACAAAAAAAGAAAAAAGATAAGTGCAAGTACTATCAGGTTGGGAACAATTAAAAAAGAAAAGAGAAAACAAATAATAAATATATTATATTATTTGTCAATATGTTGGAGGGGGTGAAAAAAAACTTTTAATTATGTGAAGGCTCATAAGAAAACACTGCCAGTGTAATCCATGTTATATACACCACTTGATCATTAATGCACAACATGCAATTCTAGGTGCGCGATTTGCCAAAGTACCATTAGTAAATACAGTTTTGCTGAATGCAAATTTAAACTTTGACACCCTCTCAATTCAATATACCACAACCAAAGTAAATGCACTTATCTTCTTGAAGTAGTCCCGACGGCTCGTTTCGCCCTGCTTAGGGCTTACTCATGGGTTAATGAACTTCATTTTCATAGTGACTCTCTCAGTTAACCAAAATTCAAGCAACCAAAAAAAATTTGAATACTGTACTTTAAATAAAAAAATTTAATTTTACAAGGCTCAACAAATGCCAGGATGCCACAAGAATGCTTACAGGCACCTAGATTTCATCCACTGTATGTCTCTGCAATTCAGTTTTACCTGTAAGCATGAGTGACTGAGCCAGTGCAGTGTTGGCATTACATTCCCCGGCTTCAGCACTGCACCCTCCAGCCGAACGTACCTGTGTCTAAGTGAGGAGTGAAAGCTGCTGCTGCTAGAGCCGCCCTTACTGTCCAATATATTTAGCAGAGCATCCTATGTGCATCTAATCTAGGCCCATTTTAATAGTGACTCTCAAGCAACCTGAAACTAAATTTATCCGACATCTACCAATCCCCGTGGGTGCCGGATAAATGGGAGTCTGCTGTATTAGTTATCAGTGACTATTAAAACCAGTAGTTAGTAATAAGTTGTTAAAAAAATATATATATATATTTTCCACTTAACCAGAGCAGCATTTCTCCTCCTCCTGTACATTATCAGTGGGCATGGCTAGCTAACTGGGGGCCTGGACAATAATGGAGAAGCAGTTTGGGCTACGATGTATTTGGCATCACCCAGTGTTGTTGGCTTAGCCTCCACTGCCCACACAGAATTATTGAAGGTAAAGCTTCCTTGCAGCTACCCCATTGGCCCTGCCGACTTATGCCATGGTGACAGGACAACTGACTATGCATGTTATCATAGCTCTGTCCTCTTAACTCGGCATGCTCAGTCTGAATCAGAACCTAGACTGGTCAGAGGAGGACATTTATGGCTTGATCAGAGCTACAAATGGAGTCTCAGAATAACATGTCTTCCAAAAAAAAAAATATATGTTAATTTTCATCCTTTGATGGGCAGTATGTCTACAAATAGTGGTCTTTTTTAATTTTAGTTTAAAGTACACACTGTGCAGAATAAACATAAGAGTTTTACTTGTAATTGCATTACAGTTGTCCTTTAATATTTTTTAATAGTTTACTGAATTAACTTGTCTATCTGTCTCTACATTGCAGAATGAAGTGGATAGAATAAAAGTCAATCTTCTAGGAAAAGGTGAGTGATATCACAAAATTTTGTCACACTTTTACATCCTTTAGACTTTAAGCTTTTAATCTTGTAAGGTGCTCTCGGGAAAGCACTATGTACGTTTCTAAGCGCAAAGACTGGGGCCCTCCATTCATTGTGTTGCGTTTAATATTGTTTTTGCCGTCTTTCTTAATACCTGAATAGGCTACGGGATATGTTGGTGCATTACAGATAAAGGATAATAAAAATCATCTGTTATATACAAAAAGTTTATGACTCCTCACCCCTGCCTATAGATTTTTAAGGAATACAGGGGGCTTTCCATTTTTTTTTTACTTTTTTTAAAGGCCTTTCTAATTCATATATTCCATCTCAGAAAAGACAATGGAACCACACAAATACTTACTAACTTAATAAATACTTACTGATATAAGGGGTTTTATTTTCTGTATTTCTTCCTCTGGCAATTATCAAGTTTAGTTGTTTAAAAAGACTATAAAGAAGAAAATTTGACTTGTCTTTTTTTTAATTTTTTTATATGGTTTCTTGGTATTTATGTTGAACTAGCGACTTGCCTGTAAAAAAAAAAAAAAAAAAAAAAAAAAGATGACAATAACATTTTAAGCCAGGTTAAGTTTGCCATACAATAGCCCCTCTGAGCAAACTCACAGGCTCCCTAGCTCTTCCCCTGTGCTGTGTGTGTGTTATTATTGAGGCAAATTTGTTTTTTTCCTGTTTATTTCCAGTTCTGTGGTTCGGCCGTTAAATTTGTAGTTTAGTGCAGCCCCGCAATTGTGGGCCTCTGCTTGCGGTGGCCACCGTTGCATTTACAGGCTTTGGTCAGTGTGGTGGGAGTATCTCTTGATCTGAGTGACAGAAAACCGCTTTGAATCTACTAAATTTTATCTATTACTAAAGTGTATTTTTAATAACTTGCAATTACAAATATTAATTTTCTTTCTACTTTACCATTCTTCCATTAATTACGCTTTACCATTTTAACAAATGAGTTTGCATTGACGTGCAAACCTATTGGTAAGCTTGTCAGCAATCAAGAGGATAGCTTTAACTGGTGATACTTTATATATGTGTTTTTTATAGAGAAGGAGAAGAGAGAATGCCAGATTTTGGTGGACTCCCTGAGGGAGATGTTGGATGTGAGAAATGTCACCATTCAGTCTTTGCAGAAAGAGCTTGGGGATACGGAGATGCTGTGCTCCACGCTCAGGGTAAGAACTCTTTAAAGAAATGTTATATATATATATATATATATATATATATATATATATATATATATATATATATATATATATATATATATATATATATATATATATATATATATATATATATAATTTTACACACTGATAGAAAGTTTTAAAATACAGATGTATTTTAAAAAAATGTTGTGTTTTCTCCAATTTGCTGTACTTTATTGTACTGTCTTTTTGCTAGAAACAAATGAAGTTTTTGGATCAACAGCAGTCAGAGACCAAAGCTGCCAAGGACGAGGCTCGCAAGCTAAGGAACAAACTAAAAACCATGGAAAGGTCTGTTTAAAGGTTGCATTGTGACCAAAAGGTTCAGCTCCTTTAACACACAACTCTGCTCCTGCAGCAATCCACCACAGTGTTTCCCGCACTACTGTAGTCATACATAGTTTTTTTTTTTTTTTTTGACAAAAGCTCAGGTCTGTTTCTAAATGCTGTAAGGCTCTCCCCAGAAAATCAGAACTAAAAATACTACCAAGGATTTCAGAACTTTAAACTACGTCTTCATGGACATTCTTCTTTAATAAAATTACAATTCGGTGATTTTAGAAAACCATCCTTTCAAACATTCGCTTGTAAAGCTGCTTGTCTCCACCCAGTGTGAGGCTGTCAAGGTCAGAGAGGCAGTCCTAAATTGTTAGACAGAAGCTTCTATTTAGATAGGAGCAGCTGCTCTTGGTTGGCTGGAGAATGGGTATGTTACATTTCTTTATCTTGGTACGGACCTAAGCATGTGTGTATTTAGAACTTCCTCCCAGTCCGTTTCTCCAGCTCATTGATAACCTAAACAAACAGGTCACATGGAGGTTTAGAAGTTGTTTGAAAGGGTGTATGATATTGAAATATGCTTTTCTAAATGACATCTATATTTATTTACCAAATGCACAACCAGTGAGTAACTTTGTAGGCTCCTACATTCCCTTTATAGGAGGGACTTGGCAAGCTTGTCTATATATATTTATATCGATAGATATGGTTTTCTAGGCATGTACCGTTTCTCTGTGGCCACACTGGTTGTTCTTGTTGGAATAAAATATTCTTATTGCCTAACTTCATAGTAAACTGAACTATGCGATGTGAGAAATGTGTTTTTCACCCTATTTTCTCTCTTTGCATGGAGACATTTAGTAATTTGTAGATGGGATCCATTTGCACTTCTCAGTCATGCTGGGGATATGATATATTATGGCAAAAAAAAGTGGCTTCAGTGTGTACCTTTTTTAGAACACTAATCTCTAATAGATGGCAGTTCTTATACTGCTCTGTGTCCCCAAATTCTCTTAAAATAAAATGTAAAACAGAGTGAATGCAGACAGGAGAAATAGATTAAATACCCAGAAAAGCTGGAGTACAAGAATTACAGTATATGGAAAAATGACAAGAACTAATATTAAAGGTGTATGTAGAAAAAATGGAGAAACAGATTAAGATTCCCTAACACATGCTGCCTATGTCACACACATTACATGGAGTCATTCTATGCACATACAGATTTATTTTATTTAAAAATAAGATTTTGTTTTTCACAACCCCGGAGCTGCAAACATTGGCATAGTGTACCTGACAGTAGAAATACTGCATTTGCGTATGTATTTTAACCCTCAAGCCAACAGCAGAATTCAGAGATCCTCCTGCTTCCTTTGCAGGGGACTACACATCCCATGATACCTTCCTGCACAAACTGCCGCCACTGATTGATGCAATGTATTAGCTGCCTGTGATTGGCCAAAACTAATTATGAATTGTATGCTAATTTTAGCAGGCATTACTAGGATTAACTCTGAAAACCATCCGCTCTATTGTAAGTTTTTAATGTTTATTTGATTTTCATGCTGGAAACACAAGTTTTAATACACTACTGATTCTGATGCATTCATAATCCAGGAAACTTAAATATGACTTAATAAAAATTAAATGTTAAACATTTTATATCAGAGTATTGCAGTACATAGTAATTTTTTTTATTTTTTTATTGGGGAAACATATTCATAGTTTTCATGACTAGCTTTCAAGAGCACCGCACCTCTTTCAAGTCTGAAGCAACTCTGATAGGTTCCCATTTAAATGCACAAATTAGTTTAAGGGGTGTGTGTGTGTGTGTATATACCAATATTAAAATGAACACATTGGAATATTTTCAATCTCCTGACACACTAAGAATATATCGATTGCAAAGAAATAGGTGTATATATAATTTCCTCCACTTTAAGGCAGTTGTTGGTCATTGTTTTACTTTCCCAAAATTTACTGTGTAAGACTAAACATTACTTATTTTCTTGCAGTATCGAGGTCTTGCTGCAGTCTCAGAGACCAGAGGTAGAGATGATGATCCGAGATATGGGATCCGGCGCAGCGGCTGTGGAACAGCTGGCTGTTTATTGTGTGTCTTTAAAGAAGTAAGTGCACCCTGTATTCAGCAGGGAGCTAGTGAGAGTCTTATTACAGTATCATTGCCTCCTTCTCACAGTTCAATAATTGGTATCCAGATGTCATTATCCACAGTATGGGTTCACTTTTATATTGCTGAGGGTTCATTCAATGTGAAATTTGAATTGGTCCATCCTTCTCAATGATTGTGTTGTGATTACCCAAAAAAATACAAAACTATGCAATACAATATTCATATAAAAAAAGATAAATATCATACAGTGCCTTAATATAAAAATAGTTGCTTTCCAATTAGGAAATGAATAGTACTTTCGAACTTTTTTATTTCAGATGATTTTACAGCTTTTTATATCCGTTCCTGCCTTAGATAATCATGTGAATTATAATTTTATATTACTTGGTAACCGTGTGAAGTGTTTTCCTAAATCTACATTTGCTATAAGATTATCGTTTTCTACTATAATTATTTTATTTTTTTCCCAGGAACATAACTCCAGTGTACCTGGGAATAAGTTTCCCAGGTTCTTCCCACCATCTCCCACTGTTTATTTTAACACATCCGCTGTTCTTGTCAATTTATTAACATTATACATTTTCTATAATGTCTTTTGTAGCTGCTTAGTGAAATATAAATATATATACCACTCAGACTAGGTGGCCCACATGGACCTCATCTCCTGCCAATTTGTTTCTAAGCTAAAAAGGAGGCTCAAACAAAACTGATCTTTTTATTGTAACGGGATGTGAACCTCAGCAAATATAAACAGTTTATACTTCCCCCTTCTCAATGAGCCTGGATAAACCAATGCTGTCTGACACTTGGGAGGTCATGCAAGGTCACCAGGGCCTAGTTTAGATAAATAATTTATATTAGTGGTCTAAATGCACATCCCTTATAAACATACAGTGTAAGTGACTTGGACTGAAACTAGCTGGTCAGGATTGAAAGCAGCCGGAGCATGCTGGGGAAGAGAGATCAACCACGAGATGTCTGACATTTAAAGTGGCGGGTATCCTGTATTTACAGTGTGTTCTTTTGATCATCTGAAATAAACAAGCACAATCTTTTACAAAGGGAAAAAATTCAAAATGTCCTTTAAAATTGCACAGCTGAGGTTCTAGTATAGTGGCAATATTTTTTTTTTTAACTATTGATACATAATTTAGCAAGTACATTTGATATAGAAGATTACACTTTCTTAAAGTCAACTTTATATTTGCAATTTTTACTTGTTTTTCTTTCTATTCCAGTTTTCACTTGTTCTTATGCAAGATTTAAAGTTCATATTGATCAATCTGCCCTCAAAAACTCTTCAGTAGTGTTTAAATCCCGCTCCTTTAAAACGCACAATTGTTTATCCGAGAGTCGAGTTTCATTTAATTGCCTGTCTGACTTGTTTCCCTTGCAGGGAATATGAGAACTTAAAGGAAGCACGTAAATCATCTACTGAGATGACAGAGAAGCTGAAAAAGGAACTGTTTAGTTCTAATAACAAGGTCAGGACAAGTTGTGACACATACTACCTTTAAATCTTGCTTTTCAAGTATGTTTTGCAGTGATTCTACCTCTGCTATTTTCAGTATTATTCAGTTGACCACTGTAATGCTCATTCAATAGGGTTTCATTTTCTTAGGGAGATCAGAATGGGGGAATCTGGGGCGGGGTGGGGGGGTTGTGGCTTGGTAGGATATCGGAACGGGGAAACCTAGTTTGGGGGGGTAGGTACGATATCAGAATAGGGAACTTGGGTTGGGGGTGGGTAGCTAGATCACAATGCGGGAACCTGGGGGGGTATATCCTTTTTTATATATATATATGGTGGTAACTGTACTAATCCACCTTAAGAGGACAGAGCCTGTGGTAGACCAGGTCCCATTTTGAACTTTAGTGTTTCAGACTTGAGCAGGTCGGCTTTTATCTATCGGGTGTCCAAAGGGTGGGAGCAGATCTACCCAAGCGAGGGTCCTTGTAGCAATCTTCATCTGCCTCCTTCCCTACAGACAAATCTAAACCTATATTAGAAAATAATTCATCACATTGTCCTGGGCCGATCTTTCCCACTCTGGATAACTTATAATGTCTCTTCTTATCTTAGAAACACTATTAGGTGTCCAGAACTGCGTTTTTTATTTATTATTTTTTTTTATTATTATTATTTTAGCACTCACTGCTTTTTAACTTACTGCATTTACCGTTTTTGCGTTTTTAAATGTAATTTGTGTGGGGGCATCTATAACATACAATATTAAGCCTGGTGATGGTGTCCATTGTTAAAGTAGTAATTGTAATATTAATCTGTGGATTACTCTTTAAAGGCACAAAAGGTGACATTGGAACTACAGAAGGTGAAGGAAGAGCTTGGTGCCACCCAGAAAGAGCTACACAATTCAGACAAGGAAATTATGGTGAGCTGCTGAATGAGCAATGCATAAAGGCAATCCTTGCACATCTGGCCTGCATTTTCATAGTGCCTAAAATTAGGAGTAGTGTTACAAATATAAGCCTTAGAAAGCATCATCAAGTTGCACTGCAACAATACCCACAATTATAAATTAGTATTGTAAAATGCACATAATCTGGAGTAAAAGAACTCCACAGATTTGAAGGCAAGATGTTTAGATAGCCAACCAGAGGAAGATATCAAGAATAGGCCTGGATTAGAAGCACATGTTCAAATCTCCCACTTGTTGGAGACATCCTGTTGGTGAGAGCTCATATCCATAATCATCAAATATCCCTTAAGTAGATTTTTGCTGTTTGTAAGAGGCTGTCACTTGTTGGTAAGCTTTTGAGTGATACTTGTACCACTGTACAATGAAAATGATATATCTTTGGAACATTTTCTGTACAACTAGTGGCATAGTAAGGAAGAGAAACGCCATAATTCTAATTTTTAATACGGAAAAATATAGCTCAAAGCTTTTTCTTGAGATACTTTGGTTATTTTAAGGTCTTTCTTCTGTACTATTATCAGTTCCTCCTTTGCTCACTGTAATGTAGTACACACATTGTTAAACTCAGACCACACAATCCTCACCCCTGGAGAAAGAGACTACATTTTTCTTGTTACCTTAATGCCGATGAAGATTTTTGTAAAGTGGAAGCAACACTGTATTCATGCTGGTGGGAATGATTTGAATAGGAGCTGGGTGACACAAACCTGTTGCCTTTGGAGGCCTCTGATCCCCAACCAGTGAACTTCGAAAAAGACTGGTTCCGAGCAAAGATGAAGTCAGACACTCTGAAGCTGACAAGCCCAATATATAAAGGAATGTCCAAAAACAAAAAATTTGCATACGCCACCTGAAAGTGTACAATATATTAAAACATGGCCAACCTGTGAGGGAGAACCTAAGAACTGAACCGCCTAGACTCCTGACAATCTGCTTGAAAATCTCTTCAGTCAACCTGTGTAGTTGCCACTGTAGCTGCTTTTGAACAATAATCTTGAGGCCATTATCACAAGGCTTTGATGCCAAACCCCCTAGAGCACTGTTTTAGATTTTGCTGGAACTTTTTCAACCGGGAGCAAGGCATGCAGTGTCCTAAAAAAGCTCTGAGACTGCAGTTTGTTCAGTTGACATTTTTCACCCCCAAACTCAAAAAGGATACCCAAATTTTAATTTATTCCTTCTATGCTATTTAACTTTGGTGATAGGGCTGGCATACCCCCACTGTGGCTGACTATAACCTCCTAAAGAAGCTACTCGCAGCCAGAATAATCTGATATGCAAATTGTAGCTTTTCTAAACATGCTGCAAGGTTTTATGGGTAGTACTCCTGGATTAAAACTAAGACCAAGCAGTCTACAAGTCATCCCAAGAAACAAAAATACTTATTTTGAATCCGCAATCCCAGTTTTTAGTACAAGGGTTTTCAGATTTACTGTTTTTTGAATTTGGCTTCTTCTCTGGGAAGTTCCCCTAACTTTCTGAATTTTTCTGCAATGTTGTGGAGTCTAGGAGAAACAAATAGAAAATCATCCAAATCATGAATAACTGCAGGACAATTAATCAAATGTATTAAACACTCCAAGAAGAGGATGTGTCCTGAGTTGGCTTGATGGGTATATAAGGTGAAATGGACATTCTGCAAACATATCAATCATCACTGTCATGGGTAAAATGTGCAATGTATCAGACTTTGAAAAGGGGAAGATCATTTGCTTTAGGGCCAAGGGTGGCAGTATTTCTGAAACGGCACAGTTTGTGACCTGTTTGCGTTCTGCTATGGTTAAAGTGTACCGTGACTGGACAAATGGCACCATTGCTTGGAAACTGCAGATCACCACTTGCCATTGATGGTGAAGGTGTGTAAGGACCAACCGACATGATAAAGTTGGGCAACTCCCTGTCCAAATAAACCAGGCGGTTACCAGACGTGGGTCTAAAATGACAGCCAACTCTGTTACATATGGGGCTCTGAAGCTGCTGGTTACTGCACCCATGCTGACGAGGGTTTATAGTCAGAAACTTGTTCAATTTGCACGACCGTACTGAACTTTGACCTCTTCTGATTGGCAAAGGGTTGCCTTCTTTGAGTCACGTTTTCTGCTCCATCGACTGGATGGACATTGGTGTCAGACATGAGACCTCCGAGAACCAACACTTTCCAACCATTGTTGGAAGAACACAAGCTGCTGGCAGCAGCGTTGTGGTCTGGGGATTTTTTTTTTTCTTTTCAATGCCTGGGTCCACTCGCACCTCTGGAGGACCCTCTATGCCAATTGGGTTATGTATCATCCATGCAAATAAAGTACATGTCGACTGTCTTCCCTGGGATCTTCCAGCAGGACAATGCAAAATGTTATATGGCCAGAATTGTCTGGGAGTGGCGGGAGAAGCACAATACTTAAAAGTACTTCCCTAGCCTCCAAAGTCCCGGACTTGAATCCCATCAAGCACCTGTGAGACCACCTTGATCGCCATGTTGCTTGTATGGATCTTCCACCACACACAATTTAGCAGCTGTCGTATGCACTGCAGTCTGCATGGCTCCAGATACCCTTGCCAACCTTCTAGGATCTTGTTGACTCACTACCACACCATCCCAGCTGCTGTCCGTGCTGCACGTGACGGTTATTCTGGATATTTGCTGGTAATCCATAATAATGTGACTTGACCATGTAAATCAAGAAATATTCCATGCCCCTTTACATTGATGCTACTAACTATCTCATACAGCTGGGCCTATACAACCGCTAGCCCTAATTGTATAATGCTCCCAAGAGACCCAGGCCCGAAAAGCTCTTGGTAAGCATGGATGGAACCTATATCCCTGATGTCCCATGGTATATGGCCACCATCTGATGCAATGTTATTGGAATGATGCCTGCTGTTGCGACCCCAATCTTGATCTCATGCCTGGCTTTGTTTTCCATCGACTGCGCCATATTGGCGCGGAGCATGATGAGAGTTGTGTAGTCCTGGATAAGCCTGATGAAGATTAGGCAGGATACCATCATTGGAACTCTATTTGCGGCCCTCTGCCAAACACCCAGTCTATCGGCTAGCAGTTGGGTGAGGTTGCCCTTTTGTTCTGTTGCATTGAGGGTCCCGCCTGGCTAAGTCTCTGTGGAGGCTACGATTTCCTTTTTTCTTGATGGCTCAAAATTTCACATTTCAATGCAAGTTTACTCTACTCTGTTTAAAATATTTTTTTCCTAATCAAACAAAAAAACATTCCCTTTTATGATTAAGTATCTTTATTATCTTAAACCATAATTGAAACCTCCTCTGTCACTTTAATCCTGTAATTTATTGGAAAAACACAACATTTTATAAAATGTCTACCTTTTTTAGTAACTTTCTGTTTTTGTTGACATTACCCATGCTGTTAATGTTTTTTTATTACGAGTTGGTAAACACAGGCTGTGCCTATGGGCTCTCAAAGAATCACAAATGGATCTTTCATGGTTCAGAATAAATATTTTTGACAATAGTAAGAAAAGCTGGAGACTAGTGATTTTGTGTCTAAAATAAATCCTATTAATATAGGTAATAATATGCAAGGATAACCTGTTCAACCTTAAAAAGAAAAGGTGTAAATGTAAAACGCTATATTTACATAAAATTCTTACATCTGTGTCTTTCTTTTTTATAGAGCTTAAAGAAGAAAGTAGAATTTCTGCAAAAGTCTCTTAGTTCTCCCACTGCAGCGAACGAAGCCATCAGTCGCCTGATCTTTGAAAGGTTAGTGGAATCTTTTTTCTGTTTTTCTAATTAAAGGACAATCAAAGTGTAATATTTGTAGTTTGCTCTTTTGGCGAACATGACTTGATACTACAAACTATGTTTTGGAGCATTCCTGAACACTATAGTCAAAAATTAGAAGGCTGTAATTTATTTTAAACTGTAATGAGACACTTGTTTGTAAAGGGGGGGGGCAATGGGCTCTAAGAATCTGGGCTCACCAATGTTTAAAAAAAACAAACAAACCAGGTATAGCAGTATTTTTTTTTTTTTTTTTTTTTTTTTTTTTTTTAATGCTGTAGATGGCTCTAAATGGGTTATTTTAACATGGGAAGATATGGATAGGGGAACTCATGAAGAAAATATGCAATTGAAATGTAAAACTTCACTTTAAACTTTTTAATGTTAAAACTTTTTGGTCATCCTGGATTTTTTATTTTTATTTATTTTTTTAGAATTGGAGGGGTTCGCAGGCAAAAAACTGCGTTCTAGTGAGGCAGTGCATTAAATGGAATTACAGGTCATAATGGCATTCGAACGAAACAATCCTAAAAGGGGTAGCGTTAAGCAGGTTATACCTGTATATAAATAAAGGCATACCCCTTTTAACTGTAGCTCTATTCCTAGAAGACCAAGTGCTAAACGAAACAGTGTTAAACGGGTCAATTGTCGCATGGGTTAAATCGCAGGCAAACTCGACTTTAAAATTCCTTTCATGGCTCTTGGTGTTCTGGAATGATACACAAGCATCAAATCGGTGTAAATCGGGATGTCAGGCAAAAACGTATATCCAATGGGGTATGTCTCAAACAAAAACAGCTTTATAGGGAATCCTTGTTAAACCGGGTCTGTCTATTCCATTCACAATCCATGTCAGAATAAGGCCCTAAAGGATAACCCTCCCACTCAAGTTAGTCCGAATGTAGTCGAAACAATCTGTCTTATAAATGTGTTTACTTTGATTTTTGCTTTTTTGATCTTCCATACATGCTGATGTGGCAAACATGTGAAGTTTTCACCAAATAGTTGTCCCTTTTTCTTTTTTTTTTTTTTTTTTTTTTTTTTTTTTTAAGTTTTCAGGTTCACCAAGTTTATCATGGGTGCCTCCCTGGCCCAGCAGAGGCATTAAAACATATTTTTATATTGTAAAAAAAAAAAAAAAAAATATTTTATTTTCCTACCTAACTATGCACGTGTGTGTATATTTAGTGCATTAGTGTTCACATTTGACCGACTAAAACAAGTTAAACTTGTTTCTTGCTCAGAATTCGGAGCAATAGTTATTGCACTGCATTCTGGGTACCTGGGCAGGGACATGCAAATGTGCCTCTAAAGGTTTCTCAATTCAAATATTTCAAACATTCCCAAAAATGTTCTTATTCAGTTTTCACAGCTGCTATTGTCTGTTACATATTTCAGACAAGATTATTATTATTTTTTTTTTTTTTTTTTTTTTCTTGAACTATTTGCAAACCTTCTTTTTATGTAGTTTACTAGACCAAAGACTTTCATGATATGGCAATTTGTATTTAGACCGGAGAAGTAATTGGCAACCCAACCAGTATCTTTGCCAAGAAAACCTTATGGCTAAGCACAACTTGACACAACATGAGTCTGGCATGCTGAGGTCTATAGGTTCACAGAGTCGGACATGAGTGAACGACTAAACCACAACAAAAATTTTGATTTAGTGCAAAGTGATTACATGTAATTATGGACTTTGCTGTTTTATTGTCCACCTGATTGATAACGCCTCTGAACATTGTTTGTAGCCCGGCTCCTATGGGATTGGAGAGGCCAAGGCTTCATCGCCCTGCTTTAGGAGAAGATATCAATCTTGACATGACCTTCGACATTGATACGCCTGAACACGACACACAAAAATCCCTTGTTGCACCTTCTAAGAAGTTAAAGCTGGACAAGAGAGTGTAAGATTCTGGATTGTGTTGATGTTTCTACAATGTAGTAAAGAGCTGACCTTGTTTACTGTGCTACAAACAAGCATTTGTAAGTCACCGGATATGTAAATTATGTGTGTGTATCTATTTTTTTATTTTATTTTTTTGTTATTTACACTTTAAGTTGCAATGGTATAACAGGCACACAATCCTGTTACGAATTATGTAGCAGAATACCCATTATTTGTATTCAAATAACTTTTTTTTTTTTTAAATCCATTTGCAGTTGTTTGACCAGCCCAAATAAAAACACTCTACAGGAGAGTAAAGGATTAACGGTGAGTGACATTTTAAATACTGTGTACAAATTGCGATTGTAATGCTCCAGCTCTTTCAACAGTGTAGTCCTAAAATGAAACAAAATTGCATAATTTTTTTAATTTGTTTTTTATTAATGTAATGTTACATTTAAATCTCTTATTTTATTTTCATCCGCATATGCAAACTTGTATCATTGTAAAATTCCTTGTCTCTGTAATCCATCTTAAAGAGCCACTTTAGTCCAACTTTGATGTGCATGTTTTATATATTACTAGGAAATTGCCCATCAAAAATGACAGGAATAAAATTGTAAGCCTGTTAATGCGGTTTGCCACACAGGTGTGACCAACATCATAAGCGTTCCGGACAGCACCACAGATACACAATGTCTTATATATTATTTATTTATTACTCTTTATTTTATACACAAATTTGTTTTTAGTTTGCTCATCTGTTCTAGGGTTAATGTTCAATGTTTTTTATCTACCTCTAGCCTACCACTGAGTTTAAGAGGTGGTGTTGGCATGACCCTATTGTGTTTCCTTGCCTGATTTACATGTATCTATATGAGAATAGAAATCAGTAAAGCAAAAAACTAAAACAATAATTTAAATTATCAATCAATTTTAAATACCTTTTTCTATATATCCATACCTCTTCCACATCTTCACTGAATTCTATCACTGTTTTATCTCAGAGTTGGAACGGAGTACAAATAGAAGCTGATGAGGATCTTACCTTGCCGTCTTTCATTAAAAACTCTCTGCTTCACAAGAAGCCTGTCGGGAGTTTGCTCAGCATGCGACAAAACACAGGAGTAGTAAGTACCACTGCAGCACCCTCACTAGATGTGAGCCTGAACGGGCTTGCTGTCTCTCTGGCTCTGATTTAGAATACACTAGCTGAAGAAACAGCTAACTAATAAATGAATATTCCTCTATAGCGGCACTGTCAATACAGATACTTGTGTTGTCTAATTTTATGGCACCTTGCCTAAAATGATAAATAGAAGCAGCAATTTTTGTGTAAAATACACAATCTGCATTTTATTTTTCAGTTTTGTAAGTGTTTTTTGCATAATTGGAAAAAAAAATAAAATAAATATCTCCAGATCCTTTTTAGACTGATGTATAGATAATTTAAAAGGCCCACTTTTTTTTGTTTTTTTTGTTCTGTATGCGAGGGGAAAACTAGATTACATACTATTTTTGTATTCAACATATAACAGTGCAGTTGTACATGCCATTTATAGGAGTCCAGAGAGCTTACATTCTATTGGAGATGGTTGAGTAAGTGATACAGAAGGAGTGGGGGAGATGTATATTCTATACAAAGTTGGAGTAGGTCGTTGTGTCAGTGTGAAGACTAAGCCAGCACAGGACAGTTGTGTTAATTTATCACAGATCGTTCTCACACCTACATCTCTCCCCTAGCACATTACTGCATAAAGTAATTTATGGAAAATCGGAATAAAACATAACCTTTTAATAGTATCATTAATAATACATACACAATAAATTCACTATAATAATAAATTATTCTCACACACGCTACCGGAAAGCCCACAGTGTGCAAAAATCCTGCACAAAATAGACTGGCAAGGACCTCAGTGGGTACCTCCTTTCTGGAAGGCTGCCCTAGTGGTTAACCCCCTAATCTAACTGGGTCCCCTAAAAAATAAAATAAACTCCAGTCTAGCAAAATAAAGATACACACTTCCCACCAAACGAACAGTGAAGAGTAAAAAACTTCCTCTTCAATCCAGGAGTGTAAACTGCGCAGGAAGCTGCGTCCTGATGGACGTTTCCTCCGTGGATTCTGGCATCAGGATCCACTGACGAATCGTGTGTCGAGGGTATATTGTCTTCTGGACAGCTGCTTTTTTCTATAGTTTAGTGCCTATATTAAGTAGAAAGGAATCTTTATTAAAATCAACTCAATATGTTGTATTGTAAAACTTGTAGAGAGATACAGAAGTACTGTAACTGAATACTGTAGGCAAATATTTAACATATACTATTTGGAAGATTTACCGTTGAAAATAAGAACAACATATTTTAGAATATATAAAAAGCAATGGACTCAAATGTATTACTTTCGAATATGCAATTATGTAGCAAAGCGCTGTCTGTGATTACTTTGCAATTATGTGAACTGCTTATAGGCTCTACTTTTTTCTGCCTAAAATTTTACAAATCATTCTGTTTTTCCCTCTGCAGCTCATGAACACAATGTAACAAGTACTGGGGTTGCAGAGGCAACATTCTGCAACAGGCTGCTTGAGCGAGGTCACAGATTGGCTAATTTGAAACACTGCATTTGAGTCTGTTCATGAGCTGCCGAGAACAGACCAAAATGGGTACAAATTGTATCATTTTTAGGCAGAAAAAAAGATATAAGTACTTGATAAAATAAGGTACATAAAAGTAAATATATACACAGGGATATTGTATTCCTAGTGAAATCCAGAAACCTCCCATGTCCCAGTTTTTAATACTGTGATTGACACGGTTTCCCAGTAACATATAGCTCTACTTAATATTCTGTTTTGATTCTTTCCTTTCTCAGGTCCAAGCTATAAAATTTCAACAAAGATCTTATTTATTATATTGTTTATCTGTTTTTTTTGGCTGCACTGTTTTTTTTTTTTTTTTTTTTGTTCGTTTTTATGACTTCTTTATTTTTATTTTTTTAGATACGAACTGGATTTGATGGTTTAGGAGGCAGAACAAAATTTATTCAACCTGTATCCTTTTTTTCTTTATTTGTAAGCTGAGAAATACAACCTGTTTTGCACCACTGTGCGTGTCAAGCCTTTAAGATTGGCCCTGAATGTAGTCAGTCTGTGCTTTACTTCACAAGCAAAGCATGCTTAGACACAAACCTGTTGTGGTTGTTGTTGTTCCCATGCCACAAGACCAAGTATTTTTCAACATAATGTAAGTTGGCATTATATGGAAACAAAGACAAAGTGTCATATTTTTTTTAATAAATATTTAATAGCTAACTTTTTTTTTTTTAATTGGTAATTTTGGGATTAAGGGTTTAGTTTACAGGCTTAGAATTATAACCATGGTGTCACCAAAACAGGAACATGCCAAATGGCCGCTCTCTATCCTCTCAAGTATGGCGCTATAAAACTTCTATAAATTTTGCTCTGTCGTTCAGACTCCATGACCCTATGGACCTCAGCACGGCAGGCATATCTTGTGGTGATAGGTAAGGTTTTCATGGCAAAATACTGGAGTGGGTTGCCAGTTCTCCAGGAGAGCATGCTTTGTCTGATCTCTCTGCTATGACTTGCCCATCTTGGGTGACCCTACAGGGTATAGCTCACAGCTTCATTGAGTACACAGGTCCCTTCACCATAAGCTAGCAATCCAGAAAGGGTCTAAACTTACAAGACTATAAATAGATGTACACCTGAGAACAGGCAGCCACTATGTAGACTGCTATATGAGGTAATACCCACTAAGATGCAGTACTTGGAGGAGTCTCCATATGTATCGGCCCACAAATGGGACGCAGATCCCCCCTCTGCACAAGACACGGCAAGAGATCCTTTTTATTATTCCTTAACACCTAACTTCAGAGTATCCAAACAGAAATCCGTCCTTTGCCTCCCAAAATAAAGCGTAAAAAGGTTTCCAGGCCGACCGCTACTATCTCCTCGCTTTGCAACCAGCCTAAACTAGAAGATTTTCTGAAATGAACAAGTACATAACAAATTAACTCAAAAGCTTCTGTGGAAGGCCCAGACCAGGACTGATCGGCCCTACAGGACAAAGCATCTTGGATGAGACCAGTCAGTGCATGCAGGGAAGTTTTTTTTTATATAGATACCATTTACATCAGGATGCTTATCTGTGAGGTGTAATGACTGCCATGGAAGGGTTAAACAGAACGCTGTTACATTATCAACTTATGGTTTAATTGCTGAAAAAAGTGTGTTTATGTTGTCTACACAGATGGGTGTGCACTGAACTGTACTTTAATATCAAGAAGAATCAAAAGATGGCTGCTATACCCCCTGAACCACTACCCCCACCTCTTCTTCCCTCATACATGAGTATTTTGCGCATGTGAAATGTGGACCTAAAGCAACAACAAAATCCCCCAGTTATTGCAGAAATAAATATAATGACATTTTCATCATCTTTTGGAGTGAAGGTTAGATAATTTAGTTGAATTTTACATATTTTGTGCATTAATTACAAAAAAGAACCTCCCTCTCTCCCAATGATTTTATCTCTCGGTGGTGGGGAGAAGTATGAAGAGCATGTCATAAGAATAACATTTCTATGACTTATTATTTATTCGAGTGGGCTCTTCGTTCTTCTTCTTAATTACACGAAAAATGGCTGGAATTCTCTGATTAACAGCCAATATCTGTACCACACTACATGACGTAAAGTTAGGGACCAGTCTTGTCCGCTTTGACAAACTAACTTTGTTTGCTAAGCCAGTTATGCTTTCATTGTAGATATCCCAAGCTTGCCCCCACTTTATCATGTTGCAGAGCAATTTTCTAAATTTATTCACCAGATTTTGATTGCCAAATAGTTACCAAATATGTTTTTAAATAAAAAATGTTGATGTATCTGTAAATATAATTACATTCCTAATTATTCCTCTATTGTTAGAGTATTATGTGAGGTTTTTATGTTTTTTTTTTTTTTGTGTATTGAAAATATGTACAATTTAGTATTTATATAGAGATTGTATTTTTTTTTTAATTTTCCTGTTTAATATCCTATTTTAATAGTTTAAGGGGATTATTGTTGGTATGAAGTAGTGTCTCATTCTACATGTTTGTATGTAAATGTGTTCTCTTTACAGCATCCAACCTAAATGTGACCTAGTTAGACACTTTCACGTTACTCTGATGTACATAATTAGCAAATGCCTGATATCCTCTACATTTTTTTTTTTTTTTATGAGATGGTTTTGTACACAAGGGAGAGAGAGCAGTAAACTAAATTATTTGGCTTCACTTAATACAGTATGTCATACTGGAGATTTGCTTCAGGTAAGTTGTAAGGAACAAGATGATCATGTGTTCACTGTAAATCCTGAAAATACATTTTTTTTAACTCTAATTTCAGTGTATTTTAAAGTGATGCAGCAAACATTCAAGTTATTGCAGAAATGAACGGTACACGTTATTTAGTACCACCCACTGAGACTGAATGGTTCTTGATTGAGATTAGTTATACATAACGTGTGCTTAATATTAAACTCCATAGGCTAAAACGTCTTTTTTTTTTTTCTTTTTTTTTGGGGGGGTATTTTTTTTTTAACCAGCAACTGCAGTTTGTTTACTTTTTATTTCTGCAACTAATCTTTGCTGTCATTTTATTTTTTATATGAATATTCTAATTTCAGTTGGCATTCTCACAAGCTAATGTTCACTCTACATCCATCTTTATTTCCTTTTTCAACCATATCTTCCTTTCCTTTATAGTTGCTGCTGCTCTCCTCACCATTTTGTTTTATTACAAAACCTAAATCTGAATATAAAATGTGATGGAATATATTAAAGTGAAATTTTAAAATTTCAGTTTGCAAAAATATAACTTGTCAGATGTGTACCAAGGCTAAGCTCCCCGGTACCTCAATGCCAGGTAATTTTATGATTTCATCTTTAACCACTGATGTCATGACACTTAAAAAAAAAAAAAAAATTCATAAAATCTGCGGTCCTGTATTTAATACAATCTGCAGCTTAATTATTGAGCAATAATCATAGCACTTGGGAAATGCCAGTGGAGCTTAAGAGCAGGAAGAGGTAGCTGTAGGTGATTCCAAACTGTATCAGAAAAACCACACCGTTCAGATTAAAGGACCAATGTAGTACATTTACATGTAGATTTCATATGTTTGTTTTGTTAGTATAGGCTATTAAGAACAAAGGTAATTTTATTTTAAACGGTTTGCTTCTAAGCAGATCTGTGTATCTCCTGCTACCTGTGTCTATCAGAGGTGTGACCGCTCTTGTGTGCTGTACCATAGTCTGACCCGTCTAGGTTCTGGGCTCTGATTTATGCACTCACTGGTGGGGCCTATGGGGCAGCTGGAAGCAGTTTACAATAGAGCTATTAGATCTCTGTATGCAGTGGGGGTAGTGCTAATTGTCATGGGCAGGGCCAGTGGCATCCGCCCGGGATGCTTCTAAGCTCCATGATAGTCCAGCACACAGGGAGAAAGTTTAAAAACATTTTGCTTGTGTCTGTAAATATTGAAATGTAGTGTCCCTTTAAGACGTCTGTGCAGGCGGTTTAATATACAGCATCTTCAGTAAATGCTATGCCTATCTTAAAAGGCCACAGCAGAAGTCCCAATTATGGTAGAACTGTAAAAAAAACAATACAGAATAGGGATATTTGTAACTGGAAATTTCAAGAGACGTTGGCTCAGCTCAGGGGATCCTACCAGTAGACTTGGATTATCAGTTATTACTCGATTGACGGCTTCCTTTTGCTTATGACATTAGTGTGACTGTTCAGCTTCTCCTAAGAAGCCATTTACAAAATTGAGGTATTTATCAATGAATTGATACCAACAGGCAGTTTGATTGCCATACAGTTTAATAGATCCTTCAGACAAAGTCAATTCTTAGCTGTTCTATTTCTAAAGAACATGTTTTTTTATTTTCTTCCCATTTCCAAATATACACCTATTGCTACTTTGATTTCCTATCTGTTTGTATATCTGCTGTGACAGTTTAATCTGTTGCAGATGAAAAGTTGCATTATTAATGACTAGCAATCCTAATTATCTTTCATGTTTTGAGTACGGGTGACCACTATGGCTCAGCACTGTTTATACAGGTCTTGCTGTAAGCGGTGTGTGTGTGTATATATGTGTTTACTGGGAGGTGTTTTTTTGTTTTTTTTACAGAATACTCCTTTTTATTATTTTCTCAAACCCTTTCTATTTATTTGTGTCAAATGTAATCTGTTGTCTTATCTCTGAGCAAATACAATGCCAATAAATTGTATGTGTGATTTTTCATTATTTTGCCTCCTTTTTGCATGGGTCATCTTTGAACTTAAAGAATCCATGTAGTTTTAGGAAAAAATCATGTTTGAAGTGTAGCAAACACAAAAAATACACCTATGTTATCACCAGGCCTTTATTCTGATTTACTACCTTTATTCGCAGCCCTCAAATGTTGGGGACCCCCAAAAACAAGACAATGTTTGTAGTACCCGGCTTATGTCCATACTTTTTTTTTGTCCTACCATACAAAGCTTGATCATAAATATTTACAATCTCTTGATTACAAATTAAAGGCAATGTAGTGACATCCCTAAACACAAAACATTATTAACCCTTTAAATGTGTAAATACATGTATAATATGCAGTTATTGAGAGCTGCTTTCTCATGTTTACCCACATCACAGATCCAGAATTTCAGAATGTAATGGTTTAAAACAAACTGTATATGAGAGGATTGCTATGAAGTTCTATAAAAGTGGGCCAAGCTCACACACTTTTTTATTTATTTTTTTGTTAATAGCTCGCAGGAAGGGATTTGAAAGGCCAAAAAATGACTCCACTCAGTCTTAACTAAGCCGTAGCCTTTTTTAATTTTTTTAATTTTTTTTTTAATTTTTGTGGTTACAGACATCAAACCAGTGCCTCATGCAGAACTTGTTTTTCTTTCTTCCCTCCATCCAAAGGATTTATAATGTTTAAAATAATGTTAAATGTCTGTGAGAATGTGTGACTGCCTCATGTCTACCAGGAGGGGGAGGTATGAGGATTTATGAACAGTATGTCTAGAAGTAATATTCTGGAATTACATCATTCAAGATCAAACACCGATAAATAAAATCACTAATTCAGGAGGTGGAATGTTTACACTATACCTGATAATGTGTAATCGACTGCTACTGAACAGACAACTTAAAAATAAAAAAATAAATATCTTAAGGGGGCCTGGATGTTGATCCTTTCCCTGGGCCCAGAGAACTTGTCCTGCGCTGCATGAGGGGCAATGCATGCCCATCCTAGGCCAGCAGGAGCCTCCTCATTGCCTGTCGGCACACCGGCTGCCTGCTCCTCCCAGCCCTCTGACATCACCAGAGCCCTGCACGTGCCTGCGGAGGAGAGCGAGCCACCAGACTGACCTGTACACACAAGCTCTGCAGTTAGGGCGCAGGGTTGTTCCTGGTGTCCAGAGGAGGCTCTGTGGGGGTGGCCGGGGGAGCTGGGAGCAGCGAGCAAAGTCTGCAGGGAGAGAAGTGGAGGGACTGAGGGGATAGTTTGGAGCAAGCTCTGGAGAGAGGGTGGATGGAATGAGCGCCACTCCTGGCTATATGCTGTGTATTAGATGACACCTCAACCCCCCCAAATTTAAAGGTCCGCATTTAGTAAAAAAAATAAATAAAAAAAAGGTCTTATACACGGAAAATACAGTAATTATGAAAATTAAAGGGACTGCACAATTTGGAGGACACCAGTGGAAAGACCTCATGAAGGCAAGTTGAAATACTTTTTGAATTTTTGAAATCCAAGCATTTTTGGCAAAGATATCACCTTTAAAAACATTTTTTTTTTCAGAATCTCTGTTTATTTACTTGCCAGAGTGTATGTTCTACACCCTAAGTTTGACTGACCGAGGGTGTGTGCTTCATGGTGACATTACAATCAGCAGCATTCTGTAGTAGCAGATTCACCCCTGCACAGTGTCTGTAGCACATTCTACTCCAGTCCTAGCAGCAAGCAAAATATAGAGTTTACATCTAAAATAAAATCATACTGCTGTACCTGCAATGCACCGTTGTTGGAAAACAGATTTATGGATCAACTACTCCTGACGGGGTTTTTTTTTTCCCCTCTCGCTGCAGAGCTAAGACGCTGAGCCTAATTAGGTGTTGGCTTTCAGCTGTGAAGATTCTCTCTCCCTCCAATTTCACACACAGCCCTGGCACACGATTGGCTAACTCAGGCACACCTTCACTGAGTCTGGGGCAGGGAACAAAGGGAAACGACCACAGGGCGTAAACAAACCAGTAAACCACCGCCTATCACTTTCCTACTACACTGATTTTCACAGCTGCACATACATTTTTCCCTTCTAACAAACATTCTCTATAATATGCTGACGATCAACTGCTGGGAGGTAACTATACCTTTTAAGGAAATGGCCGCATAAACTAAACTGTCCACTTTTACATAGCAGATGTTGTAGCTTCAGGCTCCTCCAATCTGCCTTTTTTTGTTGTTGAGAAAAATGGTCCAAGGACATCCTTTTTTTAATTTTTTCCCCTGGTACCAAACAGCAGATGCTGGTAGCAAGACATTGTCCCAATAATGCTGCATCTCACATTTCTGCTCCTCGCAGCGTCAGGATCATTTGCCACTAAATCCTCCATAAAGGTCATGGATGGAATGCAAAGTCTTGCTGAGGGATCTTAGTGGAAAGTTTTTTGTGTCAAAGCTGCTGCTTTCCTGGGCTTCCTTAATGCCCTGTTGTGCCAGTTGTTGGAAGTCCTCTCAACTGAAGCTTGTAACAAATCTGCAATGGCCTGAGTGCCTGCATCTCCCAGTCCTGCTGTATTGACCAGGTCAACTATCTCCCTTATGGTGGGCTTTTCTTGTTTCACACACACTCACAAAGCTCTGGCCATATCTTTCTCTACACTGCTTTAAGACCTTGCTGTGTCACCTCCTTCCAAGACAAATCAATGTTCATTATGGTATACATTTTTTTTTTTCTTTCTTCAGAAATTCTTCATGAATTGTTTATTGCTGTCTGTTTGGTCAATGAGCTGTGTGGCGCAGTTAATAGATCTTGAAGGTTGCAATGAAGTAATGTTGGGTGGCACTACTTCCACTGCAATTCAGCAATTGAGCTTAGCCAAGTTTGTAGGATGGCTTAGAGCATTGTCCATTAACAGGAGTGCTTTGGCTTCAAGTCCTTTACACCTGCAGTAGCATTGCACAGATGGACAGAAATGCTCTCTGAACCAGTTCTTCATGTCCATTGTGATCCAAGCTTTACGGTTGAAATTCCAAATGACCGGCAATGTGGATTTAGGAATCCCTTTCGTGGCTCTGGGGGGCTTTTGAGTGGTATACCAGCAGGGGTTTGATTTCAAAGTCACTACTGGCGTTCCCACCCAGAAGAAGGATTAGCCAGTCTTTGGTTGGATTTGGGCCCCGGAGCTTGCTTCTGCTCGCGGCATATGGTGGTGCGGCTTGACATCCACTTCCAGAACAGTGTGATAAAACTTGAGCCTCTTTATTGAGACCCTCTATGGGAAGGCCTAAAAGAGCTTCTCCTGGCTTTTGGGGAATCCTGCGCCCCCACAGTCTCTCCAAAATCTCATATGTCTCCAACCAAATATGGGCCATCTTAGGGCAATCCCAAAGGACATGTTTAAGGGTGCCCAAAGCAGAATACCCCCTAGAGCAGTTACCATCCACCGAGGGATTAGAGAGCTGCATCCTAGCCAGCATTAAGTACCACCTCAGAATGGTCTTATGTGCATTTTCCCTCAGTATTAAGTTTAGTGAGGAGCCTGTGGCCTGTTTATGTATCTTTTTTTTATAATTAACTTTTTTATTGAAAGAATAAACAAATAGAACATCGTAAGTTCAGCAAATCATATAACAAATCTCTCAAGTATCAACAAGATATATCAAAAAGTTTCTTTCAAAGTTTTTCTTTTTTGGTTAGAATAACACATGAACATGTAAAACATATATATAAAGTCACACAAGGTCTTGAACATATATACATTCCTCAAAGCAGACATGTGTCTAGGAGGTACAGTAAGGTGAAACCATAGATCAAACATCAGGTCAACCCATAAAAGTAGTTCACACGAACCTTATTGTGGACCTCGTAGAGTCCATAAGTCCCAGCAGGAGGCCCATCGACGGTATCTTTCATCAATTTCAGCTGAAAGTGAGCTCATAGCCCGAATGAACCTGATTTTGTGAAGTACTTCAATGTGAGTAGGGGAGGTAAGTTTCCAGTGTTTAGCTATGATGCATCTCGTGGCCAAAAATATCTGTGTTGTTAAACATTGTTCTGATTTGAATAGCCCCGTAATTGGAAGGCCTAGCAAAGCTTCCTCAGGCTTTTGTGTTACTGTTGTCCCCAAAAGTGTTTCTAATAGGTCGTATGTTGCTGTCCATATGGGTCTTATTTTCGGACACTCCCACAGCATGTGAATCAGTGTACCAGTGTCTGTGCAGCCCCTAAAACATGTGTCAGGGTGTGTTTTGTTCAGAAGATGGAGTCTTGCTGGTGTAAGGTACCACCTCATTATTGTCTTAAAAGAGTTTTCTTTTAGTGTCACGTTTAGTGAAGAGGTATTGGCTTGTTTTAGGATCTTATTCCATTGGCTGTCGTCTAGAGTTACCTGCAAGTCAGCCTCCCATGCAGTTTGGTAATGTGGTTTAACCCTGTTGGTGAGAGACACCATCTGATTGTAAATGATGGCTATATTGGCCTTACCTCCGGGATTGTTGATACAGCATTTCTCAAAGGGAGATTTGGTGTGATATTTGTTGATTTTCGTAGAGTGTGTTAGTGTCTCATTAATTGCCATCAGATTAAGCCACTCTCTATGTGGCACCTGAATTATGTCAGTGATAATTGACGATGTGTTGCTTTGTGAGGTCACCCAGGTATCTGCCACAATTGTTATTTTGTTCTTTATCCACCATTTCATCTGGGTAAATTTATTGAGGTGCTGACCTTTGTGTGATTGCCATAGTGGAATCAAGCCAGAACCCACGCTCAGGAGGTCCACCCTTCTGTTCAGGTCTTTCCATAATTTCAAAGAGTGGCTAATACAAATTGGTAACTCTCCTGTTCGTAGGTCCCGACCTAAGCTAAGCCATAAAACCTGCGATAGTACCCAATGCTTGTCTTCTAGAAGTTGCCTCTCTATGTCTGCCCACACCGGTATGGCCTCTTTTTTAAACCAGGTCGTGGTTTGAGCTAATCTAGTGGCCTTATAATACTTGATTAGATCAGGGAAGGCTAGCCCCCCTTTCTGTTTAGGCGCACACATTGTGGTTCTATTAATTCTTGGTTTCTTGTTATTCCATGCGAACTTAAAAAGTGTTTTTTGCAACACTCTAAGGTCGGGTAACCTGATCGGGGTTGGGATTGTCCTAAATAGGTATAATAATTTGGGAATCACATTCATCTTGATGGAATTTATTCTGCCCAACCATGAGATGTTAAGGAAGGACCACTTGGAGATATCTGCCTTGATTCTGTTAAAGACAGGAGGAAAATTTGCCTCGTATACCAACGCTATAGACCGCGGAATATGAATACCCAAATAAGTTATCTGTTTGGGTGCCCATTTTATGGGAAAGCTGTTTTCTAAGTTCTGTTTCACCGTTTGGGGTAGTGTAATGTTGAGGGCTATGCTCTTGTTAGTGTTGATTTTGAACCCTGACACTCTGCCAAAGTCTGTGAGCAATTGGAATAAATTAGGCAGGCTTGGTATTGGATCTGTAAGTGACAGCATGATATCGTCTGCAAAAAGGTTGAGCTTATGCTCATTAGGGCCAATCTGCACTCCTTTAATGTTTGGACAATTTCTAACTGCCGCTGCCAATGGTTCAAGACTAAGGGCGAAGAGCAAGGGGGAGAGTGGGCAGCCCTGTCTAGTTCCCCTAGTAATATTAAATTGTTTGGACACAAATCCCTGATATATAATACATGCTCTGGGATCGCTGTATAAAGGCATAATGCCCTTCAAAAAGCCGTCCCCCAGACCAAACTTCGCCAATGTTTTCCACATAAAAGTCCAGTCTATCCTATCAAATGCCTTTTCGGCGTCTAAAGATAGGAGCATTAGCGGGATATCCTCTCTGGTAGCCAAGTCTATCAGGTTAAAGATTCTCCTGGTGTTGTCGGGTGCTTCTCTACCTGAGATGAAGCCTACCTGGTCCGGATGGATCACGTCCGGCAACAATGGGGCCAATCTGTTTGCCATTATTTTGGAATATAGTTTGAGGTCCGTGTTGATCAATGAGATCGGTCTATAACTACCGCACTGTGCTGGGTCTTTCCCCTCTTTGGGTATTACGATAATTTTAGCCTCTAGAAATTCTGGTCTGAATGAAGAACCAGAAAGGAAACTGTTAAATAATTCTTGGAGGTGCGGTAGCAAGAGATCGATGTATTGTTTATAATAAAAATTTGTGAATCCATCCGGACCAGGTGCTGCATGTGATCTCGTGGCCTTAATAGCCTGTTTAATTTCCTCAGCAGTTATGGGGTCTGCTAGGGTCTCTGCCTGTGATTCCTCAATTTGTGGCGGCTGAATCCCAGAAATAAATTCATCAATTTGTGATTTGTGAGAGTAGGATCCTGAGTGAGAGGGGGCGGAATACAGTTCTGTATAAAATTGTCGAAAGACATCAGCAATCTGGTCTGGTTTAGAGACCGGGCCTTTCCCTTTAGTAAATATCTTTGGGATGAATGAGTCCGCCCTCTGTGCTTTAAGCTTTCTGGCCAACATACTGTCAGGTTTATTGGTGCTCATAAAGAAGCTGGCCTGCGTACGTTGTAGCATGGAGACCACCTTCTTCCTGAGCACTGTGTTTAAGGTGTGTTTGTATTTCAGAATTTCATTGTAGATCTTAGGATCATGATTCCTGGCAAATAGTGATTGTAACTCTGTGATCTTGCTATTGAGGTCCCTAATTTGCACTCTATCTGCTTTTTTCGCTGCTGCTCCTAGCTGAATACAAACTCCTCTAATCACTGCCTTATGGGCTGCCCACACTCCTCCCCCGTCTACCTCACCCCCACTATTGATCCCGAAGTATTCCACAATTGCACTGCTGATTTTTTCCCTTAGGACTAGATCGTTTAATAGACAGGGATTTAGTGCCCACGAGGGGGACCGTCCCGCTGGTAGAAGTCCAGACAGGGAGATCAGAACCAGGTCATGATCTGACCACGAAATGGGTCGAATGGAAGCTGCTTCTAAGTTTAGTGACAGGTGTTGTTGAATGAACAGGTAATCAATTCTGGAGTGTGACAGATGTCTGGGGGAGTAAAAAGTATACTCTCGATCAGTGGGGTTCATTATCCTCCAACTGTCTATCAGGCAATTAGATCTGAGAATATGTTTAAGAGCTCGGGTAGCCGTGGGAGGTGTGAGTTTAGTGGTAGCAGTTGATTTGTCTGTAGATGGATCTAGGACTGTGTTCATGTCCCCCCCTATGATCAGGAGGGAGTGCTCCCAGCCCATAATCAGATCTGAAATCTTAGTGAAGAATTGCTTCTGATCAGTGTTTGGCGCATATATGTTAAGGAAGGTAATTTTCTGGTCATGAATGGTGCCATGTACTGCCACATATCTACCCTCTGGGTCTGTCTGAGTGCGGGTGTGGCGAAATGTAAGCCTATTATGAATAAGGAGAGTCACCCCTCTTTTCTTTTCTGTTGCGGTGGAGTGGAAAGTTTGTTTATATGCTTTCCCCCAGTATTTGGGGACCGCTAGTTTCTTAAAATGTGTTTCTTGCACAAATATTACATCTCCCCCTAGTCTCTGATACTCTTTTATGGCAACCCCTCTCTTAATCGGTTCATTCAGGCCCTGAGCATTATGTGAAATGATATTAATATTCATGACTCACCGTTTGTCTGGGGCTCAAGGCCAAGCTTAGTAGAGCACTAAGGGTTATAGCCGCCTTCGAGTATCTAGTCTGATGAGCCTCCCGCTGGGACTCCGTCCAGAAACCACCTGCGTCACTTCACTGTGCAAATTGATGTAAACGTAAAGTAAAAAGTTAGGGTAGAACGGATGAGGAGAACACAACGATATACAGTGGTTGAAACTGCTTGTCAAGTAATCCGGCGTCAAATTTGTTGACACAAATTTATCAAAAAAAAAAAAAAAAAAAACTTTTTTTTTTAATTCTAAAAATAAAATTATACTAATAGAATATAACAAAACTAGGAACGTAGTATAACACTACTTCAAGGAGAGCGAGCGCTGTCCTTTTAATTAAATTGGTGAGTCCAGTAGTATTAGACTCCAATACTGACTGGATTCGCCGGGGGGTGTGTATATGGTGAAGCCCTTAAGGGACACTATCAATATCTATTTAAAAAAAAAAAGAAGAAATATTCTTCTAAGGTGACAGATAGTTATGCAAGAGTTTAACTAGTCATGTCTGTTCATATTTTTGGTCGCAAGTTTTAGAAGATCAAAATAAGAGGTAGAACCTAACTATAACATATCATATAACAATACATCACAGTGTTATTGGATCTATGGCACATCTGGCTGGTCAGGGGCCCTGTTTTGATGTCTTCTGGAGGGGAGGTTGGAACCTCTACCACGAGAATTAAGACCAACTGTTCTTCCTCGGGGACCCTCTGTCAACTCCCTGACGGGTTGGCTGTCGCCAGAAACTCCAGGAGCATCTGTTAAAGTAATGCCCCAGGTAGCTAGAAGGGCCATCCCCCTCCTCTAGGGTTCTGATGGTAAAGAACTTGCCGTCCCTGGCAATCAGTAGGCGAAATGGAAAGCCCCAAGAGTATTTCCAGCCATGGGCCAGGATGTTGTCCAGGAGTGGTTTCATCATTTTCCTCTTGAATAACGTTTGTTGAGCGAGGTCCGCAAAGACACTTGGTCTGTGCCCTTCGATGTCAGGGATACCCCCCCTGGATGCTCTCATGAACATTTCCTTAGTTGTATAGTAATGGAAGCGGGCGATGATATCTCTGGGGCGTTCAGACATGGTGGAACGACCTCCCAGAGCTCTATGGATCCGGTCCAGTCTGTATTGCTCAGAGTCCAGATTTGGTAGCAGAAACTCACAGAGCTCTGACATGTATAGATGGAGGTCAGTTACTGATTCAGGTACGTTTCTCAGTCTGATATTCTGTCTCCGAGATCTATTTTCTAGGTCTTCCTGAAATGTTAAGTGGCGGGCTTGCTCCTCCTTTAGCATGGAGATTTCTTCCTCAATCTTGACATGAGATTGTTTTAGTTTGTTATATTTCTCTTCAAGCGAGTCAGTTTTAGCGTCCACTCTTTTTATCTCGGACGTCAAGTCTGCTGAGACTTTTTGGATGTCCGCTCTGATGTCCTCCCTGAATGTGAGGATCAGGTCTTTGAGGTCTTGGATATCACCCTTAGTGCTTGGCGCTGTATGCTCCATCGTTGTTGCTGCCGTGGTTTTTGAGTTAGGCTGTTGTTTTTGAGATGCAGGGGGTGACGCTCTAGGCAAGTAATAAGATTGTATATTTTTGCTACTTTTTCTCGTAGCTACTCCAGCCATGACATAAGAAAAGGTATTTTGTCACTTTTGCGTTTGTAAGTGTCCCCATGTAACGGGCATATGGGAATAGGAAGTTACATCCTGGAGAATATCAAGTCTCTCATGTGAAACATATGCCCCATAAGCTTTGTGCTATCAGGAAGTCCCTTTGTGGTTTACCACTTTTCTCCACTAGATGGCAGTGGCAGACCAGGGAAGTATCAGATGTAATTGATAGTCTTAATTTCTTGTAGTAGTAAGTTAATGTAGTTTAAAGATCACTGATGTTATATTCCTGAAATTTCTCTGGGTAGTAGTGCTGTATATCTTTATTGCAGTACACTGAATATATGTGCACCCCATTAGACCCCAAGATATAGTAAGTTACCAGAGTGCTTCAGGAATTGTCACTTTGACCATCGGGCGGCTGAATTGTAGTGTGCTCTGCTCAGCACCAGCCACATTGTAGCTTGATCCGCCAAAGAAGGAATAAAATACTTTTATTGTGCACATGAGAATCTGTGAACTTCCAATGTAGGGTAGATGGTGCCCCTTTTCTACTTTGACAGATAACAATTGTATCCACCTGCCTTTGGTGTCAGGCAGCTGCATGCACTTAGTGAAATCAGAATGGCAGTCAGTCACTGGGCCTAGCCCTGCCCTAGTTAGAGCATAGAGACCACAAGTCACAAAATGCCCCCTATCACAGGGGAGTGAGGCATAAGAACTTGCAGAGTTGTGTGTCACAGTTCCAAGGCAATGATAGTTGGATTCTTTGCCACAGCTGTAAATATTGACAACAAAAAATCAGGGCTTGGCTGTCGTTTGAAATAGGACTAGAACATAAGAATGCAAATCAGGCTCTAGTCACACACTTAACAAACTTCAGTAGACAATAGCAACAAAATCAAAGGACACTGGGTTGTAAAGGCCTAAGTAGGCTTGTCAGTTGTAGTGGATTTCAGAGGCACTGATAGGCATGTCAGTTGTAGTGGATTTTCAGAAGCACAGATATATATATTGCATTCCTGATTTGCATTTTTGAGCCTGAGCATGTAATTTTCGTAAGCTGCCACTTGGTGGTAGTGTTGAGCTGTCTTTTATACAGGGAGTAGTCATCAGCAAGCTTATACAACCAGTGTAGCCGATCCCTTTATCTCATATAACATAAACAAGTTAAGATGATAAGGGATTGAGGAAAAAAAAAAAGTAAATTCCTTGTCTTAAACAGTTCATTACATTTGGCTGTGGCAGTTTTGCTTCAATTGCTTTGCTGATTAGAGTCCAGCACCAATTAGGATTTAATAAACAGAGCTTTTAATGATGGTTGCAAACATATGTGTCCCAGCAATGAGATTCTGTAAAGGTACAGTCCCTGGGGTGTGGGGGTACAACTCCACTTGCTCCTTATGATCCCAGATTGGTGTAGAAGTTCATTGAATGCACTTTAATCCCTTTTTTTCTATGTCCACCAGTGTCTGTGTGTAGTTGCAGGGCTATTGCTAGCTTTACCCTGTGTTAGCTTTCAGTAGTAACCCATATAGAGTGCTTGTTAATTTTTATGAAGTGAAAAATTATATGTTGTGCTCCACTTTATATCTCCCATCAAGAGGCCCTTCCCTGGGTAGGTGAGCTGGGGTCTAGCTGGGGTAGGATGACATAAAAGGGTCCCCTTTGGGGTTTAGACTCACCAGACACCTTTCCAATAGTTGTTGATTGTGCCCCATCCAGTATCTTTCAGTCCAGTAGATCTGTGCTAAAGTGAAGTCCAAAAGTTGCTGCACAGTGCCAGAGCAATCCAGACTGTTCAGTCACTGCATCTGGTCTTGTAGATCAAAAATAATCCAAATTGCTTGGTAATTTCATGTTGTATTAAAGCCTTTTTGCAGGGAGCTCTGTAATTGTGCTTCCTCTCTGTTTGCTGCTAGCCACACCTCTCCCTGTTTATGTATCTTATTACACTGTTCAACGGTTAAATCATGGCAAGCTCCGACTCCCAAGAGTGTTGAGAGTCTGAAAGGTGTTGTCTGGTCAAATAAATAATTATAAATAGTGGAGATATTCCGTTTGCCATTAGAGTTGTCAAAACAGCATTTTTCCAACATAGTGATCTTAGCAGAGGCATTAAGTTTGATTACCTTAGAAACATTAACATGTATCTGGGATAAATTGAGCCATTCTTTTAATGGCAAATTATGTAAGTCGCTAAATGTTGTAGGGGACCATTGTCGATTTACTCTTAAAAGATCAGCGGCAATCGTAAACTGATTATCTATCCACCATTTAAACTGAAAATATATTGATTGATGCTTACCTCTGATATAACCACAGTGGAGTAAGCCAAGAGCCTACTTCTACAATCGTAAATCTCTTGTTTGTCAGAACCGCCAAAGACTGAACCATTCACCTGGAAAGGGAAGGATTACCAAATTTGAAATGTAGAGAGAGCAATAATACTGGTCTTATGTGAGGGCCACTCTCTTCAAAGATATATTTTTCTATCTAAACCCATAATGGTAGTTGTTCTTTACTGTACCACTTGGCGATTTGGTGAAATCTGGCACCTTTATAATACTGGAGTAAATCCAGCAGAGCCAACCCTCCTTTAGCTTTGGATGCCATGCCATCATGGCCGTCTTACTTATTTTAGGCCTTTTACGATCCCAAATGAAGCGAGAGATTGCCAAAATATCCTTGGTGCGAAGTCGTTGGGATAGTACGGAAGAGATACAAAAGCTTGGGCAGAATATTCATTTTAATAGCGCAGCCACAAGATTAATGTCATTGAGTAGCTTTTTTTTTTATAAGCGCTGGGAAATTTGCGTTTGAGTACGTTGGGCCAGATTGTCTAGGGATAAACACACCAAAGTATTTAAGATGGTGTGAAAACGCATTTAAAGGAGAAGTTTCCTGATAATTGGGATTCTAAATGCTTTGGTAAAGAAACATTTAACGCTTCGCTCGTATTAATTTTAAAGTCAGAGATGCCGCCAAAAAGTCCAAGCGCATGAAATAGATTAGGAAGACTGGATTAGGAAGACTGGTCAGAGGCTCAGTAACGGTGAGCATAACATCATCCGTGAAAAGGCTCAGTTTGTGTTCTGTCTCCTTCACTCTAACTCCCTATATATATATTTATATATATTCGTGTTTTTCCTGACAGCAGCAGCTAAGGGTTCAATGCACAGTGCAAAAGGGAGAGGGGACAAGGGACATCCCTTGCGCATCCTTCTTGTTATTTTAAAGGATTGAGATTTAAACCCCTGATATGCAACCTATGCTATCGGGGCCAAAAATACTCTTCACTTGCTTATCACTCAGACCAAACTTGTGTAGTGTCTCAGCCATGTATGCCCAATCAATTCTTTCAAAAGTCTTTTCTGAATCAAGAGAAAGAAGCATCAATGGTGTATTTTGATTCAATGCTACATCAAGCAAATTTAGAATACGTCTGGTATTATCTGGCGCCTAACGACCCAGAATAAACCCTACCTGGTCTGGGTGAAATAGACTTGTCATCACCTGAAAGAGCCTGTTTGCTATAATTTGAGTAGAGTTTGATATCGCAATTGATCAGTGAAATGGGCCTAAAGCTCTTACCCTCCTTAGGTATTACTATCACCTTGTCTTCCAGAAATTCTGCTTTCATAGGCTTAACGGACAAGAAATTGTTAAAGAGCAGTTGGAGATGAGGTGCCAACGTATCTAGAAATGGCTTGTAGTAAAAATTTGTGAACCCATCCGGGCCAGGGGCTTTATGTGACTTAGTCTCTCTTATAGCTCTCTTAACTTTAGCTAATGATATTGGAATATCTAGATTGCTCACTATCAAGTTTCGGAAGATTAATGGAGGACAGAAAATGATCAATTTGGTTCACATGATCCATTGTACCCGAGCTAGCAGGTGCTAAATACAAATCAGCATAACATTTTTCAAATGCCTCTGTGATATCATTCAGCTTATAGATGGTCTTATCATTCTCCACCTTTTAATTGGGGATGAATTAATCTGCCCTTTGCTGGTTGAGCTTTGTGGCTAGCATTTTGTCTGGCTTATTTGAGTACGGGAAATATTGAGATTGAGTTCTTTGCAACACAGTTATTACATTCATACAGAGAATCACCTGCAGTTGCTGCCTAAGTTGATATATTTCTGCTTGGGTCCCAGGTGATCTCCTATAAGTAGGAATAGCTTGAAGGGTCGAGATTTTACTGTTTAAGAAAATAGTACTAGTCCAAATCAATGCCTTAGAGAGGGAGCCAATTTGGATACACTTGCCTCTTAACACTGCCTTATGTGCAGCCCAAACTCCAGCACAATCCACCTCACCCCCACTATTCAAATCAAAGTATTCTTCCATAGCGCTATGTATTTTATCTTTTGTGACAACATCATTAAGCAGGACCGGATGTAGCACCCACTAGGGAGAGTGTCCATTGAGTAGGAGATCATTCAAGGAGATTGTGGTTATATCATGGTCAGACCATGCAATGGGTCGAATTTATGTATCCAGCAAATTTGGGGCTAAGTGTTGCTGAATAAAAACATAATATGGGAGTGTGAGACATGCCTAGCTGAGTAGTGGGTATACTCCCTATCAGTAGGGTGACCCATTCTGCACGCATCAAGCATATCATGATTGTGAAGCAGGAGTTTGAGGGATTTTGTGGCGGAGAGAATTACCATCGGGGAAGTAGAACTCAATCTATCTTTTACTTGGTCTAAAACGGTGTTCATGGCCCCACCCAGAATCCACAGGGATTGTTACCCGTCAAACATTAGATGTGACACTCTAAGAAAAAAATGCGGATTGCTCAGACTTTGGGGCGTATACATTTAACAATGAAAGTTTACATTCATTGACTGTACCCTGTACCGGAATTAATCTCCCCTCCGGGTCTCTATGGGTGGACATGTGTTGGAAGTTCCTCCTCTTATGTATCAAAATTGACACCCCTCTTTTTTTTTTTTCTGGAGCCGTAGAATGATACGTTTGCATAAAACATTTCCCACAATACCTTGGGAAAGCATTCTTCCTAAAATGGGTTTCCTGTATCATGACTATGTCTAACCCCATATGACTGTACTCTCCCGGGGCAACCCCTCACTTCAACGGCCCATTTTACCACTAAACATTATGAGATGCTATGTGTAAAGCCATTACTCACCATCGACACCATCTGCCCGTCAAAAAATAGAAACTCTGATTGGTATATTATCCGCTGAGGTCAGACGACCTGAGGAATGTGCTCCACCGGGAACTATTGACTTGCAGAACTCCACACAGGACAAGGGATAAGCAGAGCAGGGAAAGAGGAGGGAGAAGAACCAGGAAGAGGTAGGAAAGAAACATAGAAAATATTAAAGCAATGTACAATAACCACCACATACTTTTTGCAGTCCAACAATATATAAATAGAGAATTACACACATATTATATATATATATATATATATATATATATATATATATATATATATATATATTTGTGGTCGGATACCTCTCCTAACGATCGAGTGCGTCGTACCATTTCTCTACAGCGATGGAATGCCCTTGCAGACATTTGGGCCCAGGCAAACAAGCTGGACATAAATTTGCGGTCGGGCCCCTATCCTCGTGTAGCTGAGGTGTGGCTGATTGCTACGCCCTATCTGTCCTGCGAAGAGGGCAGAGTGATAGTGAGGAGAGGAAGCAATGCCACGAAAGCGTGATCGCATTGGAGTCTGGAGAAGGGCTGCAGTAGCATTAGGACTTGTGAGTACTTGGGAAAGTGTGATGGAAGTGAGGCTGCGAAGGCTGGTTTTGAGATCTATGGAAGGCGTGACTGAGATAATGCCTATAAAGCCTGGTATGGGTCGTATGAAAGTGTAGACGTCGTAAGCCAGCTGGTATGGTCCATATGGAAAGTGTGAATGAGGTGAGGTTGAGAGGCTGGTTTAGGACTTATGGAATGGCGAATGAGGGTCATAATTTTAGCCAAATCAGGTAAATCCCACCGAAAAGGTACAGGAAAGGTGAAAAACCTAGTAGATTTGGGCCAAAATTTGCGAAGCAGACTTAATTAAGCCTAAAAGGTGTAGCCTTGGACATGGACAAGGGACGCAAATTGGCGAATTCAGGTCCAAATCCACCCAAAAAGGTATAGGCAAGTTGAGTACTTGGTAGATTAGGCCAGAACTAAGCATGAAAAGCGAAGGCTGAACCTTGGACAGCTTAGAAGGAGTAGACAACTTACCTTGGATAACGATAGGAAAAGGCCGAAAAAGTGACTGGAGCTGAAAGGCCAGGAAAGCTGAAAAACGAGAGACCGCAGAGATACAACCTGCAGGACTGAACTGAGCAAAGTGATGTGGACTGGAAGTGCTTATAAGGTTGAAGCCCCTCCCATGGAAGAGGCGGAGTGGGAGAGGGACCCTCCCACAAACCCAGGTGTTTAACTTGGAACATATATATATATATATATATATATATTTTTTTTTTTTTGTATAATAAAAATACACAAAACAATGCCCAGTTTGAACTGAATTGAGGAGAGCAAAAAGCTGTCCTCCTAAAACCTACGGTGAAGAACCAGGTATCTTTTAAAAAAAAAAATGAATAAAAAGCTACAAAATAAAACTCCTATGGGGCACTTATTTAAAAAAACATTAATACTTAAGTGACTATATCAGTGCAGTTGAAGTCTAAGAAGTGGAAACATTCCCTAACTAACACTAAGCTAGTACTGAATTTGGCACAAAAAACTAAAACATTGCTACCATATAGCTAAACTTAAACTGAAAACTATGTGTTTTACATGTAGAGTTACACACTCCCTTCTCTAACGTACATCAGTATCCCAAAGCAATATCTACATTTGAAAGTGTCTGTCTTCTCTCGAATTCTCCACACTCAGAAGTATAAAAAGTTGCCACAGACTTAGGATCTCTGTTGCAGTCTGAAGCGTCGATAAGGTCTAGTATCAGGACGTTGCAGTTCCATAGTCAATGTTGATTAACGTTCAGGTGTCAAAGAAGGTTGTCGGGAAGACTGGGCGCCTGTTTTTTTGTGGAAGAGTCCTGTATATATTTAGCTGCCCTTCTTGTTGAGATCCCAGCCATTCCTTTTTTATGGGCTTTAGACATGAGGTTTAGCTGTATTCTTCAGGTAGGTCACTTTGCTCTAGATTGTGCCGCCATAACTGGGCATAATCTTATCTTCTCGCATCAAAAAGTAAAGCAGGCGATGTTGAGCAGCTTCTACTTTCCATCAGACAATATCTGCCTTCAATGTAAAAAGTATGTTTGTTTTAAGTGTTTGAGACACGATAAAGCACCTTGCTATGTAGGTAAAAGTTCTGTATAAATAAATCCCAGACAGCTTTTGAGTTCGCTCTTGCTATTTCTTTTCAAGCTGCAATTGTTTTGTAGGTCCACAAGATGGCGATATAGCACCTCTTCCTTGCTAATTTTGCAGATTTTGAATTTGTCCACAAGATGGCGCCACTTATGCAGGTTTCATAAAACTACAGCTGCAAGGTTATTATGGTTAATTCTCTGTTTATATATCATGTGCGTGCCACCCCTGTCTCTGCAGACAGTCGCCCTGCCAGTTCTCCCAGAAGCAAACAAAAAATGATTCACTTTAGGGTTTTTTGCCAACAGGTGTTGTTTGTTTTATGTCAGCTCCAGTAATATGTCCACATAGGAATATAACATAGTGACTGATCTTTGAGTTTGCAAGTCTTGTTTTGCCAAAAGTCTCTATATACAATAGTTTAGGAGCTTCTCAATAGCCTTCAAGAACCTGTCATTTTTGGGGGCTGGAATCGCTGCACCCCTTCTTGGACCTTTATAATATTTAGCTGCTTGGCTTGGGGGCTTAATAAGTTCTTGAGCAGTACCTCCTGTTAGTTTTTTTTCTGCCCTCTTTTGGTATTGTGGGTTGTAGTGTGCGTTAAAAAAACACAACTACATCACACTCGTAAAATATATGTGTTTGCAAATATTCAAGGCTTGGGCTGTGAAAACAGTTCTTTATGGACTAGCTAGTTTAGCATAGCAACATCACTATTGGTCTAGGGGGGGGGGGGGGGGGGGAGGTTGGTACAACTGTTTTACCAAGTGTATTAAATGTATTGGGGGACCCCAGGTGTTTTTTTTCTCACCTCCTAGCCCTTGGATCTGTCTCCAGGATGGTCAAAGTGCAAAATCTCAGGACACCTCCTGCTTGTTGAGCTGTTTTCTCTGGAGTTATCCACCATTACAGGGTGTGTTCTCCCAGGGCAGTATGCCTTCAAGTGTGGAAAACAGTCTCCAAGATGGGAATATGGGTCCTGATTTTCTATGGAAATGCCCAGAAAGTGCAGGCAATCCGAGTATGTTCCATTTACAACAACCCATTGCTTCCTGTCTTTTAGCCAGCTCTCAATCCATGAGCAGATAATTACTGCAATTCCTGTATCCCTTAGTTTTCTCATTAGTCTTCCATGTGGCACTGTATCAAAAACCTTTTTCAAAATCCAAAAAGACTACATCCACCGAGTTGCCTTGATCCAACTTCCTACTAACCTCTTCATAGAAACTAATGTTTGAAACTAACGTTTGACATGACCTGTCCCTCATAAATCCGTGTTGATTTCTATTTATAATCTTGTTTAAATAGACATGTTATTTTATACTATCCCTTATTAACCCTCCTAAAAGCTTCCCCACTACAGAAGTGAGACTTACAGGTCTATAATTCCCAGGATTTGCTCTAAATATAGGTATCACCTCTGCTTTTCTCCAGTCATCTGGTAGAGACCCTGTGTTGAGTGAATCTTGAAAAATTAGATATAATGGTTTGACTATTACAGAGCCCAGGTCTCTCAGTACTCTTGGATGTATTCCATCTGGACCTGGGGCTTTATTAATATTAATTTTTTCCAACCTCTTTTGGATTACTTCCTGTGTTAACCAATTATTTGGTGATGGTAGTGTAGCCCCATTATGTTGCGGTGTCCCAACCACTGGTACCTCCCTTGTACCTCCCTTGTGTATACCGAAGAAAAGAACCTATTTAGCTCATCTGCCTTTCCCTGGTCACTAATTATCAGATGGCCTGTGTCACATTGTAATGTTCCTATAGCTTCCTTCCTGATCTTCTTCCCATTAAAATATTTAAAAATTATTTTAGGGTTAGTCTTACTCTCCTTTGCAACTACTCATTTTCTATTTTAGCCAGTCTGATAGCCCTTTTGCAAGCCTTGTTGACTTCCTTGTACTCATGTAAAGCAGTCTTTGTCCTCTCTTTTTTCTCTATCCTGGATGGCGCTATTCTGAGAATTAAACTGGGTACTGCGAGGGGAAAAAAACAGTGTTTTGGCGAAGCAGAGCATTCAACAGGGATCGTCAGCTAAAAATCAGAGCAGGGATTATTGCAAAATGGAGAATTACAGCAAAAAAGAGCACTAGAGAAAATCAGCACTAAACGTGGTAGCTTTAAGTGGGGTACACGTGTGTGTGTGTATATATATATATATATATATATATATATATATACAGTGTCAAGAAAGCCGCAGGCAAGAATTTCTCAAAAGGCTGTGTCTAGGTTACAGGAAATTATTGCTGTAAAAGATGATTAATTAATTTTTGTATATCCACACCAATTTCCCCTTTCTGCATCTTCTCTAAATCTCCATGCCTTTTGTCCTCTTCACATGTATTTTACATCTAACCATCTTTTATTTTTCTGTTTTTTTTATTGTGCTTTTATAGCCCTTATTTCTATCACCCCAGTTCTCATTTAATTTGTACTTACACTCTTCTGAATCCTCTCTTAATCCAAAATTCCTCTCTCATTGTTACCCTTTGTTTGTTTGACTGCTTTCACCTTCAGTATCTTTCTCCATATTCTCTTCCCTTTCATGCACTTTTATAATGAAATAACAAAGCGCAAAAGAGAAGTTACATTCAGATTTGACTGCAATATAAAAGTCAGGATACCTTTTAGATTTCATTGGGTGGCCCTTTGAGACCAAGATGTAGAATGTGCTCCTTAACTGCCATTTACCTCACTATAAGTGCTCTTCGTTGTGTGAAAGAGCACAAGATTCTATATTAAAATGATCTGTTGTTGGTTTATTTTTATTTTAGTTTTTTGAATTACACTTATAACAGCTAAAAATCTGCAGTCTTAGCAACACACTGCCGACTGTTCCATGATTAACAACACATGGATAACCGAGGACACCAGCCAGTGTAGGCTTCACAAGCACAAAAATGTATGGGTTTTTTGGAACTTCAGTAATGTAGCAGGATATTTTAAGCCCTACTGTCATTTTTTAGCCAAATCTAGCAGTCCTTTCCCTGCACAGATGAATTTGTGAAGGGTTAACTCGCTTTCTGTGCTTAAACTCTCTGCAGCAGCTGCTGTTGTGGCTTTGTCTGGGGGCTTGTCAGAGTCTCATATAGACATTTCATTTATAAATTTCTCTGTGAAAAAAGAATGTGTTTTAAAAAATCAAAATGTATTTCAACATGGTATTATGAGAAGTTTACAGTGGTGTTCTTTATGTTGTACTGAAAGAACTGGCCTTTTAAGGTGATATTTCAAAACAAGTAACGTGAAGCCTATATTGTTTGTACAATATTGTTTCTCAAAGATTTAGAAAAATCTATTAAATACTTCTTGGAAACAGCTTTTGTACTTTTTATAAAATCACATTCAATCTTCTGGGAGATGGACTTTAAAAGTTGAAGTTACATCAATAAAATCATGTTGCATAAACTCGCTCTTTCAAGTCCTCAGTGCCCAAACTGTGACAAAGTTTGAACAAGTTTGTGTTCCAATGCTTTCATAAAATATGTTTTTAATGTTTAAACACTCACAGTGCAGCTGTCTAAATGCCCAAGCTTTAGCTTGCCTTTGCAAAAATCCCTTCTATGGAGAATCGCATGCTGGCATCTCAACTGGAATCCCCACACCCTTATGTGGGTCACTAGTCCTAAATTAGACATGACCAATGTTTTGCACTCTTAATTCTCTGTCCTCAGTCTTGCAAAACACCATTACATTTGATCTTTAAAATCAACTTTGCCCTCCAACCCTAAATGTTTGTACACTACATTCAACAATCTCTGTCCATCCCCACTTTCTGTCCCTTCCTGTCTCACAACTACCAGATACTTTAAAAATACAATTGTTTACATCCAAATATAACTAATTTCTCCCTATGGTTACACCCTCCTTTCGATAAACAACAACACCCAGCCTCTGTCCTTCCCCCGAATTCCACATCTACTATAGACTCCTTTGACCTTGTAACTAGAGATTAAGTCTCTGGTCTCCCAACAACCTCTTATTCTACAGCTTGCCTATTAGATCCTATTCCATCACAGCTAATATCTCGCCAGGAGTTTCCCTCATAAGACATACTTTGAGGTTAGTGCCACTTCATGGGTGACTAGTAGCCAACCATGATACCCAGTTCAATTCCAGTACCAGGGCTAGGCTATGATCCTGCTCAGATTCAAACTTGCATTAAGCTGTGAATTCTATGGGTGATTCAAGAACATGATTAAGCCATCAAGTATAGCTAACAAGGTTGTCAAAATAGCAATTGAAACACTTGTTTCAATATTCAAAGATTAAGTAGTGCCAAGTGGAACTGCATGTGATATCCCTTGTCCGTTGTCTAGTGGTTAACCATAAATTAGGAAATACTTGATCTTAGCCATGGTTTGTGAACCACCATTAAATCTAATAGGAACTTGAATGCCTAAAATTATTATGGAAGTCCTGGTTGGCCCCAAAAAGTGAGTACAGCCCAAAACCACCTGAAACTTTTTTGCAGAATCCCCTCCTACTCAATAAAGGTATCTCTATCTGAGGGGAGAGAGCAGGTAAATCCAACTGCATAGTCCCTGGACCTTACCACCATTTTCATCCTATTCAGGAGTTACTCCAAGCCCACTAACCATCCCTTTGCAGTAGTTGAGGAAAGATGTGACGAGAGAATAGATTCTGCTAGGTTCCCCACAGAGTGGAGAGCCTGTCCACGATAATCAAAAACTCTCACATCCCAGATTTATGGTTCCCCATGTAGGTTAGACCCAAACCCCTCATGCAAACATTCTGAATTGAGGAGTTACACTACCTAATAATCCCCTGTTGTGGCCAGATCCTGCTGGAGGTAGCTGATAACAAGGGCTGTAGACCCCTTGGCATCTAGATGGGGAAGGAAACACACTGGCACCAAGGCCTTAAAGACAGATCTGACCCTGTAGTTCAATGGGGGGCATAAGGTGTTAAAGGAGGTGTTTATCGAAGAGGCCCACTGATGATTGGTGCAAACACTGTATGAAAATGTGTACTGAAAGTAAAGTTCATGCACAGTGTGTTTCATTTAGAGGGAAGGTGTCTGCAATGTGGCTCTGCAATCGTCAACTTATCCTAGCCTACAGTTAAGCCATCCCATGAGCAGACATAAAGGAACCTAAACAACTTGAGGGTAGAATTGGTCCCATTGGCCTTTTCAAGCCCAGTGAAATATGGATTGTGACATTCACATACAGTCAATAACAAAATCATGTAATTTTCACCTAAAAACATGTCCAAAATTTGTCATTATCTTACACAAAACGCAACTAAAAGTCTAATCTATTCTCTCATCATATCTTGCCTTAACTACTGCAACTTATCTTTTGCTGGCCTCCCCAGCACCCATCCATCTCCCATCCAATCCTTAATGAACGCCTCCGCTAGGTTCATCTACCATATTCAATACTCAGTTTCTGCAGCACCTCTCTGTCAGCCACTTTACTGGCTTCACATAGCTTCCAGAATAACATTTAAAATCATGACCCTAATGTATAAAGCCCTCAACCATAATGCACCCACTACCTTAATTGCAAAATACTGCCCCCAACTGTCCTCTTTGCTCTGCTAACAAGCTTCTTCTTTCCTCTTATCTCTTTCGCTCCACCTTGAGCTGCACCTATTCTATGGAAATCCTTACTTTGCTCAAAACCATCACAAAATCTCTGAAGGCACACTGCCCTGGAAGAACACACCCTATAATGGTGGATAACTAGAGAAGTTATTTCTCAGCTCTACATGACTGCCTGAGCACTGAGACAGAAAACTTCTCAACAAGCAGGAGATGTCCTGAGATTTTAATCTTTGACCATCCTGGAGACAGATCCAAGGGCTAGGAGGTGAGTAAACCCCCTGCCAGGTGAGTAAACCCCCTGCCTGGGCATGCTCAGAGTGATATAAACAGAGAATTAACCATGATAACCTTGCAGCTGTAGTTTCATGAAACCTGCATAAGTGGTGCCATCTTGTGGACAAATTCAAAATCTGCAAACTCAAACTTTTAGCAAGGAAGATGTGCTATATCACCATCTTGTGGACCTACAAAACAATTGCAGCCTGACAAGAAATAGCAAAGGCAAGCTCAAAACCTGTCTGGGATTTATTTATACAGGACTTTTACCTGCATAGCAGGGTGCTTTATCGTGTCTCAAACCGTTAAAACAAACATACTTTTTACAAAAAGGCAGATATTGTCTGATTGAAAGCAGAAGCTGCTCAACATCGCCTGCTTTATTTTTTGATGCAAGATAAGATTATGCCCACTATGTAAGCGCACCCCATACCCCAGTTATGGTGGCACAATCTAGAGCAAAGTGACTTACCTGAAGAATACAGCTAAATCTCATGTTTAAAGCCCATAAAAAAGGAATGGCTGGTATCTCAACAAGAAGGGCTGCTAAATCTGTACAACAAAAACAGGTGCCCAACATATACTATGGAGTCTACAGCACCCAGCACAAAGGCGGATATACAAGATTAAAAAGATCTGATCTCTACATTTAGATTGGAAATTACAGGGGAAATCAAGAAAGTGGCCGCAGAACTCACTGGAGAAATAAAAGCTGTTGATTCCAAGGTGACTGAGCTGGAAGCAAAATATGATAACCAATTGGAGGTGCATACCCAACTAGAGGATGAGGTGTCGGCTTTGAGAGATGAACAACTCCAACTTCAATATGCGCAAGAAGATCTGGAAAATCGTTCCCGCCGTCAAAAAGTCAGAATCCGAAATTTAACAGAAACAACCACAGATCTCCCAAACTATATGATGGATCTCTGCAAAACTTTGTGACCAAACTTGGAAGAAGACACCTTCAGACTAGATCGCATTCATAGAGCGCTGGCGGGATGTCCTGCCTCTGGAGAAAGACCTAGGAATGTGATTGTGAAATTTCACTATTACACAATTAAGGATCTTTTTATGAAGGCAGCAAGACCCTGCATTCCAGAGATTGCAGGTAGCCAACCTGGCATTAATGGTGATCTTTCCCCGACCACCTTGTATAAAAGGAGACTATTCAAACCTCTGTTGGAGATTGTTTTAGCCCAGGGATGGGGATATACTTAGGGATTTCCCTTTAAGTTGAACATTCTGAGGGACAGGATAACATATCCAGTTTTTGATATGGAGGAGGGCATGGCGTTTCTTACGTCCTGGAACATTCAGTTACCAGATCAGTTGGGAATTGCCCAACGCCCCGATACTAGACCTTACCGACGCTTCAGGCCGCAACAGAGATCCTTAGTCTGTAACAACTTTCTATACTTTTGTATGTGGGGAATTCAAGAGCAGTTACTCTCAAATGTAGATATTGCCTCAGGATGTTGCTATATGTCAGAGAGAGGACTAAGTAACCTTACATGTAAATGCATAGTTTTTGGTTTAAGTTTAGCTAAATGGTAGCAATGCTTTAGTTCTGTGTGCCGAATTCGGTTCATTAAGGAATTTTTCCTCTTATTAGACTTCAACTGCATTGATATAGTCACTTGAGTATTAATGTTTTGTTTATTAGTAAGTGCCCCATAGGGGTTTAATTTTGTATATTTTCCTAATTTTATTATTTATTTATTTTATTATTTTATTGTTTTTTGGCGAGACACATGCGTATCTTATTGAAAAGATACCTAGTTCATCACCGTAGGTTTTAGGAGGACAGCTCTTTGCTCTCCTCAATTTAGTTCAAATTGAACATTGTTTTGTGTATTTTTATTATACTTAAAAAATACATATATATATTTGAGTAATTATCTATTTACATACTGTTAGACTGATATATTGCACTGCAAAAGTACATGATTGTTATTGCACATTGTACATTGCTTTAATATTTTCTATATTTCTTCTTCCTGGTTCTTATCCCTCTTTTTTTCCCCCTCTTTCCTTGCTCTGCTTATCTCTTGTCCTGTGTGGAGTTCTGCAAGCCAATAGTTCCCAGTGGAGTGCAGCACTCTGCGTATAATATACCTATCAGAGCCCCTATTTTCTGATGGGGGGGTGGTGAGTAATGGCTTTACACATAGCATCTCATAATGTTCAGGTGTTAAATGAGCCCATGAAGCGAGGGGTTGTCCTGGGTAAATACAGTCTTATGGGGTTAGACATTGTCATGATACAGGAAACCCATTTTAGGAAAAATGCTATCCCAAGGTATTGGGGGAAACATTTCACACAAACATATCACTCTAAGGCTCCATAAAAAAAAAAGAGGGGTGTCAATTCTGATACACAAAAGGCTGAACTTCCAACACACTTCCACCCATAGAGATCCAGAGGGGAGATGTATTCTAGTGCAGGGTACCATTAATGAATGTAAACTTTCACTGTTAAATGTATATGCCCCAAATGTTTGGGCAATCAGCATTTTTTCGTAGCGTGTCAGAGCTTATGGCTGACTGGCAGCAATCGGCATGGATTCCGGGGGGGGACATGAACTCTGTTTTAGACCAAGCAAAAGACAGATCGAGTTGTACTTCCCTGATGGTAACCCCATCCACCACAAAATCCCTCAAACTCCTACTTAACCATTATGGTATGCTTAATGCGTGGAGAATTGTTCATCCTACTGATAGGCATGACTCACACTCCCGTACTGATTATGTTTTTATTCAGGCTTTTCTGGCTTTAAAATTAATACGAGTAAGAGCGAAGCGTTAAATGTTTCTTTACCAAAGCATTTAGAATTCCAATTATCAGGGAACTTCTCCTTTAAATGGGTTCCACACCATCTTAAATACTTAGGGGGTTTAGATCCCTAGACTAACTGGCCTAATATATTCAGCAAATTTCCCTGCACTTATAAAAAAACTACTCAATGACATTAACACGTGGTCCTCCTACAAAATCTTGTGGCTAGGGAGGATCCACGCTATTAAAATGAATATCTTGCCCAAGCTTCTGTATCTTTTTCGCATTATTCCAACGGCTGTTCGCACCAAAGACCTCTCGGTTCTTCAGGGGGCAATCTCTCGTTTCATTTGGGATCGTAAAAGGCCTAGAGTAAATACGAAGGCCATGATGGCATCTAAAGCTAAAGGAGGGTTGGCTCTTCCAGATTTACTCAAGTATTATAAAGCTGCCAGATTAGCCCAAATCACCAAGTGGTTTGGTAAGGAACACCTACCAGTATGGGTGGAGATAGAGAAAGATATCTTTGAAGAAAGTGGCCTTCACCTTAGACAAGTATTATGGCTTTCCCTACATTTTAAATTGTGTAATTCTTCCCTTCCCAAATGCATGGTTCAGTCTCTGGCAGTTCTGACGAACAAGAGAACTCCGCAGGTTAGCTTGGCTTACCCCACTGTGGTTATTTCAGAAGTCAGCGTCAATAAATAGATTTTCACAGTTTAAATGGTGGATAGATAATCAGTTTACGATTGCTGCTGATCTGTTAAAGGAACATCGACAATTGTCCCCTACAACATTTAGAGACCTACATCATTTGTCATTAAAGGAATGGCTTAACTTATCCCAGATACATATTAATATATCTTGCATCTGTCGCCCTCCTGTATCACACCCCATCCTTACCTTCTAGACTTTAATCTCTTCAGATCAGGGACCTCTCAGGGACCTCTCTCAGTGAACCCATTTGTATCATATTTTTATTTAACTCTACTTGTATTTCTACTCATCTTAGAATTTGTACCTACCATACTCTGTTTTACTTTTTATAGAGAGCTATGGAAAATGTTGATGCTTTATAAATAACATGTAAAACAATATTTAATGTGCCACTAATCTGCTTAGGTTTTACAATTACTCTCTATGGCAACATGTTTCTTTATGCATACATGATTATCTACTTAAAGGGCCTCTTTCGTGACTTTGAAAATACCACTGTAGTCCATACATTTCTATCCTTAGTTTAATAGATGCAAAACAATATTTGGAATAATTGGTTTATAGTGCATAAAATCTAGATAGTTTGGCTCCTGATATATTACAGGGTGGGTAGGGAGTCTTATGGGTGTGGGAAATGCTACATCATGTGCCTTTGTCTCCAATGATTTTATTGTAAATCAGGTAAGAAAACACAATTAACATTCCTTGGGAGTCCTTGCTTATGCTTTCTTTTAGCTCACAGGTAATATAAAGGTGTGTCCAATACATTTGTTTATCAGTTTGTCTGTTGTTTGAGTGTTCATTTTTCAGCTAACATAATTTATTTTCCACTGAGAAAATAAACTTTTTGTAATAAAGAACACATGCTCTTTTAAGTGTGTGAAAGTTATGTACTACAGTGGCTCTTTTATTAGTGAGGATCAGAATATACATGTTTCTTTTTAATCACAGTAAACAGAAAATCTGTTTATTTTATTAGAAAACCTGGACTGGAAATGGTTGCTTTTTCCAACATTTTAGGGTGGGGCTTCTCCCATTTTTTCGAAACTGTGGCAGAGTGTGGGGTAGTGAGCTGCACAATCAGCCACAGCGTGTAAAAATAAAAAAACAAAAAGGTAGAAAACTTGTATGTTCATAAACCAGGTAATAACCTAAACTATCTAGTGCTCAAAGACCATTGCTGAGGTGAGGACATTAATCAAATTGATTTGAGAACGTTTATATATATATATATATATATATATATATATATATATATATATATATATATATACATTTATATATAAATACCTTGAAATATTGTTTGCATTTTGGATATTAAAAATAATAAAGAAAATAATACCATTTGAAAGCTAGTAATACAAATACTTTTATTTATTATTTTAATTTGCAATAAAAGTGTTTTTAAGTACAGTATTACAAAATTAAACTTATAATTAAAGCTATTTCTATATATATTCTCTAGCACCCATTACCACAAGCAGACGCCCTCGCTCTCACCTACAACCACACTACACAAACACGCTACATCCAGAGGTGCTCCCGCACAGCTGAATGATTATGGAGGAAATCTCACACCTGAGCTAACTTCCTCCACGTTTATCCTTTGCTCCTATCATTATGCCCTTAATCTTGCCAAACAGCACTACGTATTCACATTAATATCAAATTTGGCCTCCAACCCCAAATGTTTATTCGCCACATTCAACACTCCCCTCTGCCATTCACCACCTGCTGCTTTTTCTTGTCTCACGGCTGAAGACTTTGCTACCCACTTTAATAATAAAATTGAAAATATTCATAATGAACTCTCCTCTCAATGTGGCTTTATCACACCTTGCCCTCCTCAAACCAATAATATCCTGCCTTCACCCTTTCCCAAACCTATATCCATTATGAACTTTTTCCACCCTGTAAATGAGGATGAAGTTTCTAGTCTTCTATTAACCTCTTGTCTTACTACTTGTCAACACAATCCTATTCCATCACAGCTGATCCCTCCCCTCTCTACTACACTTATCCCAACTCTCTCACATCTATTTAACATTTCCCTAAACACTGGCAAGTTTCCTTCACTTTTAAAACATGCCATAATTACACCAATTCTTAAGAAACCCTCATCTGATCCAGCTTATGCATCTAACTAAGCGCCCTATCTCTCTACTTCCCCTAGTTTCTAAACTGCTTGAGCTTGTCATCTACAATCACCTTACCAAATTGATTTCCACAAACTCCCTCCTCGACCCCTTCCATCCTGGCTTTCAGCCCCAACACTCCACTGAGACAACTGCCACAAAAGTTACTGATTACTTATCTCCGCCAAGTCATAGGGTCATTTCTCTATCCTAATTCTCTTTCTGCTGCCTTTGACACAGTTGATCACCCTCATCTTATCCGAACTCTCTGCTCTCTTGGCATCTGTGACACTGCTCTCTCTTGGTTCACATCTTATCTAGAAAATCGATTTTAGTGTCTCCTTCTCTGGTGCCTCTTCTTTGCGTCGCCCTCTTACTTTCGGCATACCCTAAGGTTTAGTCCTAGACCCCCCAGTTTTCTCCATCTATACATCCCCCCTTGGTGACCAAATAAAACCTTTTGGATTTCAGTGTCATCTATATGCAGTTGACACTCAAATCTACATCTCTGCACCCGAACTATCCCCCTCTCTTAGATCAAGTTGCCAACTGCCTTTCTAGCATATCCTCCTGGATGAAAACTGAAATTTAACATGTCTAAGACAGAGCTCCTTATCTTTCCACCCTCTTCCTCAGTTTCCACTGCCCACATATCTCTCACTGTTGACAACGCCATCATCATTCCAACCTCCTAGGCCCGCTGTCTTGGAATTCTATTGTATCCAGCCCTCTCTTTCCTTCCTCACATTTATTCAATCACTAAATATTGTCATATTCACCTAACAAAATATCTCACCTCGATTACTACAACTCTCTCCTTGCTGGCCTCCCCATCACCTGGCTGTCTCCACTCCAATCCATATTGCGCCTCTGCTAGACTCACAATCAACGCTCAGTGTCTGCATCACCTCTATTTGTCACTCCACTGGCTTCTCATAGCCTCTAGAATAACATTCAAAATCATTACCCTAATATATAAAGCCCTCCACAATAATGCACCCTCCTATATCTCTGCTCTGGTCTTAAAATATGCTCCGACCCACCCACTTCGCTCTGCTAATGACCTTCTTCTTTGCTCTTATCACCTGCTCTCATTCACATCAAATTTGTCTTAAACCCTGTATAGCGCTATAGAATATTTTGGCATGTTAAAAATTAAGGATAATAATAATAATATTGGTTTAATCTGGCCACAGCCCTTTGCATGAGATATTCAAAATTGCCTCTGCTTAAAGAAGTTTTATAAATTCCTGCCTGAAAAGAGCTATGGGTCAAGGAACTTGTAAATGTAATTAGCTGTAATTATAAGTTCATAGTAAGTTTAGGTTTTATGTCACTCCTTTCTAAAAAAAAGTTTCTAAAAAAAAAAATTGGATTTTTAGTAGTTTTAGTAGTTTAGTAGTTTATTCCTGTGTTTGGCAATTTGCAAAAAGGAATTCTTAATATTTGAGTAGAGCAATCTTGCTGACAAGACTAATGTATTTTCCAACCCCCTCCTCTGGTCTATTCATTTATGTGTTTTCGGAGGTGAGGCCCATAGCTACTTAGGTTGTCCTGTCGTAGCAGTACACGTATACTGTGCCAGAAATGAGTATGAGCTTTGGGGTTGCGTGGCCAGTTTAGGAAGCTTTTCGGACACATTCTCTTTCTAGTCAGTAAGTACTTGGACATCTTCATCCTCTGGTCCAGGATTATTAGTATCACTACATCCTGCTTCTCGTCCAGAAGCCTTTGATGTGACATATAAAAGGCATGATGAAGGATGCCACAACTTAACCACTTTCGAGTCAGAATGAAGACTGTTTTCTTACTTTTGTAGATGGCCTCATATAAGTTCTCAATGGTAGACTTTCCAGCGATCCAGTCTCTTTCTTCTAAACACAAATGAAATGCACCAATTTCAGGCCCCTCGAGTTCCATCAGCAGTTCATGATAAACCCAATCAGTCACTGCATTGTCTTTCGTGTCAAAGGCTATAAAGGCATCAAACTCATTTTTGGAATTACCTGGGAGCCTAGAATAATGTCTAATGGATGCCATAATTACTTGGCTGGTGTACCACAGATCCCACAAAAAGAATTTCCATACTATGGTAATGACCATCCAGGTGGCTATCAAGAGACTTGAACAGACAAAGAACCTATGTCCATATAAATCTTGGCATGATTGTGGGTTCATGGAGAGGAGAGATTGTCCCCTCAGTGTTTCTGGTGAGTCACATTTCATTCTAGTGGAAAGACTTTCTACAGTCACATTTGTCTCAAACAAGAATTTAAGGAACCAATGGGCAGTACAGTTGCACTGGAATTGATTCCCACTTATATCTAGATATACAAGGCTCAGGAGTAATTGTTTCGGAAAACTGTTTTCATCTACCTTTTGTATTCGATTGTCACTCAAGATTAAATATCTTAGGTCACTGAATGAGAGAAAGAAATGTTGGTGCAGAGATGTAATTTGGTTTGACTTCAGGTTTAGGTAGGCAATTGCACTCTTGATAGTGATTATATTTGAAACTGGAGATGGTAAGGAGTTAAAACTGAGGTCCAAGTGAATTAAATTGCTGAAATTGGCTATTTTTTCCCAGGGGAAAGTATACAATCTGTTATTGGAAATAGTAAGATTTTGTAAAAACACTGATAAGTTTTCTAAGACCTTATTTGGTATAACAGGCAGATTGTTGTAACTTATATCCAATATTTTTAGACTTTTAAGGTTGGTGAAGATGTTGAAGTATGTGTCTTCTCCAAATTGCCACAAACTACCGAGGTCATTATTTCTGAAGAGCAGCTTTTCCAAGGATGGGTTTCTTAACTCTTGCGTTATCCGTAAGCCGATGAGATTGTTGTTTAAGTTCAGTTCGGTTAATGAGGTGAGATTTTCAATGAAGTTAAGTTTGTGATTGACGCCTTTCATCATGAATTGGTAGTCGTTGTGAGCTAAATTGAGCACTTTCAGATTGGGAAGATCATGTAAAGCTTTCTTGTAGTACAGATCAAACCTGTTGTGGGAGAGATCTAAGTGTCGTAGGGATTTCATATGTCCAAACTGAGTTCCGTTCAAGCGTTGATTGATGTAGTTGTAGCTCATATTGAGACATTCGATATCACCCATGCCAACAAAATCATTGGGGTGAAGGCTCCCAATGTTGTTAAATGACACATCAAAGGATTTCTTATATTGCCAACACTCTTTATAGTCAACATCCTTCAGTTCCACCAAGACTTCAATATGTTTGTTACTTTCAGGTGTCACAAATTCTGGAACCATTTTGTCTTCTCGAAATAAAAGAGGTGGACTTAATCTTGTCCTTTTCTTTTCTGTATCACATATTTCTGGGAAAGAGATAAGATTTTCTGCAAGGCTAACAAACTGTAAATTCTTATTTGATGCAAAAATACTGAGGTTCACCTTCAGTATAAAGTTAGTTCTCAGGTTAATTTCTTCTAAGTTGGGCAGGCTAAGCAGTGGTTTGATACCATCTTCATCCAACACGTTGAAAAAGTATCCAGCAATAGAAATTTTTCTTAGAGACTTCATTTTGGCAAAACTGGGATGGAGGTCCAGTCTGTTATACATTACTGGGATTCTGTAATTAAAATCTATATACAGTGAGGTCAGCTTTGTAAGTTTGGAAAAAAATGTTTCCACTTCAAGGTTCAGGTAATTGTCAGAAAGAACCAGATGGGTGAGCTCGCTCAAACGATCAAATATTGAGTCGTTTAAAGTATGGAAGGAGTTACCTCTTAAGTTTAATCTATACAGGTTGTGGAGGCAATCAAAAGCTCCAGGACCCAACTGTAGGGAGCTGTTATTTAGGCAAGGGAAGCAAGGCTGGGCTGCATGGTCACATCGTTGACAGTTCCACTGAAGATTTAGGTCTTGAAGATTGGGGAGTTTGCATAAATCCTCATGATCTACCTTCCAAATCTTATTTTCTGACAAGTCCAGTTTAATTAGAGATGAAGGAAGATTCTGGGGAAAACAACTGATATTATTGTAGGCTATTACCAATGTTTCCAATGAATTGATATCTCTGAATGCGTTATCCAAGAAGTGAAAATGTGTTCCACATGGGTTGCGATAGTAACAATTCCAACCAATTTTTAAGGTGGTCAAATGATAGAGCCCAGAGAGATCCTTCTCAGACACCACCACAATTCGATTAAGATTAAGATATAACTTCTCAATATTTTCAGGAAGGAGAGGGATAGTGGTCAAGCTGTTTCCACTGAGTTCCAGAATTTTTAATTTTTTTAAGTTGACCAGAGCATCTTCCTTGATGATAAACTTGCAGGGCATCTGATCTGTTCTCAGCTTGTTTGGTATGCAGTTATAGCTTACATCAAGGATCTCCAGGTTTGGGACCCTTGAAAATGATTGATTGGAAATTAGTTCCAGCTCATTATGGGACAGGTTGAGGCTGGTCACAATTTCAGAGTGGATGTGGGGTATATGTTTGAGTCTACGATCACTGCATATCACCACAGAAGCGCTTATATCATCACAAGGGAGGAAGCGAGGGATGATGCCAGCAGTCAAATATATCCCGAAAATCAGGAGCAGAGTAGGTGACAGAACTTGCTGCAGTAATATCTGGAAACAAAGCATTAAAAATATCATTTACTATCATTAATATATATATTTTGCATTGTTCAGTTGTTTCCGTAACGCACCAGGACATCTTTATGCCCATGGTCATGCTGATCCACTTGGTAGAGATACTGGAGTGGATTGCCAATTACTTCTCCAGTGGCCCACGGCATACAGCTCCTGACATTCCTATGTGGTCTCCTATTAAAGTACTGACCAGACCCAATCCTGCTCGGCTTCAGGGTAGTGTGACCTTTTGGTACCCTGACTTAGAATAAAACCCAGGTCGCAGTGGTGAAAGCACCGAATCCTAACCACTGGACCACCAGGGAACCCTTCTTCTGCTTGGGTCAACACTCTTCAGCTCTCAAAGACACAGACTCTTGCTGTGCTGTGTCTCATACTAAGAATTCAGTGACCATTTCTCAGCAATATGCTGCTGAAAAGTGGTTCCTGATAGGCTAGAACACTACACTGAACATCCAGCCCTACATATGCTGCAGTAGTTTATAAGCACTTCTTAATAAACTAAATAGATACACGGCCATATAATATGCCAAGTAAAATTCAGGAACCTTCCATATCCCTTTAACAAATTACACCAGAACTTCAAATAAAGCACTGAAAAGCTTCCATTCCACAGAATATTCAGAAACAACAAAAATCTATTATTGTTACTCCACAATTTCAAAAAACAAAAAAACAAAAGTAAATAATTTGATTTGTTAACACTGGGGCAATTGGATCCCACAAGACTGGACCTGAATTATTTAAACTGATATAAAAATGTATTTGCTTTTATAAAATGAAACATATAAATAAGCTGACAGAGAAAAATGTATATTACAGTAAATATCTATATTTGTATAATCTGAACTTTAATCTGTAATGTTTTGTGTGCAGCACTGCAGTGAAATAAAAACTACATTTCCCATGATGCAGTAACAAAATTAATAAACTGACAGGTTAATTATACTTGTAATATATAAAAGCAGGGTTCTCTCCTCTTATGGTAGCGCAGCACAAGGCAGCAGCAGTGGCGGTGAGCATCCGCTAAATGGCTCTGCCGATATTCGGGTGCCATATCATAGAGTCAGGGCTTAGGTAAACTGTTAGGGTTAGTTTGAGGGTTAGGCCAACATTATAAGCTTAGAACTTCTCTCACATATCGTCAGCACTGCAAAATATCGGCATCGCCATCTAGCGGTTGGAGGCCGCACTGCAGTGGCGGACCTGTCCCGACACCATAAAAGGATAGATCCAAAAGCAATCACACCATGATTATTTAAAGGGGAAGTTCCCCACAAACACAAGATGCTCTTATATGAAAGTGTTCTCTTATAGAAATTCAAATATATGTGTGAAAATTGTATTTGATTTTGATTTTATTGCACTTTTAGTTCAAGTGAGAGTACGATGTATGTATAATCATGCATCCCATCTGGCAGAACAATGGTACCACTGAAGGTGTGATATTTATAGTATTCTCTTATGAGGAACTTGACTTCATATGTGCAAAATGTTTTTAACACAGCCTGTCATTTCATTCAAGTACCATATTCAGATTTTCTTTACAGACATTTTGCTTTTGTTGCCAGTATGAGGAGTCACTAGAAGAGCAGGCACTAGTAGGATAACCTTCCCCCTCAAACTAGAGGCAGATTTGCAGCCCAAGATGGAATCCCCATGACCCAGAGTCAGATAGATTTAAGATTTTCTCTAAAATGCTTTTAAGTTCATGGCATATAAAGCTTCTAGTTTGTTACATACTTCACAAGCATGATTTCCCAAAATACAGTGATCCTTCAAGGGTAGCTGCGTGCACACTCACCATTTTCATAGAGAGGATCTGATCTCCTGTTAGTGAAAATGGGCACCGATCAACCCTCGCACACTCCTCTTCCACGCTGCAGTCAGCCCACTTTGTGTGTAATTTCTGCAAAGTATTATTATGTCTGTTTGTATATGAAAATGTTACTTCCTCCGCTGGGTATGACAGCTGTGTCCTGTGTGGGAGTTTAATAAACGTAGGGGATCTCCGCAAAGGGTTTAGTGTTGTAACTATTTAAGAGAGGACAACGGGGGCACATTCATATAGAACGAAAGAGTGGGGTCGGTACAAGAGAGAACCATGGGGGCACATTCACATAGAACGAAAGAGTGGGGTCGGTACAAGAGAGAACCATGGGGGTACATTCACATAAAATGAAAGAGTGGGGTCGGTACAAGAGAGAACCATGGGGGCACATTCACATAGAACGAAAGAGTGGGGTCGGTACAAGAGAGAACCATGGGGGTACATTCACATAAAATGAAAGAGTGGGGTTGGTACAAGAGATGACCATGGGGGCACATTAACATAGAGAGAAAGAGTGGGGTCGGTACAAGAGATGACCATGGGGGCACATTCACATAGAGAGAAAGAGAGGGGTCGGTACAAGAGATGACCATGGGGGCACATTAACATAGAGAGAAAGAGAGGGGTCGGTACAAGAGAGAACCATGGGGGCACATTCACATAGCGAGAAAGAGAGGGGTCGGTACAAGAGATGACCATGGGGGCACATTCACATAGAGAGAAAGAGAGGGGTCGGTACAAGAGAGGCCCATGGGGGCACATTCACATAAAGAGAAAGAGAGGGGTCGGTACAAGAGAGAACCATGGGGGCACATTCACATAGCGAGAAAGAGAGGGGTCGGTACAAGAGATGACCATGGGGGCACATTCACATAGAGAGAAAGAGAGGGGTCGGTACAAGAGAGGCTAATGGGGGCACATTCACATAGAGAGAAAGAGAGGGGTTGGTACAAGAGAGGCCCATGGGGGCACATTCACATAGAGAGAAAGAGAGGGGTCGGTACAAGAGAGGACCATGGAGTCACAGTCACAGAGAGAGGGGTGAGGACCGTGGGGTATAGTCACAGAGAGAAGGGGATAGGATCATGGGGGCACACACACAGATATAGGGATGAGGTACGTGGGGACACATTGACAGAGAGAGCAGGCGCAGTATGTGGGGGCACATTCACAAAGATAAAGGGAGTGGAACATGGGGGTACACTCACAGAGAGAAGGGTAGAAAAATGGCGGTACACTCACAGAGAGAAGGGCAGAGGATCATGGGGGCACACACACACAGAGGGATGAGGTATGTGGGGACACATTGACAGACAGAGGGGGTAAGATATGTCGTGGCACAGTTGCAGAGAGAAGGAGGGCGGAGGACCATGGGGACACACACACAGAGAGGGATGAGGTATGTGGGGACACATTGACAGAGAAAGAGGGTAAGGTACAAGTGACTACACCTAGATAGAGAGGGAGGGAGGTGCATGGGGCCACACTCACAGATATAGGGGTGATGTATGTGGGGACACATTGACAGAGGGAGAGGATGAGGTATAAGGTGCTATACTCACAGAGAGGTAGTGAGGTACATGGAAGCGCACTCACAGAGATTAGGGGAGAGGACCATGGGGGCACACACCCAGAGAAAGGGATAAAGTACAAGGGGGATCACGCACAGAGAGAGGAAGTGAGGTACATGGGGGCACACTCATAAAGGGTAAGAGGTGTAAGGGGCTACACTCCCAGAGAGAGGGAGTGAAGTAGCACACTCACAGAGAAAGAGTGGGGTGAGGTACAATGAGGTAAATTTAAAGAAAGAAAGGAGGGCACACTCATACAGGGAGGGATATGAGGATGCCGACTCCCAAAGATGAGGGGGCACACTCACAGAGAGAGAGGGGGCTATAAGAGACTGTGTTCACAGAGTACTCAAACTTCAGACAGACAGTAGTCCAAGGTGGAAGCTCCTATGACAAAGTCAGTTAAACATAAGATTTCTCTAAAATGCTTTTACGTTCCTGCCGTGCACACCTTCTCATCTTATTAGTTTGGTAAAAATGTCACATGCTTTTAATGGGCCTCATTCTATTAGCGGCCGCAGCTGTTGCGGGGCCGCAAGGACCGGCCGCAAGCTATTCTGCTATTCTATTCCCTTACGGCCGGGGATTCCGGCAGGCTTGCGGCCGGTGCCTTGCTATCTCTTGCGGCCGCTCGCGCCAGAGGAAAGCCTTTGATCTAAAACGGCCGCAAGAGATTTGCAATTCAATTGCTCCGGGAAACCTCTCTGCAAGGCTAAAAGCGAGCCGCAGCTTACTTGCAGGAAAGAGGTCTCGCTAGCACCAATTAAGCACATAAAATAGCTCAAATAAAGCCATCCTGCACTTTGAGAAGACTATAAAGGGATTTTAGGTGTTAGAAAAAATAGCACATAATTATCCTGTACTCAAATCCGTAAAATATTTTATTTTTAATATCCGTAAAATATCCATGTAAAAAGTCCAGAGTGCTTGGAGCACCTCAGACACACCCACGCCGCAGCCGGAAAATAAACAGTTAATTTGAACTCGGGTTTGGGCAGATGTGCAAGCTTGAGAGTGGGTTTCTTTTAATCCTCATGTCCCCCAATATGATCCCTAGCATTTACAGAGCTGTACAGTTCAGGCTTGAATTTATTTTTGCGTTTTTAGATTTCACAGCTTACGGCCGGTTCCAAGATATGCGGCCGGCCGTAAGGGGAGATCCTTGCGGGGCCGTATAATAGAATCGCGAGTTAACTGAACCCCCGCAAGGAATCGCAGCCTTACGGCCGATTTACGGCCGATAATAGAATGAGGCCCAAAGTATATAACACACTGCAGTGGCCCTTTAAAATGGCACTAAAGCCATGTTTTAAGAGTTGCAAAAGTATTCTTTCATACAGGGTCATAGGAACTGGGGGGGGGGGCAAATCCCCCCTCCCAGATTAAATGAATAGGGGACACAAAAAATAGCAAAATTAAACTTAATCATGAATTGCCAGATTTGGCCACTAGAGGGGACTGGGCCACAGGACAGTATTCCAAAATGATAATGACCCCTAACACGCCTCCAAGACAACCACTGCCTTACTAAAGAAGCTGAATGTAAAGGTGATGAACTGGCCAAGCATGTCACCAGACCTAAACCCTATTGAGTGCAAGATCTCTAACATCCACCAGCTCTGTGATGTCATTTTGGAGGAGTGGAAGAGGACTCCAGTGGCAACCTTTGAAGCTCTGGTGAACTCCATGCCCATGAGGCTTAAGGCAGTGCTGGAGAAGAATGGTGGCCACACAAAATATTGACTCTTTGGGCCCAATTAGGGGTGTTTTCACTTTTGTTGCCAACGGTTTAGACATGAATGGCTGTGTGTTGAGTTATTTAGTTGACAGTAAATTTACACTGTTATACAGGCTGTACACACTATATATATATATATATATATATATATATATATATATATATATATATATATATATATATATATATTAAATTATACATATATATATATATATAATATACAGTGGAAGTAAAAAGTCTACACACCCCTGTTAAAATGGCAGGTTTCTGTGATGTAAAAAATGAGACAAAGATAAATAATTTCAGAACTTTTTCCACCTTTAATGTGACCTATAAACTGTACAACTCAATTGAAAAACAAACTGAAATCTTTTGGGTAGAGGGAAAAAAAATAAAATAAAAAAATAATATGGTTGCATAAGTATGCACACCCTTAAACTAATACTTTGTTGAAGCACCTTTTGATTGTATTACAGCACTCAGTCTTTTTGGGTATGAGTCTATCAGCATGGCACATTTTGACTTGGCAAGATTTGCCCACTCTTCTTTGCAAAAACACTCCAAATCTGTCAGATTGCGAGGGCATCTCCTGTGCACAGCCCTCTTCAGATCACCCCACAGATTTTCAATCGGATTCAGGTCTGGGCTCTGGATGGGCCATTCCAAAACTTTAATCTTCTTCTGGTGAAGCCATTCCTTTGTTGATTTGGATGTATGCTTTGGGTCGTTGTCATGCTGAAAGATGAAGTTTCTCTTCATGTTCAGCTTTCTAGCAGAAGCCTGAAGGTTTTGTGCCAATATTGACTGGTATTTGGAACTGTTCATAATTCCCTCTATCTTAACTAAGGCCCCAATTCCAACTGAAGAAAAACAGTCCCAAAGCATGATGCTGCCACCACCATGCTTCACTGTGGGTATGGTGTTCTTTTGGTGACATGCAGTGTTGTTTTTGCGCCAAACATATCTTTTGGAATTATGGCCAAAAAGTTAAACCTTGGTTTCATCAGACCTTTTCCCACTTGGTTTTCTGAGACTTCAGAGACTTTTTCAAAATGTAGCCTGGCTTGGATGTTTTTCTTCGTCAGAAAAGGCTTTTGTCTTGCCACTCTACCCCATAGCCCAGACATATGAAGAATACGGGAGATTGTTGTCACATGTACCACACAGCCAGTACTTGCCAGATATTCCTGCAGCTCCTTTAATGTTGCTGTAGGCCTCTTGGTAGCCTCCCAGACCAGTTTTCTTCTCGTCTTTTCATCAATTTTGGAGGGGGCTCCAGTTCTTGGTAATGTCACTGTTGTGCCATATTTTCTCCACTTGATGATGACTGTCTTCACTGTGTTCCATGGTATATCTAATGCCTTGGAAATTCTTATGTACCCTTCTCCTGACTGATACCTTTTATCAATGAGATCCCTCTGATGCTTTGGAAGCTCTCTGTGGACCATGGCTTTTGCTTTAGGATGCGACGAAGAAAATTTCAAGAAAGACCAACTAGAGCAGCTAAACTTTATTTGGGGTTAATCAGAGACACTTTAAATGATGGCAGGTGTATGCTGACTCCTATTTAACAGGATTTGGAATGTGATTGCTTAATTCTGAACACAGCTACATCCCCAGTTATAAGAGGGTGTGCAGACTTATGCAACCACATTATTTTTCTTTTTTTTTTTTCTTCCCTCCACCTAAAAGATTTCATTTTGTTTTTCAATTAAGTTGTACAGTTTATAGGTGACATTAAAGGTGGAAAAAGTTCTGAAATGATTTATCTTTGTCTTATTTTTTTACAGCACAGAAACCTGTAATTTTAACAGGGGTGTGTAGACTTTTTATATCCACTGTATGTATATATATATATATATATATATATATATATATATATATATATATATATACAGCAATTATTTATAAGAGTGATAGAAGCCCTCCACCGTACAAAGTACAGTAGTACAAATAAGGAATAGTACATTAGTGATTCCACTTGAATGTCTAAAAATAAGTTGATAAAAACTTATATATATATATATATATATATATATATATATATATATATATATATATATATATATATATATATATATCAGCAACACCGCCCAGAGCAGGGCAAAGTTAAATTATCCCCCCCATATTTTTTCAGGCTCCTATGCCCATGTTTGCATATATTAAGTGAAGCCAGATTAAAATTACTTGAGCCTATAATACATGGAACATATAATATGTAGGTGTCATGGGCAGACAAGTATAACTCTGACATACAGCTATATTACTGCTCATGGGCTGACAGACCCCCAGAGCAGATTAACGTAAGAGAAATGACACATTTACAAATTCCCTATTTCTGATGTAACAAAGAAAACAAATCTTTTCATTTCCCTTTAATGTAATTGCGTAATTGTGTGTGAACAATACAATCATCCTGTAATATTTCATGTAAATATGTGCCTATGTATATTGTGTATATCACACCCTGCGTCACTGCCCCTTTCCTAAAACACCTCGAGCGAGTCCTGGCCTGTCTGTGTTTACCTGGCCAGTTCCCTGGACAACTGAGTAGCCCATGTGAGGGTGTGGGCCAGTTATTATCCTGTTGTTAGTTACCTGTCAGGGGCAGATCAACTAACTGCACCAGAGCTCAGGTATGTGCTGTGTGAGTGTGTCTGTGTCTCCAATCAATGGAAGTAACTTTGCTTATATACCCCTATATAGAATAATGTGCCCTGGGGCAGCCAACAGGCGGCCTCAGATCTACCCGTCTTTACTGCCTCTTTAATATTACTATATATATCACTTTAATTAAAATATATTTATGCTTTATTTTAATTATAACCTTTCTGTGTGCTCCTATGCAAACTCCTGTCCTGTGCCTTTTCAAAAACCAACAAATTGAAAGTGTAAGTAAATTTATTTTGAGAAAATTATAATTGTGGTTTAAAGAAAGAAATGCTTTTGTGAATAAAGACTGAAACACAGAATCACACACACACAGAATCACACACACATACACATAGAATCACACACACACTCACAGAATCACACACACACAGAATCACACACACAGAATCACACACACACACACACACTCACAGAATCACACACACACACACTCACAGAATCACACACACAGAATCACACACATACACATAGAATCACACACACACACACACTCACAGAATCACACACACACACTCACAGAATCACACACACACAGAATCACACACATACACATAGAATCACACACTCACAGAATCACACACACACTCACAGAATCACACACACAGAATCGCACACACAAAGAATCACACACACAGTTGCACACACACACACACAGAATCACACACACACAGAATCACGCACACACACACACAGAATCACGCACACACACACAGAATCACACACACAGAATCACACACACAGAATCACACACACTCACAGAATCACACACACTCACAGAATCACACACACACAGAATCACACACACACAGAATCACACACAATCACACACAGAATCACACACAATCACACACACAGAAATACACACACAGAATCACACACACACACAGAATCGCACACACAGAAACATTCTGAGTGTGTATTTCTGTGTGTGTGTGATTGTGTGTGATTCTGTGTGTGATTGTGTGTGATTCTGTGTGTGTGTGATTCTGTGTGTGTGATTCTGTGAGTGTGTGTTATTCTGTGATTCTGTGAGTGTGTGTGATTCTGTGTGTGTGTGTGATTCTGTGTGTGTGTGATTCTGTGTGTGTGTGCGTGATTCTGTGTGTGTGTGACACAATCACACACACAGAAACACATACACGCACAGAATCACACACACACACACAGAATCACACACACACACACTGTGACACAGAAGATAATGTGTTATGAATGGAGTATCTATTGACTGATAACATTGTGCTGTCTAGTGATGCTATGTAAGGATATACTAAATATGTAAAACACAAACTTTCCAACAAATCACTTTTACATACACATTAGCACAGACACCGTGGCACAGTCATACACCATGTCTCTCTATCTCTCTCTCTTATCTACATTATTCTCTCTATATCTAAACTATATTAATATCCTTCCACGTCTCTCTAAACTATATTAATCTGCTTCTGTCTCTCTCTCTCTCTCAACTATGTTATTCTCTCTCTAAACTATAATAATCTCCTCTATCTCCCTCTCTCTCAACTACAATAATTTCCTTCTCCCTCTCTTGCAACTATATTCTTCTTCTTCTCTCTCTGTCAACTATATTAATCTCCTCCTCCCTCTCTTTCTCTTTCATCTATATTATTACCTCTCTCAGCTATATCAACCCCACTCTTTTCTCTTTTAATGGTATTACCTTACAGAAGACACAGCTAACATTTTAATACACTCTCTCATCATATGTCGACTTGACTTCTGGCCTCCCCATCTCTCGTCTGTCTCCCCTCCAATCCATAATGAACGCCTCCGCTAGACACATCTTCCATACTAAACGTTCGGCGTCCGCAGTTCCTCTCTGTCAATCACTCCACTGGCTTCCCACAGCATCCAAAAACAAATTAAGAATCATGACCCTAACGTATAAAGCCCCCAACAACAGTGCACCCCCTTATATCTCTGCTCTTGTTTCAAAATACTCTCCCAACCGCCCCCTTCATTCTGCTAATGACCGTCTTCTTTCCTCCTCTCTCATCCCCTCCTCTCACTCCCGTCTTCAAGACTTTCTCGTGCTGCCCCTACTATCTGGATCTCCTTGCCCCGCTCCATTAGTCTATCTTCCTGCCTCAAATCCTTTAAAAAAAAATCACTAAAAACATACCTATTAAAAAAATCTTATCACCTTCAGCCTTAATATGTACAACTGCACACTCCACAGCTTAATAACACTTACACCCACAATCTACAGCACAACACACAGACACCTTCACTTGACTAAACACATTGCTTTCACGCTGCCATCTTGCATTTGTCACCCTCTTGTATCACACCTAAACCCATACAGACTTATTAAATTGCGATTCGGCCAATTGAATAGGGCCCTATATAAGCACGTAGCATATTTTTTTACAGAAGTTTTTAGTTAGTGAACTTCTATCAAAAAGCGAGGTCTTCACTAACTAAAAACTTCAGTTAAAAAAAATGCTATGTGCTTATATAGAGCCCTATTCAACTGGCCAAATCACAATTTAATAAGGCTTTTCGATTGCAAGTTTGAGAGTTTTCAATATTGTGTCAGTGCCTTGGAAACGAGCACTATGTATTCTCTCTCTCACCATTATTCATCTTCTCTCTCAATTATAACAATCTTCTTTCTTCTCAACTATATTATTCTCTCTCATTCTCAACTGTATTCATCATCTTCTTCTCTCCCTCTTTCTTTCCTCTGACACTATATCCTCTCTGCTCTCTCATTCTCTTATTTCTTTCTGTTTTCCTCTCTCTTTGTCACCTGCTGTTACACAAGAAACTCTCTTACAAATTTTGTAAAACATAAAACTCTATTATTTGGGGGAGATCTTGACACAGTAATTTGGGGGTGCTGTTTGAGTGCAGGCTGTTTGGGGGTGATCAGTATATATTGTGTTTGTGGACTGTTTAGGGGTGATCATGATACATTGGGGCCGTTGTGCGTGGTCAGGTTTTTGGGCGGTGGCACTGATATATTGGAGTAGTATTTATGGGCATTGTACCACCCTGTAGTATTTGACTCTTGTATTTCTCAGGATACCCATATTGTGTGTGAGAGGACATAACAGCCATGGGGTCAGCCCCACTGGTGGTCCCATGGATCTACCTCCTGCTCATCCAGGTGGCCAGTGGGCAAGGTAAGAGCCCTCTATATCTATCCAACAATGTAATCAAAACGTCACTGTAGCCCCTTATTTATAGCACGTTTATTTGAAGAACTAGACAGAATAATGGTCAACATGTTTTAGAGAGGAAAAAGGAATAAAGTATATTTAAAGGGACACAGTAGTCTCATATTTTCATTGGTCTACTTAAAGTACAATTAATATCAGGCAAAATGATTTTAGAACTTTACAAATGTAAAAATAACAACCTTTAACGTACCATGTTATATACAAATGTATGAAGTCTTGACCATCTCTATTATTGAGTTATAAAGAGTTTTTCCTATCTACTATGTCTCAACTTCCTGCTTGAAGGACAGGTAAGCAAATCAGTTGTCTGTGGTATAAAAGTGTGAGTGAACTTATCTCAGACTTCAAGATTCCCACCTATTTGATAAATATAGATAGGGGGAGTCTTAATTAAACAACAATGGAGATGGCCAGGACACCATACAATTACACAAATAGGTATTACATTTAAAGGTTGTGTTTGTTACCTCACTAAGAAGTTGGTGCTCATTATCAATATTAGTTCTCTACAACTGCATAATAATATCAGACTACAGGATCTCTGCCATATAATTACTTTTCTAGGGGTCAACACATTGGCCTCTCTCCTCCTTGTTTGAAATACCGTAGAAATGTAGCATTGCAGCACTGTCATGATCCAGCAAGTCATTGAACTGATAATGTGAGTAATGAGAGTGTGTTCACTTTGTGTCCTAGAATTTGGCGGATTACCTGAGACAGTGAGCCTGCCTGAGAACTCTCCCATTGGGACCCTGGTTTATAACTTCACCCTAGATAATTGTACCAGCGCTGCGTCGGTTACTCTTCATAGTGTCATCCCGGCAACTGACTTCTTCAATCCCCCTGCTCTGTCTGGAAGTGGTTCAGAATACAAAGTCGAGGTAAATCTGAAGCTGTGGGGGCTCATTCCAGCTTCTCTGTATACTGTGTCTGTTATAAATGCCTGCTTTATTGGACCAATTGGACCAGTTCTCAACAACTTGGCCCTAGGACCAGTGCCAGTCCATTAACTCTTATCTGCTGGTCCTTAAGGAGTAAAATTGTTGAGGAGAGTCCACTGACTGTTCTTTTGAGGAGAGTATTAACATAATTTTTATTTACTTTTTCATCACAAAAAAATGATTTAAAAAAGATAAGTCTATACAATTAAACATGCAATAACTTTTATCCATTGATAGATGCTTTGATCAATTCTAAACTTTTTGACCATTGAAATGATGCCCAATATTGCCCTGTCCTTGGGCAGATCATTCTGCAGTATTTCTCAGTATTGATTTAAGCCTGAGTTGCAAAACTAAATTTAATTGGAGATTAAATGAAATGCTAATCTCACCAATCCTATAGAGAAAACTTAGAGTCAACCCCAAATTTATAAAAGTAGAACCCCCAAAGGGGTAATATCCATGATTCAAACAAAAATCCAGGAAGCTTTCCTAAAATACTTTCAGGATATATACTCCTTTGACTCCAAGACCAGTAACTTCGCAATACTAGATTTCTTAAACAGATACGATCTGCCACCTGTCTCTATACAGGAACTAGATATGCTCAATGCAGAAGTTACGGATGAGGAAGTTAGAGAGATTATTAACAATTTAAAATTGGAGAAATCCCCAGGACCAGATGGCTACCCTAATATTTATTACAATATTTTTCCCAGTTTTCTCATCCCATACCTAAAGAGACTTTTTAATGCTATCCTACAGGGCGAGCTTAACCAAGCTAACTTCATATTTTTTCCAAAAACAGGACGAGACCCCTTAAATATAAAACATTTCTAACCAATTTCACTACTCAACAGGGATGGTAAAATACTGGCGAAGTTGAAGTTAGGCTTTCCAAATACCTCCCTAGACTGATCCACAAGGATGAAGTTGGCTTTGTGCCTTTTAGACAGGCTGGGGACAACATCCGGAGAGTATTAAATATAATACTGCCAATATCCCATTATGCATGCTGGCTTTAGATATGGAAAAAGCCTTTGACTCTATTGAGTGGCCTTACTTGCATGCAGTCTTGACCAAAATAGGAATCAAAGAAAATGAAATCAAAGAAAATGTCATAAACCTTATTAAAACTTATTATCAGGGCCCTGTTGCGTACCTTAAGCTACCTGGTGAGGCCATCGACCACATACAAATTCAGAGGGGCACGAGACAGAGGTGTACTCTGTCCCCTTTATTATTTGCCTTGGCTATAGAGCCTTTGGCGCAGGCCATACGGTCCACTCCAAATATACAAGGCTTCCACTTTGGCCTACACCCATTTAAATGTTGTCTGATGTACTATGTACGCTCACTGACCCAGTTAATTCAGTTTCAGCTTTAATGGATATCCTTGATTTATTTAGTCAGATCTCAGGCCTTAGGGTTAATCTCGATAAGACTGAGGTTATAGGATCTCGACTCCCTCACTAAACATTAGATTTACTAAAAAGAAATGTCTCTTTTTCATGGTCGAAAGAGTACTTGAAATACTTGAGCCTGAACATAATCCCGGAGATGTCTGACCTGTATAAAGCCAATTATTTACCCTTATTTAAAGAACTTTCTGCTGACCTCACCAACTGGAATAAATTCCAGATATCATGAACCGGACGAATAAATGCCATAAAAATGAACATTTTGCCAAGAATATTATATTTGTTTCGGTCTTTACCTATTCCAATAAATTTTAAGGATTTGGAAAAAATCCAGAAGCAAGTTTTTAGATTCATTAGGCAAAATAAATCTCTCATGTTTAGAAATAAAAGACTGGGAGGGCTGTCCTGTCCCAATATAAAGCTATACTTTAGGGCAGCTCAAATCTCTTTCACTCCCCAGCACACTCTAAAAATCAGACATTTGATCAGAGATATTCTTGGAATTTTCTACTCAATCTTAAATTTATAAGACATTGGGAACAGAATTTGGGAGTGTCTTGGGATTCTCAAAAATGGTAGAGGGTGTTGCTCAGGTCTATCTAAAGGTTCTCTATATTTCAGCTATTTGGAAACTGCGACAAAAGTATTCCATTGTATTAGTATATCTCACCCCTGAATGTTTTAGACAATGCAAGGAGATAGGCACGTTTCGCCATACCTGGTAGGATTGCCCGTTAGCTCAAAACATGTGGTCTAGGATCACTACGCTGGGATCTGAAATTCTAAATATGACAATTAGCCCTTCAATAAACCTATGCCTATTAGGCACTTACAACCAGCATATAAATAAACATCTAAACAAATGGTTGCAATTCCATATGCTAGCCGCTAAAAACCATTCAGCTAAAAAATGGAAAACACCAATTCTAAACATGCAAGAAATAGTTAACGGACTAAACAATATAATGTTCTATGAAAGAATTACTCACATACTTATCCAATCTTTCTGGAAATATGGAAAGGCTGGCTTGGCTCCTCTTATGCCATTTGCATAACTTAGAGTTTTAACTAGTACATACCTCTCACGAAAAAACCCTATCTGAGGGCTGGCAGATCCCGGGCTCCGGTGCAGGCTTCGAACATCAGGTCATCGATTTGTTAACACTATTAGCACTAGGTATAATATATTAACTAGCTAGGAGGTTTCACATACCCCTCCTTTTTCTCCTCCCTCCCTTCCAATTTGTTGTTGTATTCTGTTTTTGCCCTTTTTATATTATCTGTTATTTAATTTTTTATTTAATTTTTTATTCTGACAGGAATATAAGCACTATTTTGATATATCCATCCTCCCATACCTCTGTCTGGATTGTTTATCTTGAAAAAGGAGAATGGTTTGGGAGTAGTCTCAATTTGTCTGTACTTTATACATTTTCTTGATAATACAGTTGTATTTGCCTTACAAGCATAACTTGATCTGCGTGTCAAACATTGTACATTGGAAGCATTATGACATTTGTAACAATAAAAATAGTTGAAAAAGAAACATGCAATAATTTTACATGAAAAATAATTATAATTAAACATCAAATTAATAAATAATAATATCTCATTAAGTACTCACCCCAAGTACAGTAGACTCTCAGTTATCCGGCACCCACGTGATTGGTAGATGCCAGATAAATGTAGTTTCTGGTTTCTTGAGAGTTTCTTTTAAAGAGGCCTAGATTACCTGCACATAAGATGCTCTGTTAAGTATATTTGTCAGTGAGGGCTGTTCTAGCAGCAGCAGCTTTCACTCCTCACTTACACACAGGTACGTTCAGCTGGAGGGTGCAGTGCTGATCCCGGGGGAATGTAACGCCAACACTGCCCTGGCTCAGTCACTCATGCTTACAGGTAAAACTGTATTGCAGAGACATACAGTGGATGAAATTTAGGTGCCTGTAAGCATTTTGTGGCATGACAAACTGTCTCCTGGCATTTGCTGTGTGCACTGTAAAATATAATTTTTATTTTTATTTACAGAATTAGTTTTTTTTGTATTTATTATTTTTTCTGGTTGCTTGAGTTCTGGTTAACTGAGAGTATACTGGAGTGGAACCTGCATTTTTTAAAAGTGTATTGTAAAGTTTTTTTCTATAGATGTGTTTCTATAGATTTTTTTGCATGCGCTGTGTGTGTTATGTCCTTACGTGTCATACTGGTGACGGGGTAAAGCAGAGAGAGGACTTAACTAAGAGTATGTATGTATTGTATTTTGCTATCAATAAGCACAGCGCTTTACAGAAACAAGGTTCAAAACAATTGCTGACAATGTAAGTGGATTTATCAATGGGTTATATACTCCCTGTCCTGAAGAGCTTACAATCTACTTGAAAAGGAAACAGGTTAGAGAGGGGAAGGCAAAATACATAACAAATAAGCAAGGATGGAGTATATCTGGGGGAGAGAAAATAAAATAAAGAAATTATTGGGTTGATGTGGTGGTGAGAGAAAGAACAGGACAAAGAGAGGAGAGAATGGGTTGAAGAGAGATGGTGGAATAGAAATTAGGGAGACACAGACAAAAAGTAGATATGTGGCAGAGGTGTAGGAACTGGGGGATAGGGGGTTACAAATCCCCCCAGACTAAATGAATTGGGGACAAAAAAAATAGCAAAATTAAACTTAATTATGCATTACCAGATTTGGCCACTAGATAGCAGTATGTCTTTCCCATGAAAACTTTGACCTATAATTTATATTTTTTTTATATACATATATGCATATAATAAATATATACATATTTTTTAATTATATTTGGGGGGCATGGGCAATGAGAATTTTAACAAAGAAATAAAAAAATGTTTTGGTGGGGCACTGCAGCAATTGGGCTCTTAATAACAGAGCCAGAGATCCGCCCCTGCTTCCTGTCCTGGGAGTATAGTTGAATTATCCCTCTCAGATTTTTTTCGGCTCCACACCCATGTAATTGGGGAAGATACAGGGGAATAGAAATGAAGGGGATATTGAGTAAAGAAGAGAAAGAAGGTTAAAGAAGCACTGTAATATCCTATCAAGAAGAGCTTGTTGTTTTAATGTTTCATTGATTAGTAATTAAATTAATAATTATCATATGGATGATTTATAATAGCAACATTTAATACGTCCATTAAGAGGGTAGGGGTATGATAAAATGATGGTGTTTTATTTATCTGCCTCCCTAGGCCCCGGCCGTGCTTTCTTTCATAGCATATGTTCTACATAACATATACTACACATGTGTTCTGGGTAGCACTAAGGCTACATGTGTATGTATTAATAACCTGGCTCTACTATAATCACGCGTGACTCATATCTGTTTCAGATCACTCTCAGCAGCTCTGCATTACTAAACGCACAGATAGTGAATCAGTACACGCTGGATTTCACCGGGGCCTGTGGACCCGACCTGGCTGTGGGTCAGCTGTTTGTCCGGATCACGGATGTGCCACAACCTCAGTGCGAGCCAAGGTTTGCCAGTCAAGGTGAGAGGAGCCAAGACTGCAAAACGTGCACAAATAAATAAACGGAATTACAGTTGGTTGTTATTAAACATTTTTCTTTGGAAGTGTTAGATAATCAAGCTTGAAAAAATTGCCTATTAAGCCTAATTTACATGGGCACTCCTCCCTCTTTCTTAATGACTTTATCTTGCATTATTAATTATCACTCACAGTGGCGTTGACAAATATGAAAATCATGAACAAATGAATACATAAGACTCCTAAGTGTTAAAGGGCCATTGTTCTTTTTCTATCAATACGGCATGCTCTTCTTCCTTATGTGAGAGATAATCAATTGCTTTCGACTTATTTAATAGCAGAGATACAGAGTCTTTTTAGATAATCTATGCTCATATACCCAATTCTTCAAGAGGATATCTTAAAATACAGTAATACAGGTGACAGGAGAGGTTAAGAACAATTCAAATGACCCGTTTATTAACCCATTTTCTGCCATGCAGTTGGGGAAACCGTGCAGGTGTACGCCAATATTCCTGCATCCAGTCCGATATATAAAGTGGTGTTACGTGAGCCGAAATACACACCAGTGACGGTAAGTTATTGTAGAGAGAGATACTTCCTTTATATATTTATATGTATCACACATAATAGTTGTCAAACTACGAAACGTCGTCATGCTTTGCGAGCTCGCAAAGCGAGGGGTCGCATTTGCGGAGGTGGAGGCTCTACGGCGCCTCACAAGCGGTTACAAATAGCCACAGAAGCGGGACTTTGTAAAAAACACGCAATGACTAAATACGGATTTACACAAAAAAATACGAGCTGCGGGACTTCGAAAAAAAGAATTACGGATTTACACTAAAAAAATACAAGCCGCAGGTTTTAGAAAAAAAAAACATCACGAACTCTCAAAAATACGACCTTAACGTCCGAACCGCGCAAAGCGAAAAACAGTAAAAACACACTAAATACACACAAACATAAAATAAAAAAGCTTACCCACAGCAAGGGGGGACACCCAGGACTTCTGGAAGTGAGGTTACACCTCAATTTAAGTCCAATTTCACGAGTTTGGACACTTGAAAATCCCCTAAGCAAGAGAAAAAATGGCAGCCGAAAAAAATGAAAACGAGGCTACACGACCCTAAAGATGCAAAACACCACCAAGCACATACGGCTTTTACAAAAACCCGTACGAGGTACAACATACACTATTACCAAGGACGCTAAATCATCCACACCCGCGTACCACATACACATTCACCGCCATTTTACAACACTAACTTACACAATGCGGAAGTACACAGCTACACGAACGGCTTCCACTCGCGCACGCAGCCTATTTACACTACACACTGCACACATTGCTGACACTTACACCTCAGCTCAACAACAGTGCAAATCTACATTGTATGCTGCAGGAACATCAAAACAGATTGTTAGCTCTTCAGCACAATGCTTGCTGCATATATTAATTACAAATAGGTAAAGTATATTAATTTATTACTTTATTAATTAATTAATTATCAGAAAAAAACTATCGCCAAAGCCCTTCACCGCGCGCCTCACAAGCAGCACCAACGGTGCTCGTAGGACCCAAACTACACCAGGGAAGGCTTGCAATAAGCGCAAAAAGGAGATCAGCGCGGACCTTACAATGACAGCAAAAGCGCCTCTGATAACAAAAAATACACCAACCAAGAGGCTCGCAATGAGCGCCGAAGGATCTCAGACCACCAAAACACTTACTGTCTGTGGCAAACAGCATTACCTGCCTTACAATTGTATTGCCCCGTCATTTTTGACGGGCAAATCGCTAGTATGTAAATAAAGAGAATATTTGAATATCTAAAAATAAGTTAAAAATGTTTTTTTTCTGCTCATAATTCCCAGAAATACATTTATTGCCCTGCACTCTGGGAAACTCTCTTGTTATCTCTCGCGCTCTCTTATATCTTCGTATTGTACTCTGTATATATTGTAATCTCTCTTTTGTTATCTCTTTATCTTGTCATTTTCTCTCTTATTTATTTCTGCCTTGTTATATCTTTCTCTCTCTTATCTTCTCTCTCTCTTTTTATTTTCTCTCTCCTCATCTCTCTCTTTCTATTGTTATCTCTCTCTTCATCTATCTGTCTTATCTGCTCTTCTCATCTCTCTTATTATCTTTTCATCCTCATCTCTGTCTTTCTCTTGTTATCTTGCACTCTCTCTTGTAATGTTTCTCTGTCTTATTGCATTTCTAATCTCTCTTGTTATCTTTCCCTCTTGTAATCTCTCTTAATACTCTCTCCTCATTTCTCTCTTTCTCTTGTTATATCTCTCTTGTTATCTCTCGCTCATCATCTCTCTCTCTTTCTATTACCTCTCTCTATCTTATTGCTCTTCTCATCTCTCTCTTTATCTTCCCCTCCTCATCTCTCTCTTGTCATCTTTCTCTCTTTTTTCAAATAAAGAGTACATTTGAATGTTTCAAAATAAGTTAAAAATGTTTTTTTTCTGCTTAGAATTCCCAGAAATTGCTCTGCTCTCTAGGAAACTGGGTGGAGATATGCAAATAAGTCCACAATGCCTTTTCACTCTTTAATCAAAAAACACTTTATGAATAGCTCATATATATATACACACATCTTTAAAGCATCTTATAGGATGGATTATGATGGATGGATTTCTATATATCTTGTCTTATCACTCTTCTCATCTTTCTCATTATCTTTCCCTCCTCATCTCTCTCTCTCTTTTTGTCTCTCTTTCCTCATCTCTCTCTTTGCTGTTTCTCAACTTGCTCCTTAAAACTTTCTTGTTATCGCTTTTTCTTGCTATCGCTCTCTCCTCATCTATCTCTCTTGTTATCTTTCTCTCTCTTCATCTCTCTCTGTTATTACTCTTCTCATGTCTCGCTTTATTGTTTTTTTTCGGCGGCCATTTATTTTCTCTCGCTTAGGCAGTTTTCAAGGAACGAAACTCTGCAAATTCGACTTAAATTCTTGTGCAACCTCACGCCTGGCTGTCCCCCCATGCTGTGTGTGATATTTTTTGTATGTTTTTTTTCCGTGTTTTTCGATGTGCGCGATTTGGGCATTAACTTCGTATTTTACGTGGGTCGTATTTTTTTTTCTGTAATGTTTGCCGGCGATTTTTTCAAACTGCTAGAGGTCTCGCACTGTGAATTGTGTATTTGAGTTTCGTGTTGATCTGTAGGCTCGTGTGTCGTAGGTATGATGCTTATGGCGCTCATCTCCACCAGCGCAGTGAGCGCCTTTGGCTCTCCCTACCAAAGTCGTGTGGGGTCGTAGGGATGAGCTCCTATGGCGCTCATCTCCACCAGCGCAGTGAACGCCTTTGGCGCTCCCTGCCTTAGTTGTACAGGGTCATAGGGATGAGCGCCTATGGCTTTCAGCTCCACCAGCGCTCCTTGCCTGTCCGCAACCGCGGCCCTCGCTTCGCGACCCTGCAGTTTTAACATTGCATTACCAACGTTTTTGGCAAGCCCGCGCTGCTGAGAACTATATATGTGATTGTATCCACCAGAAAGGGAGTTAAACAGTTTTTCTTTTTTGTTTTCAATCACAGTACAAAATTACAGAGCCCGTCCCTTCCATTTTTACGATTTTTGCCAATGGCGATGTCAAGGCGCCTTCCACAGGCTTCGCCAACGCAGATGCTGTAAGTACTACTGGGACACTGAATCCACAATGGTCTCTATAAACCTAACATATGGGAATACTAGGGCCACCAAGGTGTCATATTTTTAGTATGCTCATATTACAACTTTTAATTTATAAGGGACAAATCTTCTTAAATAAATATACCTATTATTTTTTTAGCAATTGTTTTCAATTTTGCTTTAAAGGGACATGGAAGGTTTTTGGATTTCACTAGGAATATAATATACTTGTGTATTGATTTACTTTTACTGTTTGTACTTTATTAGGAAGTTCTGTTTTTTTTCTCCCTTAAATCATACAATTTATACCTGTTTGGATCTGCCCTCTGCAGCTCATGCAGCTCATGAATACACAGACTGTGACGTGCAGTGTTTCAAATAAGCCTGTCAGTGACCTCTCTTAATTAGCATGTTGCAGAAAAAAAAGTATTAAGCGCTTCTTAATAAAATGAAGTACACAAAAGTAAATACATTATTATTATTTTCTTTATTTGCAATGCACCAACATATTCTGTAGCGCTGAACAAGGGTTGAGTACAAGTTAAAACAAAAATTTACAAATTGCAAGAGTGGAAAGGCCTGTCTTTGAGTTTAGTATCTAGTGTGCACTAAAGCATCCTTTAAGACTTAAAACTCACAAACTTACAATCTAATGATACATAGGTATATAATGTTCCAAGTGAAATCCATAAACTGGCCATGTCCCTTTCATGACAGCAGACATTACCAGGAGGAATGGGAGGAATGTAGGATGCATATAAGATCTATATTCAGTTCTGTTGAAATACGATTACTAAGGAAAACACTTGACACAAGGGCTTAATAGATCATTGAGCCTCAGCAGGATAACCATACCCCTCAGGTTACAGGCAGACTAGATGAAAGCGCCCATGACACACTCAGGCTCAGCTATATTTAAGATTTTCTTAAAAAAATGTTTTATGTTCATGACTTACACATATACTTATGTTGTTAGTTTCTTATATACTTTTTTAAATGTGAATCTTACCAACATTACATTGCTCCTTAAAGGAGACAGAGAGCCCCTATTTAACACCCATTGTTAGCAAAAATAGGCAAACCCTTGCCCTGTAATTAAAGAAAAACTGATGAAAAATGTATGTGAGGTGTATGACAAATAACAATAGAAACTGTGTAAACCAGAGAAAACCTGCATTATATACATGTTAAAAATGTTAATATAATACATAAATGCACCTATTGAGGAAAAGCTATTTAGTGATTAGCCTGTAAGTTGAGTTTTTAGGGAGTTTGCTGACAAATCTCTGCTCTTATTTTCTAGACGTACCAGCTGCAAATTCTGGTGACCGATTCCCTGGGTAACAGTTGTAACGGCACACTGACCATACAGGTGCTTCATGTGGATGACACCACAGTCAACTTCACGTAAGTTGTGGGCGCGACACAGAGAGGGGGGAGCTATGGGAATCGGAGTCATGTTCAGGGCATATATATATATATATATATATATATATATATATATATATATATATTGTCCCGGACCCCTTTTCCAGTTCCTGTATCTTAGCCCATTGAGCCACCAAAGGACAGACTGCTTGGCTCCAGCCACCATGTGCATAAACACATTCATTGTATTGTAATCTGTTTTGTCCCATTGTTTGCCAGATAAAGTTAATTTACTCAATTTGAGGTCTGGACCACCAGACATGGAGACAGTATTATGTGTATTTGGAGGTTAGCCTATTGTTCACAGGTGCCAGACAGGATGCCAGGATGCCAGACTATTAGACCCCATGCAGAGTCAATCTCCTGTGTTCGTCTGCCACTCCCTGTCATTGTTGTGTTGTATACACCCCTTCTTTATCTAAATAATATAAATATTGTTGACTTTCCAAAAATAAATCACTTCACTGCTGAGACATATAGAAATGGTAACTTATCTTATTTGCTCCTGGTGGCTGCGATACTGAACCTATCTCCACCCTGCAAATAACTTGTCTTGGTCACTAGCACAGGAAGGTTATTGAGACTCCTGGAAGTGCTAATCCCTGATGGAGAGACCCTGACTGATACAGAAGCCAGATATCAGGGTGCTGGTGCCAAGATTTCCAAGAACCCAATGGTCCTTGAGGGTAGTTACCCTGTAGTCTATAGCAGGTGGCCCTGGGCAGTAATAGCCCTACCCCTGGATCGTCACACACACACACACATATATATATATATAAAGCCACTCATTGCAAGGCCTTCAATGGAGCAGAAGGGAGAGGGGGAAAGAGGCTCATTGCGAGACCCACAATGGGCACCGAAAGGAGAGGGGGGCAAAGAGAGACAGGGGAGTGGGGGAGAGACACAGGAGAAGGGGCAAAGAAACATAGGGGTGAGGGGGGGGGGGGAGAGACACAGGGATGAGAGGGGGGAAAGAGGCACAGGGGAGGGAGCGCAGGGCAAAGAGACACAGGGGAGGGAGAGGCGGGAAAGAGACTCAGGAGAGGGAGAGGTGGCAAAGAGACACAGGGGAGGGAGGGGGGAGAGAGACACGGGGGGGAGACACAGGGGAGGGAGAGGGAGGGAAGAGACACAGGGGAGGGAGGGGGGAAGAGACACAGGGGGGAGACACAGGGGAGGGAGACGGAGGGAAGAGACACAGAGGAGGGAGAGGGGGAAGAGACACAGGGAGGGGGGGGAATCAAATATTATCCCGTCATTTGTGACAGGAGACCTGCAATGGGCGCCAAGGGCGCTCATTGCGAGGCCTGCAATTAATGCAGAAGGTGCTCATTACGAGGCTCTCAGAGAGTAAAGAGTAGGAGAGAAGAGGGAGGCAGAGGACACAGAAGGAGGGAAACAACAGCATTGCGAGGCTTGCAAATATTATGCCATCATTTTTAACGGGCAAGTGGCTAGCATATATATAATGAATAGTACATTTTGAAACCCCACTTGAATGACTAAAAATAAGTTAAAAAACTTATTTCCTGCTCAGACTTCCCAGAAATGCAGTCATTGCACAGACATGCAAATTATACTACAATGAATCTCACTCTTAAATACAAATATACTTTATACATGGCTCCTTTTATGCATATGCTTGCTGTATTACACAAGCCAAGAAATATATGTATACCACCTATAATAATTGTGGATATATGGGCTGTTGGTTACGCTTTGCGAGCCTCGCGAACCGAGGCGAGACATTGACGCCTGCAGCATGCAGGACTTAGGCTGCAGTTGAAGCACACGGGACATAGGCTGCAATGAGCGCTGGAGTCGCTTATTGCACTGCGAGCCTTGCGAAGCGAGGCGAGCAGTTGAAGCACGCAGGACTGAGGATGCAATAAGTGCTGAAGGCGCTCATTGCACTGCAAGCCTCGTAAAGTGAGGCGAGGCCGAAGGACATAAAACGAGGACGAAGGACGTGAAAACGAGCTCAAAGAAGTAACACTTAACACAAGCTAGTAACACTTAACTAAAGCCAGTAACAGTTAATCCAGGGCAGTAACGGTTAACTCAAGGCAGTAAAACTTAACCCAAGGCACTAACTCTTAACCCAAGGTGGTAACAGTCATTGCGAGACCCGTAAACTACAAGGGGGGAGGAGAGATTCGCAATGAGCGCTGCTGGGCTTACAATGAGCGGCGAAGTCGCTAGTATATATATATATATATATATATATATATGTATATTGTGACAAACCACTTCTTTTACAGGTAGGATTGTCACCGATCTTGCAGTAACCACAGCCTTCTAGGGTATACAAAGTCCAGGACACCTTCAGCTCAGTTTTCCTTTTTTATTCAGTTTGAAAGCAGGTACTTTAAATAATAACAAAACAAACAAAATCCCTTGCTCTTACTTGAGCTCTTACTAGACAGTACTTGCTATCTGCAATTGGGTGGCTTTCCCACTTACCAATTTCCCAAACAACAGCAATGTCTTTGCAATAAGCGCAGCCTCTCCTAGCTGTCTTTTCCTCTCTCCTTGGAGCAGGCTGCTCTCTTCTTTTAAAGGCCTGTCTGCTAATTGAGTAGCTACAGGTGAGTGCCAATTAGCTAACTCTTAAAAACCAGATCCAAGCTGTGGTCTGTTATACAGCCACTAGTGCTGTTGGAGCATTGGCCCCCCCTGCTCTCCAAATACTCCGCCCCAGGGACCCATACCATGTTTTGCAGAGCATCAGCTATGCACATTGCAAACTGTAACATCTCTCCCTGGGGCATTTAACTGAGAAATCCTCTGGTTGCTGTCTAGCAAATCAGGTCTGATGTATCTCCCATCAACCACTATTCCACCTTTATTCTCACATATCCTCCCCCCCAGCTCATACCCAAGGGTTTGAGCGACCATGGAAATCAGGGAGTGTACCCTCGAAAGCCCATCAGCATTACCTTGTTGCAGACCAGCCCTGTGTTCCACAGTGAAATTAAAAGATTGCAAACTCAAAAACCATCTGGTTACTCTGGAGTTACTGTCCCTGTTCTGATACATCCACGTCAGAGGAGCATGGTCCGTTATCAATCGAAACCTTCTGCCTAGTAGGTAGTATTTAAGAGAGTCTAATGCCCACTTAATAGCAAGACACTCTTTTTCAACAATAGAGTAGTTCTTCTCATGTGGGTTTAACTTTCTGCTCAAAAAGAAAACAGGGTGTTCTTCACCCTGGTATTCCTGTGAAAGAACAGCCCCCAAGCCCACATCAGAAGCATCTGTCTGAACTATAAAATCCCTGGCAAAATCTGGGGTCACTAAGACAGGATGGCTACAGATAGCTTCCTTCAGACTCTTAAAAGCCTTTTCTGCCTCAGGGCACCATTTAACTATGACTGGGGATTTTGCTTTAATAAGGTCTGTCAGGGGTGCAGCAATGGTAGCAAAATCTGGAATGAACCGCCTATAATATCCAATTAAACCCAAAAATGCCTTTACTTGTTTCTTTGTAAGGGGCTGTGGCCATTTTTGTATGGCTTCTACTTTGGCTTCCTGTGGTTTAACCAAACCCCTCCCAATAGAATAACCTAAGTACTTAGCTTCCTCTAAACCAATCGTACACTTGGAAGGATTGGCAGTTAAGCCTGCTGAGCGGATAGCATCAAGTACCGCTTGAACTTTAGGGAGGTGGGATTCCCAGTCTGCACTGTGGATGACGACATCATCCAAGTATGCTGCAGCATAACGAACATGAGGTTTAAGAATTCTGTCCATCATTCGTTGGAATGTGGCAGGTGCCCCATGTAACCCAAATGGCAATACAGTGTACTGAAACAGGCCACTGGGTGTTGAAAAGGCTGTCTTTTCTTTGGCTCTTTCAGTGAGCGGGACCTGCCAGTAACCCTTTGTTAAATCCAAGGTTGTTAGATAACGAGCTTTGCCCAGTCTTTCTATTAACTCATCAACTCTTGGCATTGGGTAAGCATCAAATTTTGAGAGGGCGTTTAACTTGCGGTAGTCATTGCAGAACCTCCATGTGCCATCAGGTTTTGGTACCAATACAATAGGACTACTCCAGTTACTCTGGGATTCTTCAATGACTCCAAGTTTTAACATGCTCTCAACCTCTAAGTTTATAACCTCCCTCCGGGCCTCAGGAATTCTATAGGGTTTGAGGTTAACTCTTTTCCCTGGTTCGGTTATTATGTCATGTTTAATCACTTTAGTCTTTCCTGGAACTATCGAGAAAACATCCCTATTTCTTCTGATGAAATCTCTGACCTCTTGCTTTTGATGGACAGACAGAGTCTTAGATACGTTCACATCTGGCTCTACTATAGGAGGTTCTGAAGGTTTTAAAGCAACCAGGACCTCCCTGTCCTTCCATGGCTTTAACAGATTTATATGATACAACTGTTCAGGCTTTCTTCTTCCTGGTTGTCTGACTTTATAATTGACATCACTCACTTTCTCTATTATTTCATAGGGTCCATGCCAAGTCGCAAGGAACTTATTCTCCACAGTAGGGACCAGAACCAATACCCTGTCTCCCGGTTGGAACACTCTGACTCTAGCATTACGGTTATAGCTGTTTTTCTGAGCCTGCTGGACTTCCAGCATGTGTTCCCTGACAATAGGCATGATGGTGGCCATTCTATCCTGCATTTGAACTATATGCTCAATTACACTCCTGTGAGGAGTAGTCTCCTGTTCCCAGGTCTCCTTAGCAATATCCAATATTCCCCTGGGATGTCTTCCATATAACAATTCAAAAGGAGAGAAGCCCGTGGAGGCCTGTGGAACTTCCCTAATGGAAAACAGTAGATATGGCAATAAAAAATCCCAATTTCTTCCATCTGCATCAATTACCTTGCGTAGCATACTCTTAAGGGTTTTGTTGAACCTCTCTACTAAACCATCAGTCTGTGGGTGATATACTGAGGTCTTAAGATGTTTAACCTGCAAGAGCCTGCACAACTCTTTTGTGACTCTGGACATGAACGGGGTCCCCTGGTCTGTCAGTATTTCTTTAGGGATACCCACCCTACTGAACATCAACATAAGTTCCTTAGCTATTAGCTTTGCAGAGGTATTACGCAAGGGAATGGCCTCAGGATAGCGAGTTGCATAGTCCAAGATGACTAATATATATTGGTGTCCCCTAGCGGACTTTACCAGTGGCCCCACTAAGTCCATAGCGATCCTTTCAAAAGGCACGTCAATTATGGGTAAGGGTACAAGTGGACTACGAAAAGTCTTGAAAGGAGCCCTGTACTGGCACTCAGGACATGAGGAGCAATAGTTTGTAATAGCAGCAAACACTCCAGGCCAGTAAAACCGTCTAAGGACTCTCTCTCTAGTTTTTTCGACTCCCAAGTGTCCCCCTAATATGTGGCTGTGAGCCAACTTTAGCACTATATTCTGGTAAGTCTGAGGAACCAACAGCTGCCTAATGATGTCTGAATCCTTTTTTTCTATACGGTAAATTAGGTCATTTTGTACTTCAAAATAGGGGAACGGCAGTGCTCCTCCTGGCTGATTAACAACCCCGTTTACAACTTTAATATCATTTCTAGCTGTCACTAAAGTGGGATCTTCCCACTGAGCGCTTTTAAAATTACCTGGACTAATTCCAATATCAATTAAGTCCTTATCCTTGTCTGCATTATTAGTAGGCTCCTCACTAGTTTGAGCTGGGTTATCTCCTATTAATACTGGTTTAGGGCAGTATTTTTTCTTTTTCCTTATTTTTCCGTCACAGTGGTCAAAACCCAAGTCAATATCGGAAAAAGGGAACACATTATCCTCGACAGACTGACTCATTTCTGATAAATTTTGATCTGTCTTTTGTAAAGCTGCCCATAATTTTAGAAAATGAGGAAAGTCTCTACCGATCACTACCTCATGGGCTAATCTAGGTACTACACCCACTCGGTACTTTAAATTCCCATACTGGGTTCCAATATTTACTTCCGCAGTGGGGTATTCCTTTTTATCACCATGAACACAGATAATGCCTATTTTCTGTCCATGATCAGGTTTTACACAAGGTATTATAGACTCTGCTACCAACGTAACCATACTACCTGAATCAAGTAATGCTTTAGACATTTTTCCATTCACAGTTACACAGCATTTATGAGCGTTATTATCATAGTCATTGTTAGCAATACCACAACAACTGAGCAAAAATGAACGTGTTCCCTCATTTTTGCCCATATTGCATTCCATAGGTTCATCCTTAAATGGACAGTCTTTGGCCATATGACCATCCTCTTTGCACTTGAAACATTTGACAGTACAGTCTGACCACCAATTAGTTCCGTTCCCAGGCCTATTAGACCTGGATGCCCCCCTTAAACCTTGAACAGTCTTACCCGGTCTTGCAGAATCTTGGGGCTTAGGATTGCGAGGGTTTGCCTGTGAAGTAGGACATAGCAGTTCTCCTGCAGCCGCATATCTTTCCACCAAGGCAATCAGTTGGTCAGCTGTATGGGGGTCACTTTGGCTGACCCAGCGACGCAGGGAAGCTGGTAAACCACGCAAAAACCGGTCCATTACTAAGGTTTCCACAATGTGGCTAGCTGAATGGATTTCAGGTTGTAACCATTTCCGTGCAAGGTGTATGAGGTCAAACATTTGGGAACGTGCGGCTTTGTCTGAAGAATATGACCATGAGTGGAACCTTTGGGCACGTACTGCAGAGGTTACACCCAGTCGTGCCAAGATTTCAGCTTTCAATTTGCTGTAGCTACTTGCATCGGCTGGTTCTAGGTCATAATATGCCTTCTGCGGCTCTCCACTTAGGAACGGTGCCAGTATGCTTGCCCACTCACCAGCCGGCCATCCGTCCCTCTCAGCAGTGCGCTCAAATGCCAGAAGGTACGCCTCAACATCATCTGATGCGGTCATTTTCTGAAGATAGTGGCTCGCCCGAATCACCTTTGGCCCCTGGTATCTTCCATCAGGGTCTCCATTCAGTTTTCCAGAGATCGCTTGGATTACCTGTTGTAGTCCCTGGGTGACTTTTTGCTGCTCCTCACGGGCTACTTTAAACATCTCCGCTTGTGTCACAACAAGCTGTTTCACCAAGGACTCAGTGCCCTCCATTTGTGTTTTGGCCAGGACTTTAGCACTCTCTGCCTGGGCCAGCACCAGTTGCTGCAGGGCTGCACTGTTTTCTGCAGCTCTCCTGTTAGTCTCCTGTTGCACAGAGGAGGATTGGATCAGAGCCTTGATAACATCCTCCATGTTGAGCTTTAAATGACTTCTACCCTCAGGCTTCCGTGGGTGCCCGCATTCTCCACCATATGTGACAAACCACTTCTTTTACAGGTAGGATTGTCACCGATCTTGCAGTAACCACAGCCTTCTAGGGTATACAAAGTCCAGGACACCTTCAGCTCAGTTTTCCTTTTTTATTCAGTTTGAAAGCAGGTACTTTAAATAATAACAAAACAAACAAAATCCCTTGCTCTTACTTGAGCTCTTACTAGACAGTACTTGCTATCTGCAATTGGGTGGCTTTCCCACTTACCAATTTCCCAAACAACAGCAATGTCTTTGCAATAAGCGCAGCCTCTCCTAGCTGTCTTTTCCTCTCTCCTTGGAGCAGGCTGCTCTCTTCTTTTAAAGGCCTGTCTGCTAATTGAGTAGCTACAGGTGAGTGCCAATTAGCTAACTCTTAAAAACCAGATCCAAGCTGTGGTCTGTTATACAGCCACTAGTGCTGTTGGAGCATTGGCCCCCCCTGCTCTCCAAATACTCCGCCCCAGGGACCCATACCATGTTTTGCAGAGCATCAGCTATGCACATTGCAAACTGTAACATCTCTCCCTGGGGCATTTAACTGAGAAATCCTCTGGTTGCTGTCTAGCAAATCAGGTCTGATGTATCTCCCATCAACCACTATTCCACCTTTATTCTCACAATATATATAGCGAAAACTCTGTGTAATGATGTAAACAGGTTCCAGGCAATTGGAGTGCTAAGCAAACAGTTCTAAACGGGGTCATTTTAACATAGGGTCGATAGGGGAACTCATAAAAAAAATACACAAAACAATTGGAATTTGAAAATGTTTGGTTTTATATGAACTTCAAAGAAACAGCAAAAAAAACTGTGTTATAGTGAATCAGAGCGTTAAAAGCTCTGGCAGGCGAAAACAGCGTTATAGCGAGGCACCTCAGAATGAATCTGCACATTCTTTTAAAGTGCATAAATGAAAAAAATATATATATATAAATAAAACTATATAGTAATTAAAAATTCTAAGTGGAAGTGCCTTAAATTGATATTGAAGTTACAGTTATTTTACGTATAACCGATAGATCCACCATGTAAGGGTAAAAGTTAGTTGTTCCATTGTGAATGTCTCAGTCACTATTACATCACTTGGAAACAATACTGACAAACTGACCTGTGTTTTGTTGATTTTAGCGTTGCGTCAACAGCGGTCACCATCAAGGAAAATGGGGGACCAAATTTTTATGTTACTCGGCTACAGGCGCAAGGAAAGGACATCATGTACGAGATGATCACGCCAAACACAGCCTACTATATCAATCCAGGTACAAGATTATTAGCTGTCAAGAAAATTGTTTTAAAGGCTAAATGTAGGTTTTGAAAAATGTCACATGTTTGGAAAGTACACAACAAACTAACAACAATAGCAACAACAATGGGCATGAAAGCATTTTCAGAAACAAATCGAATTTACAAGACTCTGCTAGAGCATGGAAGCTGCCATGACAGTTATACTTCCTTTTTAATGAAATAAGAGGTTATTATAGAGTAGGACAAGTGTTCTTGCAAGCTGCCTACCTACTAAGGTGTCAAATGCTAGAAGCTTAACTGAATTGATCAATAAATCCCACTCCCTCCCCCTGTTTCCACTTCAGATCAAATAAAAAAAAATAAGCAGAACCCACTCCTTATATTCCAAGCCAGGAAGTTGTGAAGATACAAACATGGAATCCTTCAGGTACAAGGACTGTCTTAAAATAAAGATTTCATCTAAAAATGATTTGATGTTCAAGGCTTATGCAGCAACATTATTATTTAGTTAAATATTGCACAAACATGTGATAATTTTCCCAAACCTCTAAATGTGGTATTGTACTCACTCCTAGATAAATACACTTTTTTTGCCAGTAACCACAACCGCTTTATTGATGACATTTTCTCTGCTGCTTATCTGATTTCAGATACAGGAGAAATTCGGACCACCTATAATCTGGACCTAGACAGGACCCCAAGTATGGCTTTCACCATTGTCCAGTTCCGAGCCTACAACAAATACCAGCGCACCAGCAGCGCCATCGCCAGTGTTAATATTACAGTCCTGGACGTCAATGACCTCGCCCCAGAGTGCAACCCGGCCGTGTTTGTGTAAGGACAGCTCTGTACTAGTGAAGGAATAGGGGATATGCTCTGTTATATTTATATTGTGAAGAACTTGACTTGATAATCTGCAAAATGTTAAGAATAAATAACTACAGCCTTTATTTTTTTAACTCTTATATTACATTATGCTTTAATGGCATCAGGCATTTTCCCTTTTTTCTAGACTGTAAAGAATGGGAGAAACCATGGATTCAGATAAGATCCCTATTCAGTTCTGTTGAAAAACTTGCCACTTGACGATAAAAATAGCAGAGTAAACTCTAGTAGAATAAGTAATAATCCTTAAACTCCAGGCAGACTAGCAGTATGGAACTCCCAATGACACAACCAGAGATAGTAGACTCAGAGCCTCTGAAGATAATCAACAATTACTGGCAATGTAAAGCCATGTGAAAAAGACTGGGCATGCTCAGACCCCAAGGCAGTGCTGCAGCTACTGCCGATACATCAGATGCAAAGTGGGGTAGGGGCCCTCTGCTACCTGCACCCCTCTTATTTTATTAATAATATATTTTTATAGAAAGGTTAACTGATTATTCTATGGGTGATCTGACCAACTGCATATAATTTGGCCATTTTTATTGACCCTTGTGGGGTATATACAGATGTGCAAAGGGGCCCTAAAATGATTATGTTTCTGGATATCTAATGAGTGAGACTTTGTCATAATGGTAAGGGTCTCTTCTTTGTTGTTTCTTGCGTGTGCTCCAGTTCTATATGAAAGGCTTAAAGGAGATGTTTCATCTAAACGCTAAGTCTTCTTATACGAAGGAGTTTATTCTTAGAAGATCAGATAAATGTGTAAGCATTTTAGCACTCGCCTTTTATAGATACAAGCCTCTGTATATTAGATGATATGAGTTCCTGAAGGACATAGAAATATGAATATAGAACCCTGCTGCAGTCTGATTGGCTATTTAGCTGGCTATTGAACTTTTCACCCAATCAGCTCACAAAGCTCAGTGTTTGAGACAATAATCCAGATTAAAATGGCGGCTTCTGCTCTCCACAAACATGGAGGAGTAACTATAACAGTAAGAGCTCTTGCCTAGTTTGTTATAGACAGAGTATTAACTAAGAGTGATCCTTAATATAAAAGAGACTTGTTTATAGGTGGCACTTGCCATTTAAAGGACAGCGCACAATGAAAAAAAAATGTTTTAAAATTTTGAAGCTGACTAAAAACACAATTAAGCAGGAAAAAGTCATAGAACTAAGTTTAAAATAGAAAAAAAAAAAATTGTGATGCTTCTGCAGGATCCATGATACACTGTTGGTAGGTGTCTGAGTGAGAGGAGGGTTTACATTTCTGTGGTAGCATCCTTTGATGTGGTGTCAGTTTAAATCTTATCCTATTATGAAACAAAGGCCCTGGATATTTGGCTGCCCCCCTTTACTTTCTCCACTGATAACGACAAAAACACAAGCATCATGCAGCTCTCAGGATGTGATGTAACAAACACAAAATGGATTCCTGTACTCAAATGTACGCAGCTGCTACAAAAATGTTTAAAAAAAAAACTGCAGTGGTGTTTTAAGGATTTTTTTTTTCTCTCTGAATCAGGACGCAGGTTCCAGAGACCACACCGATTGGCAAAATTTTGGCCTCGTTCTCATGCAAAGATCCCGATGTGAACAGCACCGCGCTCACCTACACTGTGACCCCCAACGCAAACTCTCTGTACTCCTTCCGCATGCAGGGATCAGACCTAGTGGTGAGATTGGCGGCAAGAGGGAAGGCTCTGTACATAGCACAGGATGGGGCTTTTGGCCAAAGCTATCTATCTATCTATCTATCTATCTATCTATCTATCTATCTATCTATCTATCATCAATGTGTGCCAGATTAAACAAGCAAATGCTGGAAGAAGTCAGACCACATTATCATTAATCTCTGTGAATCAATAGGACTTGCAAAAATGGGAGGACCAATAGGAGTGACATCAAACAGAGGTCAAGGCAGACCCTTACTTTTCCGCGCTGAGAGAATGAGGCGTGGGTTTATATACATATAATATTTTTGACATGCTGGCTCTGTTCCCTTCTCCTCTGTCAAAGTTAAAGTCACTCTGTACTTACGACCACGGTACTGCTTGTAGGAGAATATTTAATTCACTTTCAAAGATTAGATTATCAGCCTACAGTTGATATTTGTCTCCAAAGGTCACCGAGGGGGAATAGTTTGGCTGAGAGACCGTTCTCAGGGGTTTTAAGTATAATTTAATTAGACAAGAAGCCAAATAATCATGCAGAAAAGGCTTGCTGCTAAGGGAAACCACTTTGACACAGCAAGTCAGCAGCTGGTGAAGAGCATTGTGTTTATACAACATTGTGCCTGACAGTTTAGAAGTATCTGCTAGACGAAGCCGCCTCCCCCATTGACATTATCGTGGGTGGAAACCAGCAGCAGCTAGATCTGATCTATGTAACGAATATTTAATATTTAAAATAATTGATTATGAATTTTATTAATCATTAGTGCCTATTTAAAACATCCAGCTCTTGTTATTAGGGTGTTGCAGTGGCCTTTAATCCCTCTGTGAAAATGCTCTTAACCCTTCTGTTCAAAAACAGAGAATTGTGTTTGTGGACATTGAAATCAGTTGTTTTTGCGAAAAGGATTTATTTTTTATGGAATAATTATAACAGTTTTTATTTTATTTTTTACATTTTTCTCATTGACAGATCAATAAAACCCTGACATATGACTCTGCGGAAATGGCCAGTGTGAATTTCCAGTATGCAGCCACCATTGTAGTGACGGACAAAGGGACGCCGGCCATGACTAGTGAGTGCTCTAATACAGAGATTTGTGCATGGGTGTAGGAACTGGGGATGAGAGGGACATACCTTTTATCTGGTTCTAATACACAGGAATATTTAGCTAGCATCTACTTTTAATACATAAGACACATGCATCTTGCCTGCTCCTAAGACACAGAGACATGTATGTGTCACCTGCCCCTAATACGCAGGCACGCATACCTCTCTTATGATGGTCCAAATACACAGGACAGCCACATCCTAATACATAAGTACATTGCCATGTCACTTACTTGTAATACACATGACAGGCACCTCTCACCTGCTCATAATACACAGAGGTACATATCGATCACTCCCTTCAGTACCACTCATTCCATATGAGTAAATTCTTGAATCTTTTGTTTCAGCCAATATCCCTGTGTTTGTCACAGTAACCCCTGTGAATAACTACCCTCCAAAATGCAATGGACCCACCAGCTTCAGTGTTCGTGAGACCGCCACATTTGGAACTGTTGTGGGGACCCTGAATGCAACTGATGCAGATTATAAATTCAATAATGTGGAGTACAGCATTGAAGGCAACCCAACCCCACCGGTCTTCTACATCAACCCCCGGAGCGGTAAGATACCCCACTAAATTAGGAGCTGGGGTACTGAGATGAGATGTTACATATACATTAATGCACTCAGGAGCTGGGTTACTGCAATGACATATTGCATTTAATAAGATGCTCAGGAGCTGGGTTACTGCAATGACATGTTACAGATACAATAAGGCACTCAGGAGCTGGGTTACTGCAATGACATGTTACAGGTACAAGAAGGCACACAGGGGCTGGGTTACTGCAATGACATGTTACAGATACAATAAGGCACGCAGGAGCTGGGTTACTGCAATGTGATGTTTCAGTTGCAATAAGGCACTCAGGAGCTGGGTTACTGCAATGTGATGTTTCAGATGCAATAAGGCACTCAGGAGCTGGGTTACTTCAATGACATGTTACAGATACAATAAGGCACGCAGGAGCTGGGTTACTGCAATGACATGTTACAGATACAATAAGGCACTCAGGGGCTGGGTTACTGCAATGACATGTTACAGATACAATAAGGCACGCAGGAGCTGGGTTACTGCAATGACATGTTACAGATACAATAAGGCACCCAGGAGCTGGAATACTGCAATGACATGTTACAGATACAATAAGGCACTCAGGAGCTGGGTTACTGCAATGACGTGTTACAGCTACAATAAGGCACTCAGGAGCTAGGTTACTGCAATGACATGTTACAGATACAATAAGGCACTCAGGAGCTGGGTTACTGCAATGACATGTTACAGATACAATAAGGCACTCAGGAGCTGGGTTACTGCAATGACATGTTACAGATACAATAAGGCACTCAGGAGCTGGGTTACTGCAATGACATGTTACAGATACAATAAGGCACGCAGGAGCTGGGTTACTGCAATGACATGTTACAGATACAATAAGGCACTCAGGGGCTGGGTTACTGCAATGACATGTTACAGATACAATAAGGCACTCAGGAGCTGGGTTACTGCAATGACATGTTACAGATACAATAAGGCACTCAGGGGCTGGGTTACTACAATGACATGTTACAGATACAATAAGGCACTCAGGGGCTGGGTTACTACAATGACATGTTACAGATACAATAAGGCACTCAGGAGCTGGGTTACTGCAATGACATGTTACAGCTACAATAAGGCACTCAGGAGCTGGGTTACTGCTATGACATGTTACAGATACAATAAGGCATTAAGGAGCTGGGTTACTGCAATGACATGTTACAGATACAATAAGGCACTCAGGAGCTGGATTATTGCAATGACATGTTATAGATGCAATAAGGCACTCAGGGGCTGGGTTACTGCAATGACATGTTACAGATGCAATAAGGCACTCAGGGGCTGGGTTACTGCAGTGACATGTTACACATACAATAAGGCACTCAGGGGGTGGGTTACTGCAGTGACATGTTACAGATACAATAAGGCACTCAGGAGCTGGGTTATTGCAGTGACATGTTACAGATACAATAAGGCACTCAGGAGCTGGGTTACTGCAATGACATGTTACAGATACAATAAGGCACTCAGGAGCTGGGTTACTGCAATGACATGTTATAGATACAATAAGGCACTCAGGAGCTGGGTTACTGCAGTGACATGTTACAGATACAATAAGGCACTCAGGAGCTGGGTTACTGCAATGACATGTTACAGATACAATAAGGCACTCAGGAGCTGGGTTACTGCAATGACATGTTACAGATACAATAAGGCACTCAGGGGCTGGGTTACTGCAGTGACATGTTATAGATACAATAAGGCACTCAGGAGCTGGGTTACTGCAGTAACATGTTACAGATACAATAAGGCACTCAGGGGCTGGGTTACTGCAGTAACATGTTACATATACAATAAGGCACTCAGGAGCCAGATGTGTTGCCTGGTCTTTGCTGTATATTGCACACTTTTTCATCCATCGCTCCCCCTCTCTCTCTCTTAGGAGAGATTCACCTCCTCAGCACTCTGGACTATGAGAAAGTGACCAGTTATACACTCAATGTTAAAGTTGTGGATTTGAACAATGACATTATACCTGACCCTACAAACCAGAAGACAACATACTGCTCAATTACTATCAATGTGCAGGTAACTTGTGGAGAGGAAATAGGGGTGTAAAAGGAAGAGAACAAAATGGGAACCGTGGAGACATCAGGTGGGGAGGTGAGAGTAGGGGGCAAATGAGAGAGGGGTAAATATGGGTACACAAGAGGAAAGAGCTTTTTTAAAAGGATACAGAGCAAAAAAAGGCAGAAAGTGAGAATTGGAGCAGAGGAAGAGTGAAATAGACCAATAGGGAGATGGAGAAAATAGAAAAAGAGAGAAATGTGGTAGAGAATTGGGGGTAAGGAAAAGGGAATCGAGTGCAAATTAGGGGTGAGGAATGATGTGAGAAAACAAGATAGGAAAGATGAGCAATAAGTGACAAAGTTAAATAGAGGTAAAGGTGGGGGGAAACATTTAAAAGGGAGAGAGGAAAGATCAAGGTTGGAAGAGTTAAAAGGATAAAAGAAAGGATATGTATTTTGGGGGGTGTTGAATTGAGGAGTACTTGTGCATATAATCTCCCTAGATTTGTGCCTTTTATAGGTTTTTCTTTTACTGTAGCTGATTACTATATTTGCTTAATCCTTCTCCTTGGCTGAATATTCTTTATCATCCTCCATCCCCAGAGCTGATTACTATTTATGTTACTGCCTCCCAGCTGCTGTTTACTTTGTCTTCCCCCTTCTCTGAAGCTGATCACTAACATTGCCTTCCGCTTTCCATGTTGCTGATTACTCTTATTGCCTTCCTCCTTCTCTGAAGCTGATTGCTCACATTGCCTTCCTCTTTCCATGTTGCTGATTACTCACATTGTCTTCCTCCTTCTCTGAAGCTGATTACTCACATTGCCTTCCTCTTTCCATGTTGCTGATTACTCACATTGCCTTCCTCCTTCCCTGCAGCTGATCACGCTCTTTGCCTTCCTCCTTCTCTGAAGCTGATTACTCCCATTACCTTCCTATTTCCCTGCAGCTGATCACTCTCTTTGCCTTCCTCCTTCTCTGAAGCTGATTACTCCCATTACCTTCCTATTTCCCTGCAGCTGATCACTCTCTTTGCCTTCCTCCTTCTCTGAAGCTGATTACTCACATTACCTTCCTCTTTCCATGTTGCTGATTACTCCCATTGCCTTCCTCCTTCTCTGAAGCTGATTACTCCATCCTTTATTTTTTGCAGGATGTGAATGATAATCCTCCGGTCTGCACCCCTCCATATTACTCAACCCAAATCTATTCAACCCTCAGCGTCAGCTCCGATGTCAAACAGTTGACATGCACTGACCCCGACATCACCAGTGACCCTTTGTACTACACAATTGTGGGGGGTAAGGGACAACTCTCATACTCTATGCACATATACACACATCATTCCACAGCAATTGCAACTTGAGGCAGTCTGCTGCCCAATGAAAATGTACATCCCTAGGCTTGTGCCTTGGTGGCTTAGCCAGAACATATCACTTGCATGCTATTAGTATTAAAAGTGACACAGCAGAGGGTTAAAATATGTGTTGCTTTCATGGCAGCAGACATTCTGTCTTTGTTCCAAGCAGGATTAGAATCCTGGTAAGAATGAGATCTTTATTCAGTTCTAAACACAGCATTTGACAAATGAATTAAATAGAATAATCTATTGTAGGATAACCCTCCACTTAAAGGAACATTGTACATTGGCAAAACCTTCATCTGCTTGTGATGAATTTAGCCTTACTCTGCCATTGAGTCTTGTTAACAAGATTGATATTTGGAAAGGGAATTTTAACATAAGTGAATAGAGATCATATCTGAATCACTGGTTCTTCCTGGATTTCTATGCTTTTAGGAACAAAGACAAAATATATGTCCTTACTAAAGTAAAATTGAATATTATAATTAAATATTAAAGGCTGCAATTAATTATTTTAAACTGTGTAAAAACATTCCGCACATTATTAAGTCAAGTTCTTCAAAATAGCAAACTATAAATGATACTACTAGCAGACTAGCAGTCCATGATGGAATTGCACATAAAAATAAACATAATTACAAATTCTAAATGAAAGGGCCTTAAAAATGACATTGAAGTTATTTTTATGTATAAATTAATTAAAAAAACCACAATTTGAGGTATTAGCTTTAGCAACAACCTTTAATTACGTTTAGCAGATGGAGATGATAAAGATGAAGAGCATGCTGACAAAGGCCTCATTCATTGCAAGCCCGCAGTTTACGTTATACAGGATGCATGTCTGCGGGCTTGAGATTTGCTACAATTACAGAGCGATTCAATTGAACATGACCGCAAGTTACAGGCCAAAAACCTAAACCATGCAATCAAAAGTAGCATTTCAGAGCGTGAACATGTTCAACCAAGCAAGGCCGTAACTACCAACTTAGAAACAGCCAACAGTAAATGAGACCATCATCATGACGTCAGTAAAACATGGAGGTTAAACGTCAATCAATTATCGTTTACAAGTCCAATATGCGATCGGGCTCGCAATCCGGCAATTTACAAAATAATAAAAATGAATTGCAATACTGTTCTAGTCCACGTGGGTGGCCTTATATGTTATTAACTCATTGATTCCCAAGATTGATATAACACCAAAATTACACATAAAAAAATATTTTTTGATTGCAGATTTGCGAGCTTGTGGCTGTTGTGCAATTAATCCTAATGTCTTCCATCGCTTTCTCCGTCATTTAAAGTGCAGTATTGATTATATATTTGCATTTACAGTGCTACGATCAGATGTTTAACATCCTTGCGGGTCCTTTCTGGTACTCGTAGGATTTTCTTCTACATTTGACATTTACGGGTGTGAAAATATTTTGGGGTTTGAGGAATTGTAGCAATTAAATAGCGATTTTCGATTGTAACATTTACGGGCTTGAAAGATCAAAGGCTTAGCTGGGTTAAAAGTTACGATCTTGACAACCGCAGGGATTTTCATTGCTGCTAGCAAAAAGACGCTGATTGAATAGCAAACTAGTTTACGGGCTACATTACGAGATCCAGTAAACAACAATCGCTCAATTGAATTGAGGCCAAAGTATTTTTATTATTCTAATCTATACCAACAGGACTGTAATTAATTCATTGCTTCTGATTATGCCATTAGCTCAGAGGGTAGGACTTTCACTTAATTTATACATATCATAATTCTAATTTCTTTATTGATTTTAAGGCACTTTTGGATAGAATTTTTATTTGCAACCAATTTAAAATATTTTTTATGTGTACTTTTCAGTTATTCAATAATAAGGACTTTTTATGTTTCACAATAACAATAATAGGGATATAAATAGAGCATTTCTGGAGATTAATTAAACCTGAGCTTTCTAAGTAGATAAAGTAAGGTGAAATTAGCTGAATATGGAGATAGAAAATGAGGAGGACCTAAGAGGGGAAGAATTTGTGAGTATTTTGGATAAAGTGAGGGTAAAGAAGGGGAGCAGAAAAAGGGTAATGAGGGGGGTGGCCTGGGATGGCATTATACTTACCTCCAGAGGCCAGGCCTAGTTTCCCAGTAACACAGAGTATGCACCATATAGTGGAGGGATTACAAGTTCTAATTATACTTTAACCCCACAGGTAATATCAACAGCCGATTCACGATGTCCAACGATGCAATCAGGCACAACCCTTTCTCCTACAACCCTGATGGTGTGTTTGATCCGTTGACCTTTGAACTCCTGGTTAAGGTGACAGACAGTCTCACTCCTCCGATATACAGCACCACAGCTACCGTGATTGTCAATGTTGTGCCGTGGACCACTACTCAGCCTACCACTACAACGAGTACCACAGTGAGTTTACATAATATACAGAAGGAACCTCACATGTCTCTTCTTCACCTGCTCATCGTTTCACAAATCTCCCAAATATGGGCTCCATTCAATTCAAGCTAAGTAAATTAAGTTTATATGTACGGTGGTATTCTGTGCTGGTGCTTTTTTCAGTAATGTTACACACATATGCAATGCCCCCCTTGTTGTAATATTACTGATCCCACCTGCAACTCGTAAACCTAAGTCTTGTCAGTAAAGCACAAGAATGGGATTACGCAAAATGTGGAAATTGAACAACATGTTGCTTAATCTCCCCATTTACCAATCACAAACCCCGGGGATTCCCTCTATCGATGCATGCGGGGAAGGGAATCCCCTGGGATCCCTTTTCACTCTCACTTCTGATTGCCTCCTTCCCCACTCACACATGATTCATGTTTCCCAATAACCCCAGGTTCCCTGTCTACATAACCATGGGGGTCCATGGCATCTAAAATATTATCCCAATGTCACAGGGGTCCTTAAAAAATCCCTGTGACACCTAAATGTTAAACCCCAACATGGAGTCTCAATGAACCCCCATGGTTATGCAGATAGGGGATCGAGGGGTCGGGTTTAAGCAGAGATGGGGGCAATCAACAGTGTGTGGGGAGGGTGAGAGTAATAAGTCATTTTAAGTGATTTGGAGTTGTATAGCTTTTTTGGGTCAAAAACAACTTGTAATATTACTGATGTGTGATAATCAATGGGGAAGCCGGAGTATTATTGCTCGTAGGGGTTACTCACAGGCATCAGGCTTAGCACACTCGCAAACATGCTGAGAGGGGTGAATATAATAGCTAGGGAAAGTTACTGAGCACTTTTTATGGGTGTGAGTTCCTGCAAAATTGAAGCAATTGAATAGCGATTTACGATTTTAGCGACTGTAAATAAGATCTGAGCTACGATTTTGCGATTTTTAGCCTGTAACACGCAAATCCGTTTATATACGGGTTTTGTATTTTTTTTTTTTATTTCACGGGTGCGGCTTATATTCGGGCCAATACGGTAATCTGTACAGAGCTCTCCAAACATCATAGATCTCTAAATAATCTATACAGAGCTCTCCAAATCTGCCAAGTATTTTATTCATCTCTACAGAGCTTTCCAAACCCTATAGGTCTTTTTTCAATCTATACAGAGCTCTCCAAATCTCATAGGTCTCATTTTTTCATCTACACAGAGCTTTCCAAACCTCACAGGTCTCTTATTAATCTGCACAGAGCTCTCCAAACCTCACTTATTAATCTATACAGAGCTCTCCAAACCTCATATATACCTTATTTATCTCCACAGAGCTCTCTAACCTAACAAATCCCTTATTAATCTATACAGAGCTCTCCAAATCTGCCAAGTATTTTATTCATCTCTACAGAGCTTTCCAAACCTTATAGGTCTTTTTTTCAATTTATACAGAGTTCTCCAAATCTTATAGGTCTCTTTTTCATCTACACAGAACTCTCCAAATCTCTTATTAATCTGTACAGAGTTCTCCAAACCTCACAGATCTTTTCATAATCTGCACAAATCTCTCCAAACCTCACCGGTCTCTTATTATTCTGCATAGAGCTCTCCAAACCTCACCGGTCTCTTATTATTCTGCATAGAGCTCTCCAAACCTCACCGGTCTCTTATTAATCTGTACAGAGTTCTCCAAACCTCACAGATCTTTTCATAATCTGCACAAATCTCTCCAAACCTCACCGGTCTCTTATTATTCTGCATAGAGCTCTCCAAACCTCACCGGTCTCTTATTATTCTGCATAGAGCTCTCCAAACCTCACCGGTCTCTTATTAATCTGTACAGAGTTCTCCAAACCTCACAAATATTTTCATAATCTGCACAGATCTCTCCAAACCTCACCAGTCTCTTATTATTCTGCACAGAGCTCTCCAAACCTCACGGTCTCTTACTAATCTGCACCGAGCTCTCCAAACCTCACCAGTCTTTTATTAATCTGCACATAGTTCTCCAAACCTCACTCATCTCTTAATAATCTGCACTGAGCTCTCCAAACCTCACCGGTCTCTTAATAATCTGCACCAAGCACTCCAAACCTCATAGGTCTCTTACTAATCTGCACCGAGCACTCCAAACCTCATAGGTCTCTTACTAATCTGCACCGAGCACTCCAAACCTCATAGGTCTCTTACTAATATGCACAGAGCACTCCAAACCTCATAGGTCTCTTACTAATCTGCACCGAGCACTCCAAACCTCATAGGTCTCTTACTAATATGCACAGAGCACTCCAAACCTCATAGGTCTCTTACTAATCTGCACCGAGCACTCCAAACCTCATAGGTCTCTTACTAATCTGCACCGAGCACTCCAAACCTCATAGGTCTCTTACTAATCTGCACAGAGCACTCCAAACCTCATAGGTCTCTTACTAATCTGCATCGAGCACTCCAAACCTCACCGTTCTCTTACTAATCTGCACTGAGCACTCCAAACCTCACCGGTCTCTTACTAATCTGCACCGAGCACTCCAAACCTCATAGGTCTCTTACTAATCTGCACTGAGCACTCCAAACCTCATAGGTCTCTTACTAATCTGCACAGAGCACTCCAAACCTCATAGGTCTCTTACTAATCTGCACCGAGCACTCCAAACCTCACCGTTCTCTCACTAATCTGCACTGAGCACTCCAAACCTCACCGGTCTCTTACTAATCTGCACCGAGCACTCCAAACCTCATAGGTCTCTTACTAATCTGCACCGAGCACTCCAAACCTCATAGGTCTCTTACTAATCTGCACTGAGCACTCCAAACCTCATAGGTCTCTTACTAATCTGCACTGAGCACTCCAAACCTCATAGGTCTCTTACTAATCTGCACTGAGCACTCCAAACCTCATAGGTCTCTTACTAATCTGCACTGAGCACTCCAAACCTCATAGGTCTCTTACTAATCTGCACTGAGCACTCCAAACCTCATAGGTCTCTTACTAATCTGCACTGAGCACTCCAAACCTCATAGGTCTCTTACTAATCTGCACCGAGCATTGCAAACCTCACATGTCTGTTGTTCACATTTACAGAACTCTCCAAACCTCATAGGTCTCTTCTTCACCTCTGATACCCCCTTCTAGCTTGTAACAATATGAGACACAGTTCTAGGGGTTGCTCACTCACCTAAATCTTTTCTTTCAGACTCCAGAGCAGCAAACCCAGATTGTGCACAAGACGCTGACATACTGGGCCCCTGAGATGTGGTTCATTGTAGTTCTCACACTGACCGGAGCGCTGCTCCTAACTGCACTGGGCCTGCTGGCCTGGAGACTGCGCACAGGGTAAGAACCACCTCATACAGTCACAATATAGAGAATCTAGACTCCCTAATGAGAAATAAATGTGATGTCTCTGCTGGACCTTGGAGGCATCCATGATAGTTTGGTGAAGGTTGTGTTTTACATTTCTGGAGAATGTGCATATTGCAGTGGAAGGGGGTAGGTGTCAAATACTACAAACCCTATTATACAGAGTGGTAAGCAACCTTGGAAATCTATGGTTAATTCACAAACATGTTTTATTACTATAACAAGTATTAAGTATACTTTAAGTATCTTTAGCTAAAAGTCAGCAATTTGTGTAAAGCACTATGGACACTGGATTAAAAGCTTGTATACAGGGCCTTCCATCATTTGCAATGTGTTAATATCGCTATTGTTTTTGATCTTACCCATGTATAGCGCTACGGAATATGTTGGTAGTTACAAATAAATACTAATAATAAAAATAATAAACTTGTAATTTAAAAAAGTTCAAAAGGATCCAAATGCATTATCTGCAATTAAATGTATATATAGAAGAGCAGAGATGACCCAATAGTGTAGTGTAATATAAATGTAATGTCCAATGCATTTTGTCTTAAAGTTACTTCTTAAAGGTTATTGCATCTTATTGAATATAACAATAGATAATCAAACAAAGATAAAAGGCTCACTTTATGTACATAAAGACAGTGTAACATTAGTAAAATAAAAAATACAAGCAGGTCAGTTTGGTTTGTCTTCTCCTAGGTCCCCAATATGTTGTCCAGGCTCCAAAGAGGGAACACAGCCCCTGCTGCAGGACCGGTGAGTGGGGCGGAGGGAATAGGCGTAGTGTTGTATTATGTGGACGAGGGAATGGGGAACCTGTTCTATGTATTTGAAAAGTATTTAGAGAGAGAACTCAGACAGGAGGCCATTTTGTGTGAAGAGATGGAGAAGCTATTCTATATGAATGACAAGAGTTTCTGAGGAGATGAAGCAGATGGAAAGCCATTTTGTGTGAATGAGAAATGGAGTCATAAAGTGAACAGGAGGCCAATGTTACAAAAATGAAGACTGTGAGGGGCAATGAAGAGATAAAGCTGAGGAGAGGCCCATTTTGTGTAACTGACTAGAATCTGAGAGATAGTGTGGGCAGGAGGCCATTTTCCATGAAGAGAGTGCGTGAGGAAATGGAGCAATAGAGCAGAGAAAAGGCCATTTTGTGTGAATGAAGAGCGTGTGTGACGGGACTGAAGCATATAGTTGACCACAAGCCAGTTTTGTGTGGATGAAGAAAGTGTGTGAAGTTATGGAGTGGATGGGTGTCCATTTTGTATGACTAAAGAGTATATGTGAGGAATATAGCGTGAGGAGGCCATTTTGTGTAAATGAACGGTTGTGGAATAGAGTGGACAGAAGGCTGCTTTTGTGTGGGAAGTGTTTGAAGGGATGTAGCAGGCAGGAAACCATTTTGTTTGAAAGAACCAAATGTGAGGAGATGGTGGAGTCAAGTGGATTGGAGGCTTTTTTGTGTGTGAGACAATGGGGGAATAGAATAGAAGAGAGGCCATTTTGTGTGAAGAGTGTGTGAGGCAATAGAGGGGACATGGGCCATTTGTGTGGACAAACAAATCCAATTTGCACTGAAATACTTGGGATATTTCCATGCTATTCAATATTAAATAATAATGTATGCTCATTAATAATGCCTCTTTCTTGGTAGTTCGTTAGCTGATACCCAGCCCCCAACGGAAGAAGCAAAGCAGCAACAGACGCAACAAAACAAAGAGAAAAAGGACATGGCGCCAATGAGCCCTCTGAGCCTGGTATATACCTTACACTTCTATATAACGCTGTACTAAATTATATAAATAGTATATATACAGTACCTGACCCGCTCTCTGTGTTTCCCCCCACAGCAGTTTGATGGCAGGGCCCAAGATCCAGGTAAGACCCTCACTCTTTACTTGGTGTAGTGTGGAATTGGAAGAGTTAAAGAGCAATGCTCCATTATCTAATACTTCCAATGGACTACTAAAGTCTTATATTATAGCAAATAAAAATGAAATAAGTTATTTTTATTTAATTTTAGCTTTCTAAATATATTTTGCTGGTTATCAAATGTTGTTATTTAAGTGGCCACATAGAAAAAAAACCATTTAGGTTGAACAAAAACGAGCATGAAAAACGTTTTCATTTATTGTGATTAAAACAGTTGATCTTTTGTGAGAAAAGGGATTTTTAAATTAGCTAGTTTTCCCATCATCTTTAGGCTGGAGCTCCTCCCATCTTTTCCAAACTGTTGTGCATCCTGCAGCTTTAATGGCATAGCAGGATGATTAAATGACCTGTACTTTATACAACAAGGTGTAAGAATGGGAGGAGCTTCAGGCTAAAGATGGTGGGAAAACCAACAATTTTCAGTATAAGTTTTCTCACAAATTATTAACTATTTGTGTAATCAAACTAAACATGTAAAAGTTCATGGATCTTGTATTCTTTTGTCTCTAGTTACAGGCCGAGAGTATCTGTTCAACAGCCACACCGGGGAGCGACGTTGGCTATGAGGGAGGTCAGATTCCAAAATGGCGGCCGTTGATATTATGTGGCAACATCTTTTCCTTCTTTCTTTGAAACATGAGTAGATTAGAATGGATATTTATTGTTATTTGAAACGAACAATTGAGTTTTATTTATTTGTTGTTCTGTAAATCGTCTGGTAAACAATACATTTATTAGCTGCAACACAAGCAAGGGAACCTCCATCCTCAGTAAGCCTCTTATCAACTATGTGTGTTAACGGTGGGCATTTCCAGGTATAGCAGTTGTTGCTGAATTGCTCTGACACCACTATGTAGCATCGCAACCATTCAGCAACAGCTGCTATACATGTTTCAGTTATTGCAGAAATTAAATACATATAATTGAAAATGATTTTTTTTTTGAGTGGATAATTGAGCCCAAAGTTGGGTATTTTAAGGATAAATTGCATAAAAAGTCCTTCTGACTTTATCTCACATGAAGTAAATGATATGAAGTAATGATAAGTAAAGGTAAATAAAATAATCTTTTAAGTACAAATTTTGGGAAATGTTAATTATTAAGTGAGTTACATGTTGAATAATTTATATTATTGTTTGAAGGATATATTAATATATTTAAAGAAAAAAGAAAAATAAATGCTTCTGTATTTGTTTCCCTAGGCAGCTGCCTGGATCGTGTATACTTTAAGATCATGTCAAAATATCTCCCTACATCTTATGTAGATCCCAGGGCATATTATGGAGAAAAAGAGAAGATTTTGTGTTTTAAGGGCCATTTTAGTGCTCATACAAGAGAGTTTCACTTTATTTAATAACTAATTAATCAAAGTTTGAGGGGATCTGCCCAGGGGGCACACTGTAGGCAAACAGACTGGCCTACATTAAATTTTAGGTCAGATCGTCTACAACCCCATGAACACCTAATAGTGGACAGAGACAATTGCTAGAGACTGTAGCACTAAAGTTCAGATCTAAGTTTAAAATCTACATTTAACTTTTTTACTCAGATGCTCATTTTATGAATTGTATTGTTACTGTTAATTGTTAAAACAATTAAAACATATTGCTTGAGAATTAATGTACGATAATTCATTTTTTGAGTTATTCCCTAAATGTGTGTAATAAAGAGTAATACATAAATGTGTGGTATTGTTTGAAATATTCTGCAAGCGACAGGAAATTGTATGAGGGTAAAAATAAGAATCTTAGAAGGTTTGTATTGTATTTGAAAAATTAGTATTTGAAATAAAAATCAATACACTTATTAAAAAAGGACATTTGAACTTTAGCATTTCAGCCTCTAGCAGAGTTGCTTCTTTCCATCCCTATGAGGTGCAGATCTGCCCAGGAGTTTCATGATCCGTATTAACCTGCATGTTGTGAAAAGATTAATTAACCCTGAATATTCTGTAAGGTTTATAAATCAAACACAGATTGAAACATCACTGATCTGTAGAGAACTGTGTGGTCTTCAACAGGGCCAGCTCAAACCATCTCAGCACCCGGGGCGAGGCCTTCGATACTGAACCCCATATAGGTTACAAGTACAGGAGAATGGACACTGGGGGGCACTTGAAAATAACATTTGACCTTGACTTTAACCACCGGGAAATTCTAGATAGTCAAAACGCAGATACCGAAATCATAAAATGGCGGCGCTGCTCTACTGTATATATCAGTAACATCATCCAGATATACTATAATCATAAGACACCGGTGCTGCACTACTGTATATATCAGTAACATCATCCAGAGATACTATAATCATAAGAGATAGGTGCTGCACTACTGTATATATCAGTAACATAATCCAGATATACTATAATCATGAGAGCAGTGCTGCACTACTGTATATATCAGTAACATAATCCAGAGATACTATAATCATAAGAGAGCAGCGCTGCACTACTGTATATATCAGTAACATTATCCAGAGATACTATAATCATAAGAGAGCAGCGATGCGCTACTGTATATATCAGTAACATCATCCAGATATACTATAATTATAAGAGAGCAGCACTGCACTACTGTATATATCAGTAACATAATCCAGAGATACTATAATCATAAGAGAGCAGCGATGCGCTACTGTATATATCAGTAACATTATCCAGAGATACTATAATCATAAGAGAGCAGCGATGCGCTACTGTATATATCAGTAACATAATCCAGAGATACTATAATCATAAGAGAGCAGCGCTGCACTACTGTATATATCAGTAACATAACCCAGAGAGACTATAATCATAAGAGAGCAGCGCTGCACTACTGTATATATCAGTAACATAACCCAGAGATACTATAATCATAAGAGAGCAGCGCTGCATTACTGTATATATCAGTAACATCATCCAGATATACTATAATGATAAGAGAGCAGCGCTGCACTACTGTAAATATCAGTAACATAATCCAGAGATACTATAATCATAAGAGAGCAGTGCTGCACTACTGTATATATCAGTAACATCATCCAGATATACTATAATGATAAGAGAGCAGCGCTGCACTACTGTATATATCAGTAACATAACCCAGAGATACTATAATGATAAGAGAGCGACGCTGCACTACTGTATATATCAGTAACATAATCCAGAGATACTATAATGATAAGAGAGCAGTGCTGCACTACTGTATATACAGTGGATATAAAAAGTCTACACACCCCTGTTAAAATGTCAGGTTTCTGTGCTGTAAAAAAAATGAGACAAAGATAAATAATTTCAGAACTTTTTCTACCTTTAATGTGACCTATAAACTGTACAACTCAATTGAAAAACAAACTGAAATCTTTTAGGTAGAGGGAAGAAAAAATTAAATAATATGGTTGCATAAGTAAGCACACCGTTAAACTAATACTTTGTTGAAGCACCTTTTGATTTTATTACAGCACTCAGTCTTTTTGGGTATGATTTTCAATCGGATTCAGGTCTGGGCTCTGGCTGGGCCATTCCAAAACTTTAATCTTCTTCTGGTGAAGCCATTGCTTTGTTGATTTGGATGTATGCTTTGGGTCGTTGTCATGCTGAAAGATGAGGTTCCTCTTCATGTTCAGCTTTCTAGCAGAAGCCTGAAGGTTTTGTGCCAATATTGACTGGTATTTGGAACTGTTCATAATTCCCTCTATCTTAACTAAGGCCCCAGTTCCAGCTGAAGAAAAACAGCCCCAAAGCATGATGCTGCCACCACCATGCTTCACTGTGGGTATGGTGTTCTTTTGGTGATGTGCAGTGTTGTTTTTGCGCCAAACATATCTTTTAGAATTATGGCCAAAAAGTTCAACCTTAGTTTTATCAGACCATAACACCTTTTTCCACATGCTTTTGGGAGACTTCAGATGTGTTTTTGCAAAATGTAGCCTGGCTTGGATGTTTTTCTTCGTAAGAAAAGGCTTTCGTCTTGCCACTTGTTGGGGCTTCCTAATTCATTAGTTGGCAGCTTGGAACACACAGGCCCTAGTCAGAATTCTGAGGAGCCATACTGGAAGTAACACACACAAAATCATTCTCAGTACAATTCCGTTTATTGCTACGTCATAGCATAGGTTATATACTTGCTAAAGAAGGCGGATATTAGAGGCGATTTATACAGTACATGTTAGTCGGTACAAGGACGGATAATCAGGTGTTTTCTGTTTCTTAGAACAACTAGAAATGTTTTGTGTTTTAGTAAGGTCGCAAGATATACCAAGGACAAGAATGTGTTATTATGGTTAGGCTATATCTCATGTGAATATGTCAGCAAAATATGTTAACCCCTTCATCAGCAGAATATGTTAACTCCTTCATTCCCCTCTTAGATCACAACATGATCTTTATTTGGGATGTAAGCAGTGGTGTATATATAAGATAGGAAGCGGACTGAGACACTGGAAGACTATAGACCCTCAAGGGTATCAGTACATGAGATATACCTGTGACCAGGTGGTGTTAAGTCACAGTATTGAGCTGAAAATTCTTAGGAATAAAGCCTTGCAGAATAAAAACACAAAGGAATACAAGGGAAGCAATGACACAGAGCAAACAGAATTATCATCAATATAAAAACAATATTCTTTACCTATTAAAGCACACACGCCGCCTTTGGAAGCTAAAACATAATCTAAAGCCATTCTATTCTGCAAAGCGGCCATTCTAAATTTGCACCTGCTCCTGGTTTAGTTTCTCAATTGCTTCAGCAGAACTATTCAAGGCCTTTTGTACTAGTAGAGAAAGGATGGATAGTTATACCTGTAGTTTCCCTACCACTACATGTGGGAAGGTTATACCTAGGGTGTCTAGGAATATTTTCAACCCGCTCTTCTGCTCTATATCCCTTATGTTCCTAATGCGGCCTTGTGGAAGTGTTGGGGTTGTGTATATATATGGGATTACTTGACCTAAATAACAACTCCCCACCCAATTAGGGGGCAGCCATCGATAGGCGTTCCTGACACAAATGAAGGGATTAACATATTCTGCTGATGAAGGGGTTAACATATTTTGCTAACATATTCACATGAGATATAGCCTAACCATAGTAACACATTCTTGTCCTTGGTATATCTTGCAACCTTACTATAACACAAAATACAAATGGGAGCAACACATGTTGATGATTAATTATTGCAGGCAATGGATCCCTGAGTGCTCACACTATGACTCCATTTTACGTATGGCTGCTAAGGGGGACAGCCCAGAGCATATTCAGTGGACTCCAGGAATAACTAAAGCTTATGTGACCTTAAAAGTTAGCATTATGCAGGCCCCCGCTTTAGGACTACATGATTATTGTAAACCATTCCACCTGTATGTGAGGGACAATTGTAAAACCATGGCCGTGGTCTGTGCCCAAGATCACGGAGGTAGTATGTGTCCCGTTGCATTCTTTTCCAAAGTAGTCCCTACTCCGGTCCAGGGGTATCCATATGTCCCTTTTAAATCACTTACTAAAACATTTCTAGGAACTATAAAAAGTTCAACAACAACATTCCATACACATGACAGTTTTCTTATCCAAACTAAATACGACCTTAAGAATTTTCTGCCAGGAGGGGGAATGCTGTCACAAAACCACTCTACACCATAGCCCAGACATATGAAGAATACGGGAGATTGTTGTCACATGTACCACACAGCCAGTACTTGCCAGATATTCGTGCAGCTCCTTTAATGTTGCTGTAGGCCTCTTGGTAGCCTCCCAGACCAGTTTTCTTCTCGTCTTTTCAGCAATTTTGGAGGGAGCTCCAGTTCTTGTTAATGTCACTGTTGTGCGATATTTTCTCCACTTGGCGATGACTGTCTTCACTGTGTTCCATGGTATATCTAATGCCTTGGAAATTCTATTGTATCCTTCTCCTGACTAATACCTTTTAACAATGAGATCCCTCTGATGCTTTGGAAGCTCTCTGTGGACCATGGCTTTTGCTGTGGGATGTGACTAAGAACATTTCAGGAAAGACCAACTAGAGCAGCTGAACTTTATTTGGGGTTAATCAGAGGCACTTTAAATGATGGCAGGTGTATGCTGACTCCTATTTAACACGATTTGGAATGTGATTGCTTAATTCTGAACACAGCTACATCCCCAGTTATAAGAGGGTGTGCAGATTTATGCAACCACATTATTTTTCTTTCTTTTTTTTTTGTCTTCCCTCCACCTAAAAGATTTCAATTTGTTTTTCAATTGAGTTGTACAGTTTAGAGGTCACATTAAGGTGGAAAAAGTTCTGAAATGATTTATCTTTGTCTCATTTTTTTACAGCACAGAAGCCTGACATTTTAACAGGGGTGTGTAGACTTTTTTATATCCACTGTATCAGTAACATAACCCAGAGATACTATAATCATAACAGAGCAGCACTGCACTACTTTATATATCTGTAACATCATCCAGATATACTATAATGATAAGAGAGCAGCACTGCACTACTGTATATATCAGTAACATAACCCAGAGATGCTATAATCATAAGAAAGCAGCACTGCACTACTGTATATATCAGTAACATCATCCAGATATACTATAATGATAAGAGAGCGGCGCTGCACTACTGTATATATCAGTAACATAACCCAGAGATGCTATAATCATAAGAAAGCAGCACTGCACTACTGTATATATCAGTAACATCATCCAGATATACTATAATCATAAGAGAGCGGCGCTGCACTACTGTATATATCAGTAACATCATCCAGATATACTATAATCATAAGAGAGCAGCGCTGCGCTACTGTATATATCAGTGACATAATCCAGAGATGCTATAATCATAAGAGAGTGGCGCTGCACTACTGTATATATCAGTAACATCATCCAGATATACTATAATCATAAGAGAGCAGCGCTGCTCTACTGTATATATCAGTAACATAATCCAGAGATACTATAATCATAAGAGAACGGCGCTGCACTACTGTATATATCAGTAACATCATCCAGATATACTGTAATCATAAGAGAGCAGCGCTGCACTACTGTATATATCAGTAACATAACCCAGAGATACTATAATCATAAGAGAGCGGCGCTGCGCTACTGTATATATCAGTAACATCACCCAGAGATACTATAATCATAAGAGAGCGGCGCTGCACTACTATATATATCAGTAACATAATCCAGATATACTATAATCATAAGAGAGCAGCGCTGCGCTACTGTATATATTAGTAACATCATCCAGAGATACTATAATCATAAAACAGCAGCACTGCACTACTGTATATCATTAACATCATCCAGATATCCTATAATCATAACCGAGCGGCGCTGCACTACTGTATATATCAGTAACATAATCCAGATATACTATAATCATAAGAGAGCGGTGCTGCGCTACTGTATATATCAGTAACATCATCCAGATATACTATAATCAGAAGAGAGTGGCGCTGCGCTGCTGTATATATTGGTAACATAGTCCAGAGATACTATAATCATAAGAGAGCAGCGCTGCACTACTGTATATATCAGTAACATCATCCAGAGATACTATAATCATAAGAGAGTGCGCTGCACTGCTGTATATATCAGTAACATTATCCAAAGATACTATAATCATAAGAGAGCGGCGCTGCACTACTGTATATATCAGTAACATAATCCAGAGATATTATAATCATAAGAGAGCAACGCTGCGCTACTTTATATATCAGTAACATCATCCAGAGATATTATAATCATAAGAGAGCCACGTTGCACTACTTTATATATCAGTAACATCATTCAGAGATACTATAATCATAAGAGAGCGGCTCTGGGCTACTGTATATATCAGTAATATAACCCAGAGATACTATAATCATAGAGAGCAGCGCTGCACTACTGTATATATCAGTAATATCATCCAGAGCTACTATAATCATAAGAGAGCGGCGCTGCGCTACTGTATATATCAGTATCATAATAAGGGGCAGAAGTGAAGGTAAACAGTAAAGTGAAAGTGCTACAGGAGTATTATCACTATGCTGAAAAGGTTACTTTTGTGTCTTTATATATTTCTAGAATCTAATAAATAAAATTGAAACAAACAATTGACAAAAGACAATGAAGGACCCCCGGGGCGGAACCAGTGAGCTGGTATCTGCAGCGGGGGTCCCTTGACATGGTAGGACCAAGTGCTGGCGCAGGAAGCGGGGGCGGGCCTCGCGCGAGAGGTGCGGTGGCTCCGCCCCCTTAGGCAAGCGCAGGCGCCATTTTGCTTCACTCCGCGGCAGGCATGGAACCAAGCAGCAGCAGGAGAGAGGAGCAGCCAGATTGTTAACAAAGTGCTGGTTCTTTTGTGTGCATATTCATAAATGCACTGTAGTGTATTGTAGGGTTTTAGGCTGTGGGGTCTTCTTTTCTTTCTTCTGTTTTATAGGGGGGGGTTTCTCTTTTCTTTTTTGTAGGTCTGCTATTTATCTTTTCTCTGCTGTGCTTTTAGTTGTGGCATTCCCAGGTGTTTGCCTTGTGTGGTGTCTGTGGGTGTTTGTGTGTTTTTTCATTTTTCACCTCTCATTGTCTTATGTCTGTGGGTATGGATGTATGGGAGTCAGCGGGTTTAGAGCGCATCTTGGCGGAGGTGCCGTCCAGAGCCATCAGCCATGGGGTGAGATGGTTGGAAGACCGTCTGGGCTGTGGACAGGCTGCTGCAGCACCTGCGGCAGACTCTATTGAGGGAGAAGAACCCCCTTTATCTGCGGGGGAACAGTCGGTGGGGGCTGTTTTCCCCAAGAGTATTGAAAGCGGCATTCCTCCCCATAGAGTCACGCGGGGGCTTTCTAGGCCTCAGAACCAGCCAAGAGAGGAGGTAAGGAGATCCAAACGCAGCCATGCTGCCGGCAGTGCCCCTAGGCCAGCCGGCGACCCTCAGAACGAACCCCAAGGCACTCTAGCGGGGGTTCTTTATCTATGCGGCCACCGCAGATCGAGTCTAGGGTTCATAGGAACCAGAGGGGTAACATTAAAAGGAGTGCCACCAGGTCTCCGACACCCCAACCTGGAGTTGGGTTAGAGGGAAGCGGGAGTGGTGTTAACGTGCCAACCTTGAATTTGCAGGGCTTGCCGCCATCCCTATAGCCGCAGCTGAGAAAGTAGAGAAACGAAGTGGAAAAAGAGATGGTTGCGGAGACCATGAGGAGAGATGAAGCAAGACGATCCCCACGTCCCGTGAGAACAAGGAAGCCAACAGCAAGGTACAGCCCTCTTTCTTTATCTTCCATCAGAGTTGGAAAGAAGCAGGCCGCTCAGCCACCAATGCGGAAAGCATTGAGGGTTGGTTACCCAGCCGGGGGGGCCGCGGCCATAGATGACCTAATTAGTAACGCCAGAGGACTGACAGGGCTTCAAAAGAAGATGGTAGAGTTGTTCGGGAGGGTAGAGCCGACAGCCCTTTGACTGGGCTGTCCTTACCGTATTACAACTACGAGTCATCACTGGACGGGACGACAGGTATGGCAGGCAAGGACAGCCCTCACATGGTTCTTTTTGCCTTGACAGATCATCGATGGGCAGATCTCGCTCCCATCGCCGCAGGTCTTATCGCCGCGTCAGGGCGGACTCCAGTCCGGAGAGGGAATCATGTGCAACTAGCATGAAGAGCAGGCGACCGAGATCTCAAAACAGGAACAGTCCAGCCAAACAGAGGCCACGTCAAGAGCCAGCTACACTGGTAGTGGCAGGAACGTACAGTCACAGACATTTCTGGCTGGGTTAAAGGGATTCTTGAGGTCATATGATGCTAACTTGAACAATGAAGATTTAGGAGAATGGGTGTCGGGTTTGGCAAGGCAGGCTTGGGGAGGACAAGGTACTGTAGCACAGGAGAAGAGTTGTGCCTCCCGGACGGCTAGTGCTTCAGGGTTAGTCTCACCGCCTTCACCGGCAGGCCCGGTAACAGCGCCATGCGCAGTCAAGATATCCGACAGCTCAGTCAGGTCGACGGTGTTATGCAGCTTGGATAGCTTAGGTGCTCATCTGCCGGTTGAAGTAAAGGAGCGGATTTGGAAGAGGGAATTTGTCGAAATATTCTCATTGCTACCCTCATCAAGATTCACGGATACCCAAGACAGAGGGCCGGTGTTGGGCGAGCCAGAGCGAAAAGGCTTCAGGAAGATTCCTAAGACGTTTGAGAACTGGCTGCAGGCATTTTAGAACCTGGCATGTGTCATCGGTGAGAGGTTTCCAGAGCAGTGTTCAGCGCTATTCATTCAGGGATGTTGTGGAGTGACAAGGCCGTTGCGCACTGGCTGAATGAATTGACCCCCATGCGGGCGGTGGCGCCCTTTCGAGGTGGGGCGGGCGGGCCAGACATCCCGCCACGCTGGGTGGAGCAATCAGGCGAGCATGCTACTTCTTCAATGAAGGGGTTTGCAAGTGGGTGCCCAACTGTAGATATAGGCACGTTTGCTCCGGCTGTGGAGGTGAACACTCAGTGCTTAGATGTGGAAAACCAAAGAAAACCGGCAGAAAGGGTGAGCCCTCTGGAAAAGGGAACGACGCCGGTATCACTGGACGCAATGCTGCCATGGCTAAGACGCTACGGTAAGGTCTCTGGAAAGGGGCAAAATGCAAGGCTGCTGATCGGCGTTTTTCGTGAGGGTTGTATAATTCCATCCAAGGTGGATCAATGTTTTACCGCACAGCCCGCGAACCTAAAATCAGTGGCCGAGTTTCCTGTTATAGCAGACGAAAAAATTGCAAAAGAAGTTAAGTTGGGCAGGATGGCAGGCCCGTTTGCGGAACCACCTATACCTTGTTTACGGATATCCCCTTTGGGTGTGGTGCCAAAGAAAGAACATGGAAAGTTTAGGCTAATACATCACCTATCATACCCGAATGGTCAATCAGTCAACGATGGTATCGACAAGGATCTGTCGTCAGTTTCATACACGTTATTTGACTCGGCAACCAAGATAGTTCGAAGGGCGGGCGTTGGGGCTCTCTTGGCGAAGGTTGACATAGAGTCAGCGTTTCGTTTGCTACCAGTTCACCCATCCAGTCACTGGCTGTTAGGCTGTAGTTTAGGGAACAGCTATTTTGTGGACCTATGCCTTCGCATGGGCTGTTCTGTGTCGTGCTCTTACTTTGAGACTTTCAGCAGTTTCCTGCAGTGGGTATCGGTCCAGGAATCAGGATGTGATAGCATGGTGCATTATTTGGATGACTTCCTGTTCGTGGGTCCCGGGGGACAAGAGGTATGTGCGCATCTGCTGGCTACGTTCTCCAGGGTGGCGCATTCCTTTGGGGTTCCGCTGGCAGACCAGAAGACTGAGGGTCCAACCACCTGTCTTAGCTTCTTGGGCATCTTGATAAATTCCCTGACGATGGAGTGCAGTTTACCACTGGAAAAAGTAATTGATTTAAGAGGCGAGTTGGCGGCGCTTACAGGTGCGAGGAGTGTGTCTCTTCGGCGGCTTCAGTCTATTCTTGGGAAGCTCACGTTCGCATGTAAAATGATTCCCATGGGAAGAATTTTTTGTTGTCGGATCGCGTTAGCTACGGTTGGTATCAAGCAGCCGCACCACTTCACTAGGATAACGGCATCTATAAGAGAGGATGGGGCGGTGTGGGTGGCGTTCTTGGAATCCTTCAATGGTAAAGCATTGATCCACACGTGTAGTCAGTCTAACATCCAGCTGGCTTTGTTTACTGACGCGTCTGGGGCTCACGGATTCGGTGCATATTTCCGTGACAAATGGTGTGCAGCAGCATGGCCCAAAAAATGGATTGAGGCAGGCCTAACCAAGAATCTAGCCTTCCTGGAACTATTTCCGATCATTGTCTCTGTGTGTATGTGGGGAGAAGACCTGAAGAATAGACATGTCATCTTTTTCTCGGACAACATGGCAGTGGTCCATGCTGTAAACAACATCAGGTCATTATCAATACCGGTCATCAGGTTGCTTCGACACTTAGTTTTGGCCTGCCTACGTTTGAACATATGTTTTAGAGCTAAGCATGTTCCGGGCATAGATAACAGTATAGCTGATGTGCTGTCTCGTTTTCAGTGGGGGCGCTTCAGACAGCTGGCACCCCAAGCAGCAGCGACGGGTGAGCAGTTCCCGCTCACGCTATGGGAGCTCGGAGCAGAGACGTAGTGTCGCAGATCAGGAATTTATTGGCGCCATCAACATGGTCGGCATACAGGAAAGTGTGGTTTAAGTGGTTCGACTTGGTGGCGGCGGCTGGCGGTGAGGAGTCCGATGATCAAAGGTTAAGCATACTGCTGTGGTTCATACTGCAATGTAGGGATGCCGGTATGTCAGCGGCATCAGTGTCCAGTGAAGTAACTACTACTTAGCTTTTATGTTCAAGCTAGCTGGGCAGAAGGACTTGACTAAGGAGTTTCTGCTAAGAAGGGTCCTGAAGGGACTGACAAGGGGTCAGTCGAGTAAGGACAAGCGGTGCCCTGTCACATTTTTGCTGTTGTTGCGTATCTCTGTGGCACTGGAGGAAGTTTGCCACACTGCCTACGAGGCACTGCTGTTCCGTACAGCTTTTTTGCTATCCTTCTTTGGAGCATTCAGGTTAGGCTAACTGGTTGCGGCTAGCAAGCATGGCCCGCGAGGCATGCAAGTGGAGGACATATGGGTAGAAGGTGGCAGGGTAGTGTTATGGTTTAGCAGGTCCAAGACAGACCAGGCGGGTCATGGCAAAGAGATCATGCTGAGACGGGTAGGAACGGACTGTTGCCCAGTGGACTGTGTGAACCGACTGTTGCAGCGGCAGCCGGGTTTGCCAGGGCCGTTATTAATACACTTGGACGGGCTCGCCTTGTCGCGCTTCCAATTCTCTAAGGTTTTCAAAAGTTGTCTGATCAAACTGGGATTATGTGAGGCTGAATTTGGAACTCACTCATTTCGCATAGAGGCGGCAACGGAAGCAGTGGGCTTGGGTCTTCCGGATGAGGTGCTTAAGAGGATTGGAAGGTGGCAATCGAGCTGTTTCAAGTTATACATTTGACCGGCTTCAGTTGCTTACTAAGTATGATGTGCCATTGCAGACCCTCGGAATAAACTCTGGGTGATCGGGCACTTCTACATATAATGGGCGGAGCGTTTTGCCATGAACTCGAAGGATGGTCTGCAGTTGAGTATACCTAATGGGCGCGGAGCAGTGCGCTGGTTTGGTACGAGAGGAATGAGGTGGAGGCAAGCTAGTGGGTTGATGGACTCGTACACCCATCGCTTTGGTCGGCCGGAGATTGTGTTATTCCATGTGGGAGGAAATGACTTGGGATACATCCCTATCAAAAGGCTGGTGAGGGATATGAAGCGTGACATCGGTGGCTGGAGAGAGAGGTTCCCAGGAATAATCGTTATATGGTCGGAGATGGTAAAAAGGAGGGCGTGGAGAAACACAAGGGACCCAGGTAGCCTGGACAGGGCCAGGCAGAAAGTGAACAAGCTGATGTCGAGCTTCATTAGAAAGATGGGATGGATATCTCTGCGCCATCATGATCTGGAGGAATCTAATGCGGATGCATTTTTCTTGGAAGATGGAGTACATCTAACGGAAATAGGCTTGGAGCTGCTTATGTTGAAGTTTAAGGAAGGGGTACAGCAGGCTTTAGCGATGGGGGGGAATGACTCCGTAGAGGTTTCGTCCGGAGTCACCGTGGTGGGTGGGGGAGTTGCCCGGGCCAATGGTGAGAAAAGGGCCATCCCTACCCCTGGGAAGGTGTGACAACGGCACAGAGGTTGATCTCTTGAGCGTGGGCTCAAGGGATGGGGTTACTGCCAAGTCCGGGGCTCCTCCCCCGTTGTAGTGAATTTACATATGCCGTTTGCATATTATAATAATAAAACTCGCTGCGGACAGTTGTACCTCCAACAGTTGTGTTGTGTCATTTTTGGGGGGTCAGGGACTTTGGGTCTTGCCGGGTCATGAGAAATCAGCCAAATTTTGGAGAGAAAAAAAAAGTAAAAATAGAAGCTGTCCCATCACATGGCCGTCACAGGAGAGTGCGCTCAGTTTTCACCTTAATTGCAAGTTTTGTGACAAATATTATGCCCTTGATGGCACCTCTCGTACATGAGCGTATTTAGGTTTTAGGTTGCTCTAAACCCATTCATACTCATGTGCCCCCACTCCCCTATTACTACTGCTCATTTCCCCTATATAATTTATAGGGTTACATGTATTTATGTAGATATACAGTATGTCAGAAGGTGTCAGTTACTCTTAGACCGAAGTGTCACTGCATATAGGCATGTCTGTGCATGTAGACACATTATTTTATGTCCCCAGAACATGTATTGCCCTAGGCCTGGGCCTCACGTGCCTAGGCAGAAACACAGCACTGCTCTTGTATATATATAGATGGTGCCCCTGCCTATATAGTGATCTGAAATAGACGCACAATGAAATGGTCTGAGCACACGTCAGATACAGACGTGCAGACTGGACGGTGCACATATACTGGACAGGTAGAGGAAGGATGGAGGAGGCGCAATAACCGCCCCCTAAACGTATCAGCTCCAAATAAATTATCACACACACTCCGGAAAAAATCCCATCAGCTGTAATCTAAGACACTGTTACTGTCTATCTAAATATCTGGGGTTCTTCCAGGGACACAGATTTCAATAAAAAACTGGATTTTTTTAAAGGTACTCTGCCAACCCAAAGTCAAGTTGCTTTTGTTTTAGGTTATTTGTTAAAAATCATGGTTATATGTTGTGTTATCCATTTTTTTCTAAAGTGAGTCAATTCTGTAAAATGCCATGTTGTAGATGCTCCCTTTATATACAAATGAGTGACTCCTGCATATTCAGTTGTGCAAGATAATTATATCAGATAATGATGTACTTTCCCTCCAGAGGGAATTGCATAAATCAGAGAAATGGGCGACTAAATGGCAGATGAAATTTAATACAAATAAATGTAAAGTTATGCATCTGGGAAGGAAAAATAGCCATGCAATTTATAATCTTAATGGAGCAAATCTAGGTGTATCGTATATTGAAAGGGATTTGGGAGTGCTTGTGGGCAACCACCTAGGTAACAGTGCTCAATGCCAAGCAGCAGCTGCAAAGGCAAATAAAATATTAGCATGTATTAAGAAGGGTATAGAAGCCAGGGAAGCAAATATAATTCTGCCACTATACAATCCCTAGTACGCCCTTATTTGGAACATGGAGTACAATTTTGGGCCCCACTACATAAAAAGGACATTTTAGACCAGGAAAGGGTACAGAGAAGGACAACAAAACTAATAAGGGGAATGGAGGGACTAAGTTATGAAGAAAGACTAACCAAATTACACGTATTTTCTCCAGAAAAAAGTCGTCTAAGAGGAGATATGATTACCTTATATAAATACATCCAGGGTCAGTATAAACATTTGTCAAGTGAGCTTTTTGTCTCAAGAGGTTTTTAACTGACGAGAGGACATCCTTTGAGATTAGAAGTAAAAAGATTTCACCTTAAAGAAAGAAAAGGGTTCTTCACAGTAAGGGTGGTTAATCTGTGGAATTATCTACCAAAGGAGGTGATGACAGCGGATTTGATAGATAACTTTAAAAAGGGACTGGATATATATTTTTAAATAAAAAGGACATTCATGCTTATCCTGGATAATTAGAGAGTATTGATCCAGGGAGGAGTCCGATCGCCAGTATCTGGGGTCAGGAAGGAATTTCTTATTTCTTTTTCCATTTGGGACAATTGGCTAGTTTCTCTGGGTCTTTTTTTTTCTGTTTGCTTCCTATTGATCAATTTTTAATTAACCAGCATATTGCAGATCAGAGAAGATCTAAAAAGGTTGAACTTGATGGACTACAAGTATTTTTTCAACCTCAATTACTATGTAACTATGTAACCCTTTGCCATCCCACTAACACAATATGGCAGAAAGTGTATATTGTGGGTCACTGGTAAAATAACATTATTAGAGTGCATATAACATCATATAGTAAGCCCAACATTCATTATTGTGGCCCGCACTACACTACACACAGAAACAACACATCACAGTCCTTACAACAAGTATTAGGTCCATTTTAATAGTATTGGACATCAGCAAACCAGTGGGCCAAATTCCCAAATAGCAAGGTTGCCAAGGGTGTCTCTGTAAATCCATTTCAATAACCAGCAGGCTGTAGGATCATTATATTACCGTGATCTATAAAGCTGGCAATAGATGGCGCCATCTCACTGTGCAGAATCTTGACTAACAGCTGGAGGAGGGTCATTTTCTGCGGTGCCAGCGCTCAGCCTATAACAGAGCAGGACTAGGTCACATGACAGAGTCGTGAGAATGGATCTGTCAGCAACTGACAGCGGCCGTAGTGGGAGTGGTCAGAAGTCCTGACAGTCAGCTGAAGCAGCCCATCAGAATCATAAGTCGGCAGGGCGGGAAAACGGGACAAGCTTGTGATTGGTGAGAGTGAGTCAGGAGGAGGGGCAGGATTTCCCTGTTGCCATGACAGCGCAGCCCCGAGCTGCCTCCCTCCCGGCTGGCCGCCATCTTGTTGTTGATTTGAACAAGTGCGGAGCGGGTGAGAGGAGCCGGGAGGAGACACCTGCGGGTCACCTCCCTCCCACACCCGGCCGGGTTTAGCGCCCGGGGAGGAGATAGAACAGGTGAGGAAGGTGCGAGAGGGGTAGTATAGAGAGTGAAGGGTTAATATATGAGAGAGACAGTGGGAACCGGGCAGTGAGGGGTTAACAATGAGGGGGACCCATGCACTGGAGAGGAGGAAAGCGGTGACGTGAGGGGATTACAGCGAGCTAGGGAAGTGGGGGTAATACAGGGGACTAGGGAATGGAGGAGTGGGGGTAATACAGGGGGCTAGGGAGGAGGAGGGGTGTGATACAGGGGGCTAGGGAAGATGAGTGGGGGTGATGCAGGGGGCCTAGGGAAGACGAGTGGGGTTGATGCAGGGGGCCTAGGGAAGAGGAGGAGTGGGGGCGATGCAGGGGGCCTAGAGAGAAGGAGGAGTGGGGGTGATGCAGGGGGCCTAGGGAGGTGGAGGAGTGGGGGTGATGCAGGGGGCCTAGGGAGGAGGAGGAGTGGGGGTGATGCAGGGGGCCTAGAGAGGAGGAGGAGTGGGGGTATACAAGGGGGCTAGGGAGGAGGAGGATGGGGGTGATGCAGGGGGCCTAGGGAGGAGGAGGAGGATTGGGGGTGATGCAGGCGGCCTAGGGAGGAGGAGTGGGGGTGATGCAGGGGGCTAGGGAGGAGGAGTGAGTGAGGGAGGTATAGGGAGGGGGAGTGGGGTAAATACATTTAGAGAAACAAAGTGATGGGGAGGATGTGTATGGAGACAGGGACATCATTTTTGGTGCCGTGAGGGGATAAATGTATATTGGGAGGGGTAAATATACTGGCAGAGGGGGCTATAATATATAGTTTGAGGAGAGACTGTGTAATAACTTGATAGAGGATGTGAGGGGTTAAATGTGCTGGAGTGAGGAGTAATAAATGGGCAGGAGGGGTAATATCAACAGAGGTACATAAGAGGGAGGTTGGTTATATGTAATGGAGAAATACAGTGGGGTAAATAAATGTGAAGAAATAAAATGAGAGGTGAGTAATGGATATTGAGAGGCCATACTAATGCGCCTGGGTCACTGGAGCATAAGTGGAGAGGAGAAACAAGGTTAATATCTAATATGGAGGAGGAAAGAGTGGGTGCAGAGGATATATGAGGGTCTACATTTATGTGGAAATAGGTAAATTGGGGTAATACTGCAAATGACAGAGACAGTGTGCGGGGGTAAGAAATGGGTCAGGGTAGATGAGGTAAATGTGCTTGGGAGGGTATAAACACATAGGCAGAAGGGGTAATCTTAACTGGGAGGTAAACGCATGGGACAAGCATAGTGACAGGTTAAATGTACTAGGGGTACATACTAGGGTCAGGTGGGGGAATAAGGACAGAGGGGTCATATATGCTGCAATGATAAACAAAAAGGGAGACCGAGTGTGAGTACATGGGGTAGGGAAGGTTAGGGTTTAATTGTACTTTTGGTAGACTTAAAGGTACGAGGTATGGTTTAATATGGTTTAAAAGGGGTGTCCACTGATACAAAGTTGATACTATCTTCTTCAATCATCATGATTGATTCATCTGTGCATAGAAAGGAAATATTCAAATCCAGGCCTGTGTGCTGCCAACCAAGACCAAACTTGGACAACTTTGGCTGTATTAAAGCGCCCCTGGTAAACGATTGGGGTTTAATATTATGTATTATATAGCATAAGGCAGCAGTTGGGCATGGTTAGGGGGGTTGGCATAGAGGGGTGTGGTTGAATGGCATAGGGTGATTGAGGAATGGAGTAGTTATAACATGTTCTTGGTCAAGAAGTTGAGAGAATACATATAGTTTATATATTTAAATACATTGATATTTGGCCAAAAAAAGTGAGGCCTTGAGTCTGGTAAAAGGAATAAGATATTTAGATGAGGAGGAGGGCAAGGGTCTGTTACTTGGTGGAGAGTTTGTGGAGAGGTGATGATGAATTTGTGTTTGCTAAGAGGCGGAGGCAAAGGATTACATATTTACCGGAGGACTGTGTGAGAGATGACCTATTTTGCTATGAGCGAGGAGATCAAGAGGATGGATTCATTATATGGGACTGGGTAAATATGCTATGGGAAACCGTTAATGGGTTAAATATTATGGAGGTACTGATGCTAAGAGTTAACTAAGGAGGAACAGGTAAATTATTGTATTATTGGAGGGAAAGCGGATATAAAGGACTAAATATTCACCTCCTCTTCTCTCCAAATATTTGGATGAGTAGAACAGGCGATGGGGGGATTAATATTTTTGATGAGAGGAATTGGGTATGTGAGTAGAATATGGCGTGCTTTGCTACAAATATATTTAGGGGTCAAATAAGAATGAAAGATTAGTTATGTGGATGGAGGCAAGCCAATAATTTATAGATATAAAGTGAGATCTCTCTCTCTGTCTCTCTGTCTCTCTGTATATCTATATCAATATATATATATATATATATATATATATATATATATATATATATATATATATATATATATATATATATATATATATAAAATTAAAACAAAAAAAATACTTGAAGAGTGCCTGACACAGGACAAGAAATGCCATATATTGAATATTACCAATGTTGATATAAATGTTTAACATTGGAACTAAGGGGTGGGGGAGCAACCAAGATATTTTGTTAATAATTTCAGGTCGAGTATTTTAATTGTGCATATGTAAACGTTTCCTCTTCTAGTGTCAAAATTGTATAAGTATCTTAATTTTGGTGGTGTGCTCAGTTTCTGGTGTGTGCAGAATGTACATGTTATCAACATAATAGTTATCAACATGTACATGTTATCAACATAGTTGCGCCCTTGAACAGTACTGCGCCACTGACTGCAATGGCACTGCTGGCTGCAGTGAGCGTCTTTGGCGCTCCTTGCAGCCTAAAGTGCTGTGCAGCTGCTTCGCCTCGCTTTGCGAGGCTCACGTGATGGTGCTGCTGGCTCGCCTCGCTTTGCGAGGCTCACGGTTGCGCCCTCGTTCCACGAGGTCTCAACTACGTGAACAACATCGCAATGGTTACATAGGCTGACAACTATATATGTTATTGATAACCTTCAGGTCGTTCGATAAGGCATGAAGACCATTCAACATCAAGGTGATATTGAGTGGTCACAGAGAAGAGGCCATTTCAGGACTTTACAACCCAGATTCCATTAGAGTGCAGTTTTGGCCCACCATTTGAAGAAACTACAATTAAAGAATTGATTTCTGTGGATGGAGAGATGTATGTATCTATCTTTTACTTATCAATTACAATGTGTAGGCTGGGGTTGACAAGTTTGGCATTTATTGGTGGTGCTGCACTTGTTAAGCATTGGCTCCTACTCAAGATCCTATCACTCGATTCTCTTCCTGGGGTAGAGAAGTTTGATGGTCGTAACCTATAAGGGAGGATACAATCTGTTTTAAACAGTTGGCTTATTTGCTAGATGTTTGACATACAGGTTCATAAGGCATATTGGCCTGTAACTGCTGCAATTGCTGGGGTCTTTCCTCTTTATGTTGTATGGTTATTTTTTGCAATGAGCGAATGAGGGTGTACAGTTTTGCCTTGTGTTATGTCTTAAAATGTTCTAATAAATCCTAACTCCAGAAGGTAAGTTGTTTAATACTGTTCAGACAGACTGTCCCTATTATGTCTAGATTAAAAATAGGCTTTTTAACTATGACGTTTTCTGTTTTAATGTGAGACCTTTTTCTTTTTATATGGGCTGTTACGGTATCTGTAATGTCACTGTGTTTGATTTTGACTTTTGAGGATATATTGAAAAGTGAGGACAGTAAAGCTGAAAGGTGTCCCTAAATCTTCAGTTTTATTCATATTTCTCATGAGGATGCATTGTTTAATTAGGCTGAGGTAAGTTGCTTGGTCGTCAAACTCTTTATTTGATGTGCTAATACTTTACTTTGTTGGATCCTTCAAAAAAGGTGTGGTTTGTCTTATGGGGCATCCTTCTGGTTTTGAAGCTATTTTAACTCTAATTCTGGTACTGTGAACTCTGATCCCCCTCCTTGCAAACCTTGAGAGTTTCCATACAAAGGCTACATTTGTAAGTTCTGAAATTTGCTGTTCGAAGCTTTTTGATGCCATTTTTATTCCTAATCTGTTCTCATCTTAAGCTACATTTTGTGTGCTTCCCAGATTCGAGGTCAAGGGCAGCTTATCGGTGTCATAAATTACTAATCTTTAATGCATTTGTGCCTGTCCTCTAACTTTTATGATCTTGAATAGGGCCCAGACACCTCATGAATTTGGTTTCCCTGTGTAGGAATTTACATGCAATATGAGACAATCCTATTTGTTTGTGCCGGTCACAGACCCATTTTCTAGTTCCTGGATCTTAGCCCATTGAGCCACCATAAAGGACAGACTGCTTGGCTCCAGACACTGGGCTATTGTATTGTAGTCTGTTGTGTCCCATTGTTTGCCAGATAAACTTAATATACTCTATTTGAGGTCTGGACCACTAGACCTGGAGACAGCATTATGTTTATTTGGAGGTTGGCCTATTGTTCACAGGTGCCAGACAGGATGCCAGACTTAGATGCTTTGTAAAGTCAATCTCCTGTGTTTGTATGCCACTCCCTGCATTGTGTTGTATGCACCCCCTCTATCTAACCCCTATAAATATTGACTTATCAAAAAATAAATCCGTACACTGCTGAGACCTATAGAAATAGAATGTTCTCTTATTTTGCTCCTGTTGGCTGCGATACTGATCCTATCTCCACCCTGCAAGTAACTTGTCTTGGTCACTACCACAGGAAGGTCACTAAGACTTCTGGAAGTGCTGATCCCTGATGGAGAGACCCTGACTGATACAGAAGCCAGATATCAGGGTGCTGGTGCCAACATTTCCAAAAACAGCAAAGGTCCTTGTGGGTAGCTAACTTGTAGTCTATAGCAGTTGGCTCTGGGAAGTAATAGCCCCTACTCAAGGATTGTCACAGTACATTGTTGAAATGGGGAAAAAGTCTATCTGGCGATATGGGTGATCAATCAGTATAGTTTTTTTTTGGTTTTTTTTGGGTGCTTGACTTCATGTATCATAAACAACCAGTAGTGGAGTTTGCATGATCTATGAAACGGAGGGAAGATCTGATATGTCCTGTGTTCATTATAAGGATATAAGGCAACCTATTTCCCCTCCTTTCCTTTCTTTAATGTTTCAAGGCCTAAAAGTAATAGATTGATGGAACAATGTGTTTATTGTTCGCTTGTAGTAGCATGCTATGATTAACGTGCCTTCTAACTTTTTTTTTTTGGGTTTCTATACCTACCCTCCTTGTGTGGGTTTAATTGTTTACTTATCTGACTGCTTTTTATTTGTTTTCTGCTCAACATTCTGAGAAATAGTAATTCCACTGCTTTCTGGGAGCCTGGGCAGGCACATGCAAATGTGCCCACAAAGGCTTCGCTCTTGTAATCCAATACCATTTTCAACATGGCTTCATTTAAGCATATGTCTGTCTAACACAGCTTTAAGCAAAGGTCAGGCTGGATTATATACAAGGCAGTAAACCTACCCACATATAGCTGTTTCAAGGTTACTGCCTCTCATCAGCGTGGGGCTGGATCCTAACTTAGGTGATTATATATGTCATTTTTCTATACTGTAGATCAACTATTTCTCAGGTTTTAAAGGTGATCTCTAAAATGCGTACTAGACATTTTTGTACTAGCTGAGCCTTTTTAATCTATTAAACCATATCTACAAGATAATGAATGTTACTAATCAGCAGGTTCAGAAAAACCTGCCATGTATTTTGTGGGGGCTGTCAATTGATAGCCCTTCTGTGTTCTTTAATTTCACATTTCTATGTATAATGCTGTTACAGCAGGTGTGGGTGTGAAGTCTGCCAGCGATTTTCTATTCATGGTACAAAATGAACTTTATTGGATTTGGACATTTGCTAAAGGAACATGCCATGTTTGCAGATTGTATTGTTATTTTATCTCTTACTTTGTAAAGCAGTCCTATATTTAGGGATATGAAACGTGCAATAGATTTTTAAAGTAACACAGCAGAGGTTCCAGATCTAGGTAATTTTTTTAATTAAATGTTAATTAAAAAAAAATGCAATAAAATGCATACATTTTGCAGTTTTACCTCGGTCTAATGACAGATCATAGCCAGTGATTACTGCTTACCCACTCTGGCTCTGAGTCTATTATCTTCAATGTAAATCATATGCAAGACAAAAGACTGAGCATGCTCAGAGACCAGGGAGTAATTTATCTAATTATCTTGGCTACTCCTTGGGGGTCTGAGCATGCCCAGTTTAGTTTTCACCCCACATTGGTTACACCGAAAACCATACATTTAGAACCTTGGGGGGTAATCGGCAATGTTTTTTATGATCTGTCATTAGCAAGTGATGGTGTCCCGTCAGGTAAAAATTTCAAATGTCAATGTAACTTACAGTAGAAAAAAAGCACATTTTTTAAAATAACATATAGTTGATGAAGTTGTTGTACCATATCTGGAAATTTAGCATTCACTTTAAATGGATATAGATCACAAATGCGTGTAAAAAAAAAGTTAAGAATATGTTGTAAACATTACAAAAATATTGAATAAAACTGGTTTTAAAATTCATTGAAATAAACTGTGATGGAAACATACTTTTTAGTCTGTTAAAATCTTTGGCAGACAAGGATGACTCCTACATCTATATTACTGCTGTTTGTCTGATGGGGTACACGACAAGAGTAGTTGGAGCATAATTATTATTATTATTATTATTATCTTTATTTATATCGCGCCAACATATTCCGTAGCGCTGTACACGGGTTGAGTACATAGCAGAAAACAAATTAAACACCTTGTAAAGAATGGAGGGCCCTGTTTTTGAGCATAAAATCAAATGTACATAGAGCTTGTTTCCAAGGCCTGACACAAGATTGAAAACTCGCAAACTTACAATCTAAGGGATAAACTGACTCAAATGTTTGTCAACAATGGTTAAGAAAATAAATTAAGCCATGACATTAGCAAACACCCTTATGTTGCAACAAAGAAAAAAAATCTTTCCATTTCCTTTTTTTTTTATTTATTTTTTTTATTATGTTTGTCTTATGCACAAAAATACAAACATACATAGCGGGCAATATTACACTTCATACACACATATCAGCATCTCAAGCAGGAGATAGTTAGATTTTGGAAGAAAAAAAAAAACAAGAACACTAAAAAGGAGTTTATTTCCATGAAACTGTAACCTTAATGTTTATCGTTTCACCTTTACTTTGGTCCCATATGACCTGTTTGTTAGCATTTTGGGATTGTAATCCCAAATATTTCAAATTCTGTTTGAACAATCTGTTTCTTTAATATGTCACTTAGATTGTAAATCTGGTTGTTTCCACTTATTAACTGCTAAAATTTGGATAATGTTTTTTCAGCAAAACAGAGATCATCTGGCATAATCACATATATAGTTGTCAGCATGCGGACTGTTGCTAACTCTTGCGGGCTCGCTATGCGAGCCCACCGTAACTGCAGTCCTTGTGAAGCGAGGGCCACAGTTGCTGGCAAGGAGCGCCAAAGGCGCTCCTTGCACTGGTGGAGATGAGCGCCATAGGTGCTCATCCCTACAACCCCCTATGACTTTGGGGCCGCATTTGCATAGGTGGAGGCTCTATGGTTGCCTCACAACCGGTTACAAACGACCACACAATCAGGACTTGCAAAAAAAAAACATAAACACGCAATGACTAACTACGGACTTACACAAAAAAATACGAGCCTCGGGACATTAAAAAACACAAAAATACACACACAAATATGTATTCACACCAAGGAGGGAAACCCAGGACCTCAACAACACAGCTTAAACCTCGAATTATGGCCAATTTACAAAGTTTACACACTCAAATCCCCTAAGCAATAGAAAAAATGGCCGCCGAAAAAAACGAAAATGAGGCTACACGACCCCTAAAGCTGCTAAATTCCACAAAGCGAATACGGCTTTTACAAAAAAACGTACAACCTACAACATACGGTATACCATTAGCAAGGACGCTTCATCATACAAACCCGCCTACCACATACACATTCGCCACCATTTTACCACACTACCTTATGGAATGCGGAAGTACACAGCTACACGAACGGCTTCCCCTCGTGCACGCAGCCTATTTACACTACACACTGCACACATTGCTGACACTTGCACCTCAGCTCCACAACAGTGGAAACCAACATTGTACGGTGCAGGAACTTTAAAACAGATTGTCAGCTCTTCAGCACAATGCTTCCTGCATGTATTACTTACAAATAGGTAAAGTATATTCATTTATTAATTTATTACTTTAATTTCCATCACAAAATACATATACACAAAACATTTTAAATTAAAAACACTATCGCAATAAACGCAAGAGACATTCACTGCGTGCCTCAAAGAAAAAGAAAAGAAAAAAAACTTGCCATCAGCGCCGAGATCTCTGACCATCACAAAAAATGTCTGTGCCAAACACCATTCCTTGACTTACAATTCTATTCTCGTCATTTTTTGACAGGCAATTCGCTTGTATGAAATAATGCCTGGGGATAGAATTATTATTTTTTATTAATTTGCTTAGAGATGTAATCAAAACAATTAAGCCAGAGATTTTTTTTTTTTTTATCTCTACACATTCCCAAAATATATATTTATGTGTTCCGGAATCTTTACATTTTCTCCAGCATTCCCCTAATTTTATTTTCTTTTGAAATTATAGCAATTTTAGAAGGGACCATATACCATCTGGGTGTGTTCTTTTTTTTTTTTTTTTACTTCTCAAAGTCTAATGTATAATCCAAAGTTTGAGTTAATTTAAATGCTGTAAACAAAGACTCTAGAGGTAGATCTAAACCAAAGTCACTTTCCCATCTGTTCATCCTATCGAGCCATTTACTCTTTGGAAAGTTAAATTCTATACAATACGATTCAAAAGATTTTTACACCCAGTCAATGTCCCTTTTTAAGATGTCTGTTGTGCTGATATTCAGGACTGGAGCTAGCTGTCCATGGATTTGGGAAGGATACACCCTCTGCATCTCTTTTGCAGGTTTACCAGCTGTGCTGGTGTCCTCTGTATATGAGGCCTGGGGTGACCTGCTTGCCCTGCTCCATTTGAGAAGTGCCCGCACCCTTCACCCCGTAACTTGCGCTCGGACAGTGAATAATTGATAGGACTCATTTTCCAGGTGTCCTGACTCGGGTTCCTTTTTCCATCTCCTTCCCTCCAGCACTCTGGCCAGCTGCCTTAACCTTCTTAATGCTAGAAGGGTCATCTATTTCTCTGAAGGTGTCTTAAAAGACCACAGTGGCCATGCATTTAAAATGCACATTTTCTAAAGCATTTTGAAAATAGTTTTTAGAAAGTCCCCAAAAAATAAATAAAAAGCAGCCCCTAATGTATTACCTTTTTTTTTATATACAATTATTGTGCTGTGGAATCTACCATTCTTTTGGTTTGAGAAACTCACTGTGAAGGGAGGAAGATTTGAATGGGCACAATGGAAATGTGGTGGCTAAAATTGCCAGTGGTTTCAACAGGACTAGGGGAATGCACATACATTTACAAGGGCACGCTCTTCTGAGACATTAGGAAACAGAATTAGCAAAACTGAACACAAACTTTTAATTTTAGGAACAAGGGAATAATCTTAATTTCTCAGCTTTGTGAAACATTTTTGCACATTAGCAGTTTTATTATTCAAAACATATGGTGGTCATTTTATTGTTGGCATCCTCGCACTGGAAGTTGCCACAAAAACATACATTACTGGGACAACATTCTTCTACAGGGTTATTACTGTTTCAATATATTTCAGGCGGGCTGTCTATGTCCTTTTCTGTGTGTACTTTTAGCCTGAATTTTATATAAACCTCTTTAAAGAAATAGACAAGCTTAGACATCTTAAGCTGCATTAAGAAAAGACCATTAGAAACACCTCTGCTCTTGAACTGCAATGCTTGTCTGACTCTCTAAACAAGTTATATATTTATAGTTTGCCACATCGTACAATTATGTGAAACATACAGCAGAGCTCCCAATTATGGCAAGATAGGAACATAGAAACTAAAATAGGAATATTTGCTATTGGAAGTAATAGGAAAAACAGCTTTTGAATTTACTTAAAGGACCACAAAAGTCACCATATGTGCTCTGCACCATCAATTAGAGGGTGGAAGATCATGTAGGTAAAGTTTCTACATTTTAAAATTGATCAAGAATTGACTTTGTGGTGCAATGGTAGCAATCCATTATTTTTTCTTTAATTTTTTTTTTAAAGATTTTTGTTTGTTAGTCATTGGTGTGTATATCAGTCATATGTGAGTTAATAAGTATAAGGTAATGATTTTAGAACCAATGACTTTTTAATCAAAATATTTTATGAAACACAATTTCCACCTGACCAACACACTCTGCTTTAAAAAGTATGTAAAAACTAAATGTATATGTGTGTGGTAGTTCACAAAATTCATTTTTTACCTAAACGAAAAGAGACTGGCTCATATTGACAAATGCTATTCAAGCCACTTCCTCATTCAAAACTTCTACACCTGATTCTAATTCATATTCATTATGTCCTTCGAGGGACACAGCTCATTACTTATCCAGGCAGGGTCAGACGCAGGAGCGCGCGTGTTTGACTCCATCACGAGGCGTCTAAACCGCGTGGCACGCAGTTGCTCAGCTCCAATTATCAGAATCGCACTTTTAGAGTGAATACACTATTGAAACAATACAGGAGCTCATTCAGTCGCTTAGTTACTTATAACTCTTAGTAATGCCCCAAAGCCTTAGGGAAGTGGTGTATTAGCTTAAATTGTATCCAGATATAAGGGAATCTTTTTACTTATTTGAGAAGTTATCCTTCCGACTAAATCATTTAGTCTCCCTACAGAATATCACTTTATTGTACATCCTCTATAATTATTTCACTTTAATAGAACCTTTGGTTTTGGTTCTATTATCATAATTCTCTGCATTTTATAGCACTTTTTAAATCTCCAGCACTTTATTAAACTGCACTTATAGTGATGTATTTTTTCATATTCATTTGGCACTGACACTTTATATATATATATATATATATATATATATATATATATATATATATATATATATATATATATATATATATATATATATATATATATATATATATATATATATATATATATATATTCTGCATTTATTATATTATATCTAAGCGATAAATGAATATAATATCCTGCCTTTTTTTTTTTTACTTCATTTATTAAAAGCTAAGTTTTAATTGTCGTTTTCTCTAGATATCTAATTTGAGTTAATAAAGGTGTGCACAAAAATAGGGGTCTATGTTTCCTTTGTTTTACTTATCCAGGCAGAGGCAACAAACTGAAATAGCCTGACCTCAAGTGATCATAACTCCATGTATTCAGCATAAAAATGAAAACCCTCTTTTCACATGCTTTTTCACCCTCTATGTAATGGTGCAGAGCAAATATGTTGACTTTTGTGGTCATGTAATTTTGGCTGTTTAGCTCAAAAGATCCTCCCACCTGGCTGGTCTTGATCTCCTTTCCAAATTAGCTCATTACTGGGTTATGCAAATGGTAGCCATTCATTGGTCATGTTAATTAGGTATTGATAACACCAGCTTGAAGGGAAGATGCATTGGAAGTTAATTAGATAGTCTATCTATCATTACAAAACTTCCAATTCTAAATATTTCCACGTTTTATTGGATACCTTTTTAGTAACATAAAACAAAATCTTCCCCCAAGTTACTAGTGGTTTCAATAATCGAGGACTTTTGTTATAAGGCAACAACTCAGACTGCCAGTAGTTGGGACCATAAAGAGCACTCGGGGAGTGTGGGGTGACGTGAAAGCAGCTGAGCTCATGGAGGGTGTGGGGCGAGAGGTGGCACTTTTATCAGATTGGCGCTATTGTTAGGCAGAGACATAAGGGCTCTGGCATGTGCTCTGTTTTGTGTCACAGGGCTTTGTTTCTGTTTGTGGTGCATGCCCAGGACTAGATGATATGGATGTACACAAGTGTAGTTATTAATACATTACTAGCGGTCATGGTATTGGAGGCTTGTAATGAGGTCATGTTATAATCCCTTGGCCGTCCTAATCATGTCATCACCTGCACTGGCTACACTTTTTAGATTGTTTGTTGGTCTTAGGTTTAACCCGTATCATGTAACCCGTATAGTGATGAAAGGGTTAAGTAGAACTCTGCAATAATTGGACTTTTAAAGTGTCAAAGTAAACCAGGGGCAGACAAAATATATCTAACAATTGGGAGCCAAGAGGGTTTTATGTATGGATACATTATATAAAGGAACGGTGTTAGGAGCCAGCAGATCACACAATGTTAGGAACCCTGACACACAGGGCATTTCTACCTCTACTCATATAAATTTGATTACTGTTAGAAAGGGTGTGGAATTGTTAGATAATAGGGCTTGTAAGTTAGATATTTGAAGCATTTTTGTTTAATCGTTCAGTTGACTCTGGACCACAACATGCCAGACACTTTTTTTTTTTTTTTTTTGTAAGGTCTCTGCTTATCCATAAGGTTTTCTTGGCAAAAAATAGTGGAGTGGGTTTTCAGTTCCTTCTCCAGTGGAACGCAAATTGTCTGACCTCTCTGGTATCTGCCCATCTCTTGGGTGACCCTACATGGTATTGCTCACAGCTTCATTGCGGTAAACAAGCCCCTTCATCCCAACAAGGTAGCAATCTGGAAGGGTATTTTAAGAATTATCTATAAAGATCTCCTTCTCTGCGACTCTCTCCTTTATGTAGATACTAGCGAATTGCCCGTCAAAAAATGACGGCAATGAAATTGTAAGTGAGCTAATGCTGTTTGGTGTATAATAATTAAATATATAATACATTAATAAATGAATATACTTTACCTATTTTGAAGCATTGTGTTGAAGAGCTGCAATCTGTGTTGATGTTGCTGCAGCATTAGTGGTGTGGAGCTGCTGTGTAAGCGTGATGAACGTGTGCAGTGTAAAAGTGTGCGGCGCTCCATGCCAGCAACTGAGGCCCTCGCTTTGCGAGCCCGCAAGCGTTAGCAACAACTCGTATGTTCACAACTATATATGTGATATCAATCTTTCAGTGTGGGGAAAGATGAAGATTTTCACTTGGATACATAATAGTTACAAAAACTTGAACGTGCTATGTATTATTACTATGTATCAGAATATTTTCTTCATCGCCCCCTTATGTTTGTAAATGGCGGTTAATAGACTTACATAGAAGGAACTTGTATTATAGATATTGTATGCTCCACCTTTAAGCTGAATTCACTAACATTTCAGCTACATTTATTTAATATCAATCCGTTGCACTATATTAATTTACATGTGTACTACTAATTTCTGCAATTAAGTGAAACTTTGCAATGTGAATTTAACATTCCCGCCAGCCATCCCAGTTTGTATACTGTACGCCCTAATTTCAATGTGTGTGACTAAGCTATTACAGTCCTTACCCTTAGGTAAGCTCTGACAGGTAGGCTAATTTGGATAAATTGTTAATGGTTAGTCATTGCTGGATTCAAGTATCTCATGGTCATATTGTAATTTAGGAGACAGCTTTTTAGTTTGCTGAAAGACCATAAAACCAGTGAATGGTTAAAAAAAAAATATATAGTGATACATATTTTAACATTTTTGCTTTAAATCTCGTTTTTTCTCATATGTAAAAAGAACTCTACAAAAACGATGAAACTGTTTACAAATGTAAGCATGCCTGATATAAGCATAAGGCCATCCTGAGAATTAGTTAAGCAAATTTTTTAAGTAGAATGGGCAGAGCAGAAGGGCCTTTTTGGTTCTTATCTACTGTCTGTTTCTGAACCTTGCTGCTGCCTGTCTCTAAGAGCCGAGGACATCCTATTTAATTCACCTGATTGATGGTGAAATGAAGCAGCTCATTGGCTGCCTCGCTGTCATATGCATTAACATACATCCCTATGAGCAGCCGCGTAGAAACAACTAAAAAATGCCTAGACTTATGTCAAATTGGGATTGTTTTTTTTTTTTTTAAACTATGCAACGGCTACCCCATGTAATTTCCAGGCTCATTTGAGCAGGTTTGCCAGTTGCATTAATATTGATTTGGAACTTTCTTGCTTTATCATAGTTGTGCTGCTTCCTTCCTGTGGTTGGGTTATCTTCCTTTCTTTCTATGGAGTCTGCAGCTAACCTCACTACTGTAACCACGTGTATGGTGGGCCACTTCCATCTTCTTTATACTGAAAGATTTTTTTGATCTGGAGATTAAACAAGGCCTTGGCATTCAGTCCATTTAAAAAAAAAAAAAAATGTTTTATTTACATTGTTTCGGGCTCTCTCTGTTTCATGGACTGTAACACACCAGGACATTTGTATGTCCGTGGTCATGCTCGTCCACTTGGCTTTCATGGCAGAGATACTGGACTGGGTTGCCAGTTCCTTCTCCAGTGGGCCACCGCATACAGCTTCTGGTATTACTAGGGGGTCTGCCATTCAAGCCAGGCCCAACCCTGCTCGGCTTCAGGGTGGTGTGAGCTCTTGGTTCCCTGGCGTGAGCTCTTGGTTCCCTGGCGTGAGCTCTTGGTTCCCTGGCGTGAGCTCTTGGTTCCCTGGCGAAACTGTTCTTTAAAACCAATGAGCATTCTACTGTTGGAAGCACTGGCAGTTTAGTTGCTACATTTGCGTTTTAATCTTGATCTAGACTTTGGAGAAAATTGCTAGTGTTTAACACCTCCATATTAAAGGATAATAACTTTATTTAAGGAATTAATAAAAAATCCAAAATACGCCGCAGGAAAAAAAAAACACTGGGAAGAATTATATACCGTAATGAACAAATAATCGCCTTATAACCTTACAATAATCGACTGTTAAATGTTTAAATTAATCTTATCAATAATTCAACAAATCCTCATATAATGCAGAAAACGAATAAACATTGGGTTTTTGATAATATTTTGATAATATTCTATTTTGATAATAGAAAAACACTGTAATAAATGTTAAAAAGCAATGATGTTAAGAACAAAAACAGAAAACGGAGGCTTCTGCCAGGAAAAATAAGTATCATTACATCAGAGGAGACATATTAAATATGTATAGAAAAAAACTCCCAAAAATAATCAAAATAACGTAAGGCCTATTATAAACATGGACTTCTGCTTGTCCAATTATAATCATTATCGCAATACTTGCAGTTCACTTGGGCCTTATTGTGTACTTAAATAGATTCCTCTGTAAATTAGTCTCCTGGCTGATAGTCCTCCGTGAGGCCCAGAACCTACAGCACCTGGCATTCCCATGAGGTCTCCCATCCTGGTACTGACCCGGCCTGACCTTGCTTAGCTTCCGAGTTGAGACGGGATTGGGCGCATTCAAGCCAGTATGGCTGTAGGCTTTGTGTAGATAGAAACTTTCTGTATAATCAGTCTTTTCCCACCTGAGGAAGATCATTACCAGAAACCAAAACGGTAGTTCCAACAGCAGCATGATTGCATATAAAAGATCACATATATATAGTTGTTGTAATTGCCAGTATGTTGGTAATGCACAGTTAAAAGTTATAAGCTCCAAACGGCCTACGTATTACAGGCTTAAGAAAAATTACGAATTTAACAGACACCATTTTTTCAAGCCTGTAACTTGGAAGCAGTCGGAAGATTGCCAAAAGATGCAAATTAATAAAAAAAAAATTAACTTGAAACCTCACATACAGCACAGGGGGAGAGGCAGGGAGCCTGCAAGTGAGGTTACAAGCTAATCTGATATTTAATTGGCGTTTTGGGGAGGTCTGAAAACGGCTAAGCAATGAAATCACATTGCGGGCTTGGGGGAAAATTAATAAGCCCACAAATGGTTTTACATCCGTAAATGCAAACAGGAGCACAGGGGAGGGAGAGGGTGCAGGGAACCTCGCATTGTGTGGCAAACCGCATTGCCAGGCTTCAAATTTTATTGCTGTCATTTTTGACAGGCAATTGGCTAGTGATATAATATAAGTTGATCTTTTAACATAGAAATACAGATTTGATGGCAGGTAAGAACCGAAAATGCTTATCTACTCTACCCATTCTTTTAGACCCTGCATCATTATAGTTGCTTCCCTTGAATTGTCTCTAATTTAATTTATTAATATCCATTGGAGATCCGGTTTCAGAACTGGCCACAGTATCTAGAGGTGGTCCTACAGAGGGACATTACTACCGACCTTGCTTTTCTTGCATTGTTTTCCTATTCCTCTGATATAATAAACACTAGGTTTTCCATGCTAATGATTAATGGATATTGATGGAGATCCTTTACTGATTTAGTTTAATGTTTGTCCATCCATCACTATAAGAGTTATTAATACACTTCTTTCCAACACACAACCAGTGCAGGCCGCTCACCTTCAGAGCTCTGTCTTCTGCCACCAACACCAAGCCTTTAATCTCCTCATTATCAGGTGCTGACAGAGGGTGTGTCGGGGGAGCTCTGAAAACATGGCAGGATTTGGGGGCAGAAATGCCAGCGACTGCCTAGAACTCTTTATCTCTGCTCCCCACTACATTCCCAGCGGTTGCTAAATGTTTGTCTTCCCTGTGTGCTAAAAATGGATTCCCAGAAATGTTTGCAAGCAAGGAGAAGAATGTGTTAGGGCTGCCTAATTATACCCTCTTAAAGCAGCAGATGATGATCATGATGTATTTGTAAATTGGGATTGTATAAAAGTGTACAACAAGAAAATGTATATGCTGACATTCATTGGGCAACAACAGAGCATCTGACAATCCTATAATGTCTAGACCAAATAGTATATTATGTCTCTCTCTTAGAACCTGGTATGGAAGAAAAATATCAATGTAAACAAAAAAAGAAAAGAAACGTCTCCTATTTAATCCAGTATGCCCTATTGCAATACCCTTATTAAATAAACAATATAATGGTGTAGAATCAAATATATAGAATTTATTAGCAAGTATAAACACTATTAAAAAACAATTAAAATACAAATGGTTGCCCTTGTAGCCAAAACACCCTTGCATATAAATTACACCAATGTGTAAACTCTACCACCAGCAATACTTTGCACATAATCTCCAAACCACTTGGGAAATAAAGTGATTGAGTGCAATATAATATACCTATATACACCTGATAAGCGTAGCATAGGAGGAGCCCGCCACTTACTCCCTAAATGTGCAAAAAAGTAAAGACTTAGTCTAACCCTTCTAAAAAACTCACCTACTATAAAGAGAAAAGAAAACCCTGTTAGGAAGTAGCAGAATGGGGATTATCACTTGTTGCCCTATCTTTATGTGCAATAAACCTATACTATATAATATTAATTCCCTAAGTGGGATGTGTATACCACTTGTTATACCAAACACAAATATATATTATACAGTTATTAAAATAGCTAGTATATCAGACAGTATCAGTATTCTATAAAAGTGTACCTTAAAGGGCTAGTGTGGGAATATTTTTTTTTTTTTTCTATATGGTATTTTAGTTTTGATCTGATAATGGCAAAATTTTTAGGAAGCAAGAAATAAACACAAATTTTACTCTTGACAGTTTTAGCTGTCATATTCCCATTCAAACTATATGTGTGTGTATGTATGTATGTATATATATGTATATGTATGTACATACATACATACATACATACATACATACATACATACATACATACATACATACATACATACTACAGGCTTCATTGACCTTATCTAAGATGTTTACAAGTACATATTTGTGATATTTTGTTCTTCAGTCATGTCTGACTCTCGGTGACCATATGGACACAGCACGCCAGGCACAGCTGTCTGTTTTCTGGTTGTGCTTATTCATATGGTTGTCTTGGCAAAGATACTGGAGTTCCTTCTGCAATGGAGTACAATTTGTCAGACCTCATTGCTATGACCTGCCCATTTTTAGTAACTCTACATGATATAGCTCACAGCTTCATTGAAATACACAAGCCTTTTCACCACAACAAGGTAGCTATACAGAATCAGATTCTTGATATTACATTTGTAAATTTTGTTTCATGACCCTTCCTAGATTTTTTCTATCTGTTGATTTAAAAATGAAAGAGCCCTGGATGCCCAACCCATATATATGTGGTCCTTTGTGATGTCATTTTGAGCTATAAATTGTTGTACAACCCTGAAAATCTAAGGACAAATACCCACTTTGGGAGAACCTCAGAAATAGATTGAGGAGAAATGAGGAAGTTGCAAGGACTCGCACACTCTTACTCTTTTGTAGATGACATTGATGTATTTAAATTGTCACACGTGCATTTATTTTGAATAATTCTAGATTTCTTAAGAGCATTTCCTTGGCAGACCATCTCTGCAGAATGGTAGGCCGTATCTGGCCAGTAGGTCAATAGTTGGACAAGCCTGATCAAGACTATTTCTTCAAAAGCATATAATGTAAATGATAATTTAGTGGCCATTTAACCTATGTACGGTTTCCATAAGTATATTTTATATTCATCTTCAATTAGCGCACACAGTCCGACTGTAAATCTATATCGTAAACATAACTTCCTGCAGTTATGTTCCTGTACAGCAAGCCTACTTATTTACACCTTCAGAACCAATAAAAAAAAGTGCAAAATGAACAATGCTTAAATGCCATTTATTGTTTGACTTATTGAGTATGTAATAACCTTAAGCAAACTTTCTATATTTACAGTTCCATTCAGGCTCAGATTTTGCATAGGTTGATGCACCAACTCTCTTCTGTCTAATTTTATAGAAGTTCTTTCCAGTATTCTGTTCCTGTAATGGATCAATTGAAACAAACTGTATGAGTAGACTTACTGTTCAAAAAGCAGAACACATGGTAAAATTACGTCTAAGGGGGATATCTGTGTGTGTGATTGGTCAGATGGATTCAGTTGCTTAAAGGTATATCTACGTTTCTCTGATTTTCCCTTTATCTAATTTAACACATTACACAGACTCATTCTATACACATACACATTTAACATTTGTTTTCCACACCCCCAGAGCTCCCTAAAGAAAAAAACTTCATTTGGGTATGGTTTTTAACCCTATACTAACCTTCCATCGGCAGCACAATGCAGATAATTCAGAGTAGTGTCTGTGCTCCTCCTTGTTTCCCATGATGCCTTCGGGCACAAACTTCCATCACGGATTGATACAATGTATTGGCTGCCTGTGATTGGCCAAATAAATTATGAATGTTATGCTAATTTTAGCAGGGATATCTATGGGTGTTAACTCTCAATCAACTGCTTGCAAACTCCAAATAGGTTTAGGGTAAGTTTAATAATGTTTGTTTTAGTACTAGGAACTTGCCTGTCAAAAGTGACGGGAATAAATGCGGTTTGCCACACAAATGTGAGGCTTTTGCTCCTATGAGCACATTTGGTGCTCATTGCCAGCCCCACGCTGAGCGCCTTCCTTTTGTGTACTTGAACTTTCCAGGTTTGCAATGATCACTTTCGGCGCTCATCGTGGGGTTCAACGAGAGCCTTCTGCGTTTATTGCGAACCTTTCCTCCCGCCTACTGTACAGGCTGCACATTGCAGGTTTCGTTAAGCTGCAAATGTTGTGCTTTGGAATGCCATGTGTCTCTTTCCACCATCTCCCCCCCCCCCCCCGTGCCTTTCTCCTCTGTGTGTGTGTTGAATATTTGCGTGGTGTGCGCTGACTGCCGTTGGTTTTAGTTTCAAAGTCCTGCGTGCCTGGCGTTGTTAGTATGTTACTGCCTTTGCCGTTTGTGTATTTTCTAAGTCTGTTTCAGATTTTGTACGTTTTTCATCCGCCATTTTTTTACTCACTCAGAAAAACAACAATTCTCGCTTGAATTCGCTTGCAACCTCACTCCCAGGCTTCCTGGCTCTCCCCCTGTGCTGTGTGTTTGTTTATTTTGCTTGTTTTTCTGTGTCTTAGTTTCGCGTTTGAATTGATTTTGGCCGTTAAATTTGCCACTGACCGCGGGGAACGCAGAGTGCTAAGTTTCTGGACGGCGGCGCACATGTTTCAACTGCCTTGAAGCGCGCAGGACTTCGGCTGCAATGCGCGCCAAACGGCACACCTCTTTGCGAGAGCCGCAAGTGCATTTTATTTACTAATATATATATATATATATATATATATATATTTCATTTTCATTCTCCATGGAAAATAATCTTTGCATACACTGCGGATTCTCCTCTATCGGGTTCTTTCATAATGCAGGAAGCTTAAATATGCCTTGAACTGCTCTGTGGATCTTGCTTTTGTCAGCTAATGAACAGGACTGTGGCTGTATGAGTCATACTTGCATGCCAATGACACCTACATACGCTGTGCATTTCCTGATAATTTTAAGTTCCCTGTTGACCAATGTGAGTATTGAAATATGACCTTTTCACTGGTATTGAGAATAATTTGTGCACATTAAGGCCTAGTAATGTGGATGGACATTTTGAATGTGCTGTGGTGTCTGATTTGCATACTGATATCTGAATATTACTCAGCAATTTGTAACTATTTTGGCACATTTGGCTAAACAAGGCTTGTTTGAGATCTTTAGAGACAGGCTACATTTTAAGAATATGCCAGTGTCATCAAAATGATGGAACTACCTGCACTCAAATAGTTTATCCTGAAAGGATGGCAGATTCCATCCTGTGTTTGTTTCATCGCTTTAATTTAGATTAAAAAAGCAGACCCTCTGTTATCTGTGCAGGGAGGATTTTTTGGGATGAGACGAGGATGATTTTGTTAAATTTGATCTCCTCGAATTTAACACTAATCCTATCCTATCCAGCAGAAATGGAGAATGCAGCTTGCATTAATAAATGCAACTCTGACTCTTTGGAGTAGGTAAGAAGGGCACTCACATTTCTGCAGAGCAAAGATGCCAACCAGGGCACTAATTTTTTTCAGCTTAAAAATTATATTTGTCTTTTTCTCCTGCCTAATTATGATCTTTAATCGGTAGTTCCAATAGTAATATTTTTATTAATAATACTAATAAAAATTATTCTTAATCGCATCCACAAACAAGTGCTATAACAGAAAAAAATGTTGGTCTCCATAGTTATTTGTAGTTTTCTCCACTCTTGCGCTTGATACATTAAAGGTAACTCAGTACGTGTGGATTACTCATCAGATATCCCAGAAAATATAATTTGGGAGGGGTGAGGTTGGCGTGAGAATGGTGTCAGTGTGGTATCCGAGAAGCCGTGAGGGTGTCATTTTCAGTTTGTGGGGTTCACTACTGGAAGATTAGGGAACTTAATATGGAATTTGATAGGGAGAATGTGGGAAGGAGATCCTGCAGAGCCCAATCTAGATCATGCTACTTATATCAGTGAGCCACAAGACAGTGGTACAGCAGCATTGTGATGCAACTGAAGAGCAGACCCTGCTGTGCTCCCCTCTGGGCTCATCCCTTACATCCTTACACTGCAGTGTCTATGAGACTGGACTGGCCTCCTTCATTGCCTGGGCTGCCTTATGTAATTGTGATGTACAGTATGCAGAAAGGTACTGACCTATTCCTCGTCTACAGCAAGAGTTGAGGGGATATTAAACTATTGCTTAACAATTGGGTACATCATGTGGATTAATGCTTCTGATTTTGTTTTGCAATTGCATTGTTTGCGATCTGTAATTTTTTTTCATTTTTTTTTTTTGTTCTAAAAGGATTTTCATGTAAAATAAATAAAAGGTTAGGAGCTGTGATCCTAAGATTCGTCAGAAACCCAATATTTTTATTATGCTTTTTTGAAAACTAGTGGGCAAAAACTTTTTAAATTTTAAATGTGGTTGTTTTTTTTTATTTTTTTTTTATTATTATTATTTTTTTTATGTTGCCTAATTGCACAATTTTCTGTTGTTGGTGTTTGCTTTTTATCCAACCAACTGTTGTAGACCGTGCCACCTAAGGGGAATCACCAGACAGTGCATCCACAATGGTAACGGTCCCAATACAGGGGAATCGGTAACATCTCACATATTTAGCCTGTGATGGAACCTAACTGCATTGCTGATAGTCAGAGCTGTTACATTTTACCATAATGACAACCTTTTGAGTTATTGTCTGTCTTGATGAGCTTACAGTCTGCTTATATATACTGTACATAGCTGGGAAAAAGCATCTTGAAAGTGGAGCGATTTGGGATTGGCATTCTAGAGTCTCTGAGCTACTATTGAGAAGCAGCTTTAGAATATATCTAAACAAAACTAAGAGCAGTTGCTGTGTATTGTGTATGCTGTGTATAAGGAGATGCTGAGATGTGAATAGATATGAAACCGAGGAGATAGTTTCTTTATAGGCTATTCTTGACTTTTTCGGAAGTCAGTTGGGGGATTTTAGCTTGGGAGAAAGAGAGAAAAAATTAGAAACCGTGATAAGATGCCAACAGTTATATTAAGTATTTGCAGAGAACATAAGAGGTTTTATTCATGAGGAAATAAAAAAAAAAAAAAAAAAACATTTTGTACTAGTAATTAATATTGAGTGCTTTTTTTTTTTTTTTTTCTTGCAGATTCGCTGGGTGACCCACGCCTGAGGGAATTGCCACCCACAGCTCTTTGTCATTCCTTACTGCTGCCTGCCCCCCGCACTCTGCCCCATGCCCCCACCGAGCGTAGAGCACCCAACGCAATGTGTGTTTGTCAAACCATGGAAGTGGGGAAGTGCTGCAAGAGCGCTGTGCGCGACAGGGGCAGGGGGGTCCTGCTGGAGCCGTTCATTCATCAGGTGGGGGGTCACAGCAGCATGATGCGTTATGATGACCACACTGTGTGTAAGCCTCTCATCTCCCGGGAACAGCGCTTCTATGAATCTTTACCACCAGAGATGAAAGAATTCACCCCAGAATATAAAGGTGAGGGGGAGGTGTGAAATAGAAGTCCTCTCATCTCTGCCAAACTTCACCACTTTTACCCTGTCATGGGAGGCAGACTGAACTTATTATTCTCTCATAAGTATCAGCCTGTTTAAGCTCCCCTTAACTCTATACCACACTGTGTTAAGGGAAGACCAATGCAGCACTATTTAAATCAATATCAGCCGACTACTGAAATTGCAAAAAATGTGGCATTTGCAATTTATTAGTTCTTGCTAATAATGATGTTTAGCTTTTATGAATAAATCTGTAATTCTGTCAATCTCTACTTATTATTATTATTATTATTATTTATATATATATATATATATATATATATATATATATATATATATATATATATATATATATATATTATGTATTTTGTTTTTTATGGTAGATTACAAATCCCGATGGGAGAGATCAGTATGAGGCGTTATTGGGATATGCTCCCATTTCATGCAACTTAAAGTACAATTTTAGACATTTTTGAATGTTGGCTTATGTAAAGGTCCCAAATACTGAAGTGTATCCCTCTTATAAGAAATGTCTGTAACTGATGGTCTGCTTTTACAATCTGCTCTGTTTTTTAATAACTATAATTGGTTCAAATTTACCTTGTTTTCTTTTGCCTCTAGACCTAGAGCCTCACTTGCCACCCTCTTCGGTCTCTGAACTCATATAACATCCACACACCTATGATTTATGTTAATTTATAGTGCTGTTTAGCACTCTCGCCTCCATTTTTCACAGCTTACACACCTGCAAACTTAAAGGGATATGGAAGGTTCCTGGATTTTATGATCTATAAAATATAACGGTGTTGTATCTATTTACTTTTATGTATTAAGAAGTGCTTTATAAGCACCGTTTTTACTGCCTAAAAGAAAACGATCCGTCCCCTGTATGGGTCTGCCCACTTCAGAATATGCAGACTCTGTACTCCTGACTGGGCAGTGTCTCATTAACCAATCCGTGGCCCTCTCGGCAACATACTGTTGAAATGTGGTCCCTGATGGGCTACACTGAACATCCAGCCCTACAGAGTCTGTTTTTGCAGACCCAAAAAGGAACTAGGTTTAAGATTTCAGGCAGTAAAAGCTGAGCTTATAAGCTCTTCCTAATAAAATACATACAATTAAATCGATACACAGGTATAGATTTTATATGCAGAGTAAAAAACAGGAACATTCCATATACCCCTGAAAATGCGCCGTGTATGTAAGATTTTAAACTCAGGGCTCTGTGCTTAATATTGTATTCTTTTTTCTTTTTTTTTTTTTTTCTCCCATGTGTACGTAATTTCTGTATAGTGCCACAGAATATGTTGACTTGTTACAAAAAACTGTAATAATAATAATAAATTGTGACTTTTTTGTTTTGAAATAGTATATGGATCTTTCTTTGTTTCTCATACACTATTTTTAGCCGTCCTGGCCCCTTCTTACTCCGTCTGTCTCCCCTGCAGGTGTGGTGTCTGTCTGCTTTGAAGGTGACAGTGACGGTTACATCAACCTTGTAGCATATCCTTATGTGGAGAGCGACGCGGTTGATCATGATGAACCTCCTGAGAGGGAACATATCAGACGCAAGCACTCTCGCCGTGGTCTGAATCGCACGAACAGCATATCATCAAATTCTGACCACAAAGAGGAGCGGCCACTGCCCACTGAAGAGAACACAGAGAGGTACTAAACAGTCCCAAAAGCTTACTCTAGTGTCACACTGCTTCTCTTATCTTCACACGGATCTGATGGATAAAATGCTCTATTATGGAAGCTCATAGGTTCATTATTTTGAAGTGTTTTTAATTTATTGTACGAGTGGAATAAAATTCAAAATAAGAAATACATGTGTAATGGACAAACGTATTCATAATATGAACAAACGTATTCATAATATAGTGACAAGGTGTGTGTGTATATAGTGATATTTTATTTATTTTTTTGTGACAAACCTTTTTAATTGGCGACAAAGCTTTCGATGATGCTCTCCATCAAGTAGCAATACTGTTAAAGATTTAACATGAGCATTGGAAAATGCAGACACTGCAGAAAGGCATAATTAAGTACTTGGTCTATCCAAAACCACCCTTTAGTTCACCTTTTTTATGTGTCATTATTTTTGGATAAATCCATTTTTGCTGAGCTGTTCTCAGGAAGGTCTGTCCTTGTAAAGCTCCCCCTGCATTCAAAGGTGATATATTGAAGGCTGTTTTTCTTTTTTCCCAAAACCTTTTGATCATATATAATGCTAATTGATATTTGTATATTAAACTATAGTCCCAATTAACAATTCTCCCCACACAGTGTCCCGGAGATGAAGAGTCCTAAATTGGAGCTCCAGATGCATTCAGAGATTCCATTCCAGATGCTGGACAGTAACACTGAAGTGAGCTCAGAGAGGATCAGCTACAACCCTTGGAGTCTGCGCTGTCACAAGCAGCAACTGAACCGTATGCGCTCTGAGTCCAAGGAACGCAAGCTGTACAGTATCCTCTTGAACAAAGACCTTGGAGAGGGGGCTGAATGGAAGTAACGGATATACAATATTCATCGAAACGACAAACTATAAATGCACCTAAAGTAAAGAAAGATGCAATCTGTAGTTTCATCCCACATATACTACTGCCAGTTACATTAATCTACACTTAACTTCAGGGGTTTCTCTTTGTCTGGAAGTGATAGTGTTTAAGAAATACAGAACTTCAGTTGCCCTACCATGCTTGTTAGATAGAAAGGAAGGATGATGATCTAAACTTTAGATTAAAAAATGAATTGCTGACCTCTGTTGATTCTATGTTGTAATACAAAACTACAGGTAATAGTTTTACTTTTTTATATAATATAAATCGGTAGGTAACAGTTGTAACAAGTGTTGACCTCAGGGGGTTAAAACTTTTTTACGGAATTAAGTTCTCCTTAACTCTACCTCCTCACCTCCCAGAATTCTTGCTTCTGGAGAATGTTGTCCACCACTTCAAATTCCCATGTGTACTTGATCTAAAGATGGGCACTCGACAGCATGGAGACGATGCATCCGAGGAGAAGGCAGCAAGGCAAATGAAGAAATGCGAGCAGAGCACGTCCGCCACGCTGGGCGTGAGAGTGTGTGGCATGCAGGTACCAACCCAAGATACACATACTGCCAGGTAAAACCTGAGCCAGGTTGGGGATGTATATATATATCTACAAATAAGCTTACACCGGTTCAAAAAGATTGAGCATTGCTAGCTCCCATGCCAATGAAAAGTCAATGGGGGAGGTAGCTTTGTGTATGCAAAAGGCAGTTATACATTATCAGGCATAAGGATATATCAAAACAATGCTTTCTATTGGCTGCAGACTTGCTGTTTTTAAAGTGGTTGCCCTTATCAACACATTTTTGCAATGAGCAACCTTTGAAAAATAATTTGGCATCTTAAATCCGGTTGTTCTTAAAACCCCTTAGACCTGTCTGTCAGCCACTGACTTGGTGATCTTTATCATGGTGGAAACAAGCAGCTAAACTGAAGGCTTTTACTCTAATCTTTGGAAGGGAATTCAATATTTTGTAAATAATAAATATATACGTTTTTCATGGCCAATGCATAATAATACCTAGCCCCTCTTGAACATTACATGGGTCCATTCTAAAGACTGAAAATAGACAAATGATCTGCAGAGTAATATGTAGTGTTGGCAGGCTTCAGATCACTGAAGATTAAGCATGTAATACAAACCTAATTCTTAAAATCTTGACTTATAGAAACATGGCTAGTTCCATATCTGTCCTATTGACATAACCATTTACTACCTGCCTACACATTGTTCTGTTCCTGTAGCTTTTGGTTTAGTTTATTGGTTTGGTATGATAATAGGGTGTCTCACTTGCAGGATTCCTGGTTGTTTCAGTGACCCACCATGACATCTCTCTCCACATTTCCAGGAATCCAGGGCATGAGACACCCTCTTATCACATCATAGAAGAGGTAGGAACCTTTATTTTTATTTTTTACCAAGAAAAGCAAACCAAAAAACTCTTAAATTTTGATCTTTTAATCTGGTTAATTTTTGAGGAAGTAATTCAGAGGAAGGTAAGTGGTAGATGAGATTTTACATTTGGAAATAAAAAGAACCATGTGATATTATAATCTAAATGGAACATGTCCTGAGGGTTTAAGGAGTGTTTGAACACCTTTAAGGAGGCAGTTGACAATATTGTCACTGTGCATTAAGACGGATATAGAAGCAAGAGAAGCAAATATAATTCTGTCACAATACGTAGGATATTGATTCCAAGTACAATCAGATCGCAAGTTTTTTTTTATATGCGCCATTTTTTTATATATGCGCCATTACTGTGTAGTGGAGTGGTAAGCATATCTAGTGTGGTTGTTGACTTCTGATAGTGTTCCTTTTTTAGTTTTTAGAACATATGTGTGATCGCCTCCTAGTGCCAGGTGTCCTAACTGCAGACATACAGCTTGTAATGAAATGTTCCTTCATCTTTGCCTCAGACTTCTCTTGCTGGTGAATAGCTACTTGCAGTCTGTCTGGGAGTAAAACGGCATTAAGGATTTAGAGAGACACTTTGTTAACCTCCTCTTTGGTGTCTCTACAGGTCTTCCAGATGAATACAGGACACTACCTGTGTCTGAATAAATACCATGGACGAGGTTTGAGCACAGAGGGATTCCGCCAGGCCCTGTTCCAGTACCTTCATAATGGGATATGCTTGCGCCATGACCTCTTTGAGCCCATCCTGAGCAAACTGCGCCGCCTAACATCTGTGCTAGAGATTCAAGCCTCCTACCGCTTCTATTCCAGTTCTCTCCTCATAATCTATGATGGGCGTGATCGCCCAAGGGCGAGCTCAGCTGAGGCCCAGGAGCCACCTCCAAAAGTGGACGTGCGAATGATTGATTTTGCCCACAGCACTTACAAGGGTTTCCGTGACGATCCTACAGTGCATGATGGGCCGGACAAGGGTTATGTTTTGGGCCTGCGCAGCCTCATCAATATCCTTGAGCTTATTCGAGATGAGAACCAATAATCTGTGCAGAAGAGGGCAACTAACCTCCACAGCTCATAATACTCTGCCATAGCTCCCGTGCCCATACCACTTAACAATTTGTTGTGTGCAATACCCACGTGGGTCCAGGGGCTCAGAGCGGCAATGCATGGACAAGAGAAACCAACAGAAGCCAAGCTCACGGTGATGGTCCCTCTCTTTACATTTGTTGGCACAATACAAACCAAATTATGATTTCTTTTCTTCTATTTCTGGGCGGATCACTGATCTTCTTGCACTCTCTTTGTTTAATTTTGTTACTGATCTAGAACCCTAAATGTGCAGATGGTGAGTTTCCTCTTTCCATTCCCTGTCTGCCCTACATGGAACCAGGAGTACTCTTTGATTCTACCCCTTCTGCTCCCTCTCTGAAGCTAAAACTCGAACTGTAGTGGAGATAAGTATATTCAAGCAAAGCTTACTTCAACCCATTTTTCATCTTAAAGACGTGAAAACGAAGGTCTTGATGTAAAAACTGGCCCATATGTTGCCATTTTTCTCTTACCTCACCGTTAATCTAGGATTATGCATCTATTGACTCTGTTGTACTACTTCCCATTAACCACTCCCACAGCGCCTGCAGGGAGAAAATGCACTCAGAGCGGATGTCCTGTTTTTTTTTGTATCATTATTATTATTATTATTAGAGACTTGTGGTTTCAGTACCCTTCCACAGAAATGTATATATTTATATTCCTATATAAATATACGTATATATAAAGACGCACATACATATATATATATATCAGACGAAATCTATATATAGAGCTATGTTATACATGCTTACATGTTTGTGATGCCTGTCTTCTTCTTCTCTCTGCTTCTCCAGAGGGTGTTTAAATGTTACTTTGCGTTTTAACATAAACTGTTGGATGATCTGCTTTTCTATGTTTGGTGGGGAACGGAAGGTTAAAGCAATATTCACCATTCAGACTTGAATTCCAATGAATATAACTTAATATCCTCTTATTGCACGAACAGCTCAATATGCTGTGCTAAGCGCGTCAGGATGCGAATACCAATGTTCTGAAAGGATGATAGCCATATTGAATCTGTGATGTCACTTCCTTAGCACCCCCTTGTTTTAATGGTTTTATGAATCTTTAAATTATTACGTAGAAGATGCTAGATTTAAACTTGTAGCACAAAAGTGGATTTAGTTAAAAACCATGTATCGTGCACAGCGTGTCTAAAGAACCACAGAAAAGGACCAAAGTCTCATATTAACGTTTATAAAATTTGTCAATTTGCATTTTAGAGCAAACCCCCACTGTGGATGGATAATTTTGGAGAACTACAATAACAAATAGGCAGATTGTTTTTTCTTTTTGTATGTCGTCACGCTGCTGTGGAAACTGACTTGGTTTTTGCAAATCAGACGTCTGGGTTGAGGGGAGGTGTTGAATGCAGAAGAGTCTTCCAACTTTAAAATGAAAATGAGGCAGATAAAACTGCCAGTGCTTTCATCAGAGCTGTTGCAAAGCTCATTGCTTTACAAGGATACACACTTCTGACAAAATAGTATACCTGCCCAGCTCAGAAAATGAAACCCAGTAGTCAAGAAATTGCATCTAAAAGATGTTTGACTTGTACATTTGTTGCTTTCTACAAACATTTGGCCTATTATCATTTTTTTTTCCCTCTAGTTAACGCCACCATTTTTTGCTTTTAGGGATTTAAAGGGCCAGCATAAGTGACAGATACTGTGAGTATCTCGTTGACAGCTTGTTAGGTCAGGAAACGTGTTTTTAAAGTAAACTGTAAATAAAATAGTTTTAAAATGAATATTACCTGCCTGTTTGTCTCCACCTCCATCCTGTCCCTCCTTACCTTGTTTTTTTTTGGTGTCACCTGGTGTCTGTTTACTTACTCAGTAGTTGTGTATCTTGCTATCCCTGTGCTGTGTGTATGGCCCCCACCTTATAGAATTAGTGATGTCAATGTTTTTTTTTCATATGGTTAATTAACCAAATGAAAATGTCTTCTAAGAAGTAGAGAACTGTCAGCTTCCAGACAGTGCGAGTCCTGCACTAGGAGGAAGGCAGATATATACCCAGCACATCAGGCAGGTTCACATTCATTTTAAACCAGTTTTTAATTTCAGATTACTGTATTGTTGACTTTATAAGGACACTTTCCTTGAACTAACCCATAGTGTACTGGATACTCTTGACCTTTTACTTGTGGCTGCTTCTGCCCCTTTATCCAAGTAAATGAAGATATCAGAAGCAGTATCGGGGTGAACATCCAAAATCTAACTTTTAGTCAATTTGGCTCTTTTTTGTTTATTCTAAATAATATTCATTTGTAAAAAAAAACAAAAAACATTTTTCAATGCAATTTTTTAATTTTCTTTACTTTTTCTGTGTCGCTTTTTAAATTGGAAGATGAAACATGTTCAACCAAATGTTGTGCTTTAGTTTGAATCGGCAAATAGAAATGACATCACCGCTTCACTTTACGCCATATTGTGTTTTTGACATATCGTGTCTGTTTAACTTCAGAGGGGGTGAGTGCTAGTACTTCCTGTACCAGGAAAAAAAGTAGAAGATTCAGTCTGTCTCTTTTTAGTTTTTATCTATAAATATTCTGTGCTAAAATATATATTTTGAGATTTCTTCAAGCCTGACCAAAAGGATATGCAGTACTGGTCCGTGTTCATAATCTTCGTATAAAACATGAACTCTCCGTCCAATGTGTCCAGAGAATTCTAAACATGGCAGTCTGTACCAAACTCGGGAATGGAAAGATAAAGCGGCTTTGTACTCATGGATTCTGCTCAACACCATCATGTAGAGTAGTGAAAATCAAGCAGAAAAAGGTGCAAATCTGTCGTTTTTTTTTTTAAATTATTATTATTATTATTATTACTGCAGTATTGGCTAGTAGGGTGGTCCAGGCTTTTTTTACCTTGACTTTTAGGCTGTACCACAGGATTTATTGAGCTTGTTGGGGACAGGTTATCAGGTTCTGAATGGACAATAAATAACAAGTTCCTCTTGTTAAACTTCTCACTGCAATAATACAAATCCATGTTTTTTATTTTTCCTTGTGGAGTTGAGTAGTAAAAGAAAATGAATAAGCAGACATATTTGCTTGGTCACTGGGATTGTCCAGTGCGGATGCTTAGGATTTTTTTTGCTCCTTTCAGAACCTGCAATTTTCGGAAGCCCCTCACAGCTGTTTGAGGATTGACTGGTTCCTTAAAAACTTGTATAAAACCGTTTAATAGGAATATATTTTAAAAAAACTCAATGTTTTTCCACTTGGTTTTCAGTGCTCTGGTGTAGAGTAGTATTGGTAAAATCCATGTCTTGTTACTGGTTCATAGTGCTATAGCCTAATAGCAGAGAGTCATTACTTCACCCTGGCAGGGTCATAGTTACAACAGACTATAGTACTAGGCATAGTGTTCCCCAAGTGTCTCTGCTTCATATACATGGCTGTCTGTGTGTCCAGTACAAACCCCAGGAGGAGGTGTTATTGGTGTAATGTAGATCGGACATGTTCGTAGGCAGACATACAATATGCGGACAGGAGAATATAAAATAGAGTGCGGAAATAAATCCATCATTTGGAAATATGAACACATTTGTGAGGAATTGAGCATTTTTTTTTTTTTAGAGAAAATACTTATTTTAGCAGATTCTATTGGTGTGGGGAAGCTTTCATGATGGTAATTCTTGATTTATGGAACTGGTCTGAATCAACCAATGACTCCATGCAACCAACACACTCTCTCCTTTCACCATAGAATATATAATAAAAAATAACAGAATACACACCTTATGCATTAAGTCAGCAGGAAATGTGGCATCCCCCAAGCAGTTGCTGCCAAAATAAAGAAAACACACACTCACACTACAAAAAAATGCTTAAATGGAGCCATATAAGAAGTGGTATTAGATTAAAGCAGTAGCTCCCAAACCTCTCCTCAGGGCTCCCGAGACAGGTTTGGATTTTAATGTAACAGTGTGTCTTCAACAGGCCGTGGAGCCTCTAATGTCCTCAACTGTGTTCACACAAAGTTACATTGAAATCCTTGACTGGGGAGCCCTGAGGAGAGGTTTGGGAAGGACTGGATTATAGAATAACCATGCATTGTAGACACATTTGCATGTCCCTGCCCAGTTTCCCAGGTTGCAGTGCTATAACTGTATTTCTTGGCATTCTGAGCACAAATATATGTTTTATTTACACACACAATTGCCTTTAATAAAAAATGTTCGTGCAACATGGAGTGCATTGTACACTGCAGCATTAAGCAGATAATATTGTAAATTGGGTGAGGCGCCGCTACACGATCCATGGGGTGAATCCATAAAAATCCAATAATAAGATCCTGGTCTTCTAGATGTCTGTGACTAGTCACGGCTGGTGTTAAGAAGGGCCCTAAGTCATATATCATAAACATCCTATATTTAAAATCTAATCCCAAAATTAGAATGTACAACATAATACAGCCGCTAGTTTAGTACTAAATATATGCATTTTGCTGCAATTCGGTCTAACATTTTAGTTTCTGCTGATCACCTTCCTGAGATGGGATGAGAGAGACTGAATGCAGAGGGTAGTTTTTTATATCAGTACAATGGAAATGTTTCAGCCAGAACTACCAGTGCTTTCCATAGGAGTAATGAAAAGTGCATTAGTTTACAAGGGCCCATCCCCAGATAAAAGAAAATGGAGCACTGCAGTAGATAATTACATAAAAAAGATACAAATTCAAAGGTTGTTTTTTTATTCTTTCTGAAAGCATTTTGCTCGTGGGGGTGATTTATACCCGATACATAATCCGGCCATAGTGGTGCTTTAATAAGTACAGTAAGGTGTGATGTCCATGTGTTCCAAATACCTTATTATCCCTTAAAGGGACATGGGAGGTTTCTGAAACTATTAACTTTTATGTGCTTTTTTATTGTATTTATTATTATTAGGAAGTGCTTATAAGCTCTGTATTTACTGCCTAAAATCAGATAAATAGTTTCTGTACGAGTCTGCCCACTTCAGTGTATACAGACACAGACTCTGTAGGGATCGATATAATAGTACAGATTATCTCCATACAAATATCTGCTAGTGTAGATAATGATGGATCAATGTGTGACTGTCTCTTTATCTGAGCAAGTGATATATACACTTCCTCTGTAGCGTCTCATAGCCCTGTTTTATCAGTATTGCCTGCTGCATCCCCCCCCCCCCCCCTTATACCCTGTCTTGTTGCTGCTAGAAAAGTATTAAAGGGTCAGTGTAAGCTTCAGACAAAAGGGCTGCACGCTTATAGTTGACCACTTGTTCATTGAAGAAATGTGTGTTTTATAAAGCCAGCATAGTTAATTAACCAGTTAAAAGGAATAAGCATAAGTTGCATCCTGTATATAATTAAAAATTAAACCATGGACAGGTAATGTAATCTGCTTCCAGACAAACAATATGAGTCACAACTGGCAGATGTGAAGATTGCTGCAGTACCTCAGGTACATTAACATCAAATTGTAGAATAATTTGATTTAGCGATGGTGATAAAACACCCATTTATTGAACTAACAAGTGGTGGGCCAGATACTCACAACCCATTGCCTGGAGCTTACGTTACCCCTTTAAAGCCTTACATTGGCATTGCTGGCCCCTCTGCCAGTGAAATGGTTATGAAATGGCCGCTGTATGTCCCATGTGATATTTAATACAGAAACGTGTCCTAAGTCACGCCTTGTATATTCTGCTTCCGTATTGCTGCACTGTTTAGGGTGTAATTTGCTGGAACCCCAATTTGATAGCCAGGAATATATTCTAAAGTATCTGATCTATAATTGCAGTGAGAGCAGATTTAAAGGGACACTGCAGACACAAATTATCAGAGTGCTAATCTGATGCAAGGACCTGGCCAAAATCTTTTCAGAAAGTTAAAACAACCTTTTAATTTATTTACTTCTACGTGCTGTCCATGCCATATCCATTGTAGTATAAGACACCCCCCTGCCTGTGCAATTATAAGGGGGCACCGGATACGAAGACCAACTCTATACAGTGTTAAACAAGTCTGCAGTTTAATACAGTGTTATATATCCCCCATTCTTAATTCTAGTTCTTAAAATGCTCTTGCGACTATTTGTCTTTCCTGTCCCTATAAGGTCAGCACCAGAGGTGCTAATAGAGGTAACTAGCCCCCCTCGCCACTTCTGAACTAAGTTACTAGATATTTTCTGGGAATTATAAATGTTACTGTTATGTTTTTTTTTTCTTTTTTCTGTAATTAAACCATTATCATGACTTGTGCCGTGTTGCTTGAGGTGTTATTTTATACTTTAATGTGCTGATTTCCGCTCAATAATAACTTCTTGTTTGGTGACACAGCATTTGCTAGTTTTTATTTAGAAAAAGCTAAATTTTGATGCCTCTTCTGGTCCCTTAAGGTATTTCTAATACTTTGAAGGTCTTATGTGGCGGGGGCATATATATTACTGGAGCGCAGGGCTTGCAGGTATCCTGAGCATGTATGGCGGAGGGTATGACGCTCCAATGATATAATAAGCTCTTTCCCCTCCTATTCTGTACATTCTCAATAATTAGAGCAGAAGCCTGGGAATAATTGATTTATAGTGTAGAAAAATGATATTACAGACCATATGGGATTGTTTGTTACAGGACACAGGGGCAATCTTTATGGATGTCTGAACACAAAATATTTAGTCTTTGTTCCTGTTGGTTTTAATATAGATCAAATAGGAAAATGCAAATAAAGGGTCATTTACCTCAGTGTAGGTGCTGTTCATGGTGTGAAAGAGCACAAGATTGTATCTGTTACACTAATAATGCCTAAGAAAATCTAAAGTTTTAGGTCTGGTTATAAACGCAGTGTGTCCTGCTTACGGACTGTTCCATGATTAATATCGTGCCGAACCGTGTGCTCAAGATAACTATTTATAGCAGTTTTTCCTCTTAAATGCAGTGAGCAATTAACCCACAACTGTGTTGTTTAGGTGATTCTAGCATTACATTCTCTGCACAGATTAATTTGTGACAGGGTAACTTTTTTTTTTTTGCTTATGCTCTCTGCACAGAGCTATGGGTCTATGTTGCCAGTGACTCATGTAAACACAGATTTAATTTATTAATTGCTCAGTGAAAAAATGACTATTTCAACATGCTTTTAGGAGATCTTTACAGTGGTGTGCTCCAAATTGTGCTGAATTAAGTGCGCATGAGTTTTTATTGACACTTCCTCTTATTTCACCGTGGTCTTTTTTTTTGTTGTTTTAGTGTTAATTTGATTAAATATGATTTATTTCCACTTCTGCAAGACTTCTACAGTGTAGTAACCGTGCGCATATATAAATGCAGGACCGGGCCCTCTTCACGAACGAAAAAGGTCATGGCGCCTATGATGTACTTCTCTCCATTACTGCGCTATACGTTGTAAGTGAATGTTTCATTGAGCTTGGCTGATGCTGCGCCATTACACACAAACACGTGGGCTGGCTCTCATATAAAGTCACTGAAATGCAGTAAAAACTTATAGATTAGGAAGCCCAACCTTGAGATATCAGCCGTGGAACCTTTTTGGGTTCCAAAGGAATTGAGGGAACTCCATATACCCAATTGGGTTCCTGGTGGTCCAGTGAGTAGGATTCACAGCTGGACCCTGGGAACCAAGAGGTCACACCACCCTGCATCCAAGCAGCATTGGGCCTGATCAGTACTTGGATGGGAGATTACCTAGGAAAACCAGGAGCTGTATGCTGTGGCTCACTGGAGAAGGAACTGCCAACCCACTCCATGAATTCCAAGTGGATTAACATGGTATGTTTCAGAGATTCAGACACGACTGAAAGATGCAAACACACGCCCAATTATTTTGCAGTATAAAAGCAAAGTTTGCCATGATCCATACCTCTCCGCCCAATACCAAACCTCAGAATCCCTACTTAGATATTTGGGCCCTCATTCAATTGCAACTTGGCCAATTGAATATGGGTCTAAATAAGCACATAACATATTTTTTTTAAAGAAGTTTTTAGTTAGTAAATATCTATCTAAAAGCAAGATTTTCACTAACTAAAAACTTCTTTAAAAAAATATGCTATGTGCTTATTTAGAGCCCTATTCAATTGGCCAAATCGCAATTGAATTAGGCCCTTGGTCCTTTCCGTGTGTGGCCGGGCACGCTGCTGGCTTTCTGCAGAGGCGTGTGCTCTAGCGCCATCTAGGCTTTATTTAGTGGTAATGCACTATAGTTACATAGAAAAATAAAAATCAATCTTAGGGTTAGGGTGTTTTTGATTTATGTATAGTTTACTTTTATTTTTACTGTTATTATTCTGTGCTGCTCCTGCTGCTTTCTGTGGTATTTTCTGTCGCAGAAGCAGCATGTGCTTTTGCAAAAGCGGTAACACACTGAGTGCTACCAAAACAGGATAGGTTCAGATATTCTTCAGAACCTCTATCCAGGATGATCTGTTCAGTGTATATAGAAAGGCTTATAGAGAGTATAACCTTGAAGTTTTCTTAAGTGACTGGTCATATAAACTGGAACACAGGGTTGGAATTGCTTCCCTAATCAATCAGGTCACAGTTATCTAAGTCCGTGCTAATCATTTTAGTCCTGCAAGGACCTTTCCTGTCCTAGATATCTATATATCACTACGGTAGATCAATCCAAATGAATGAAAAGGAGTAAATCATAGGTGCAAAAGCAGGAAGAACCTGTAGAGATTCAGAAATCCTGGACTGTTGGTACCCAGTTGTCCAGCACTGCCATAAAACAAGCCTTGGTCTCACAACTAAGTATCAAGAGTGCAAGTAGCAATGTAGATTGGGAAACACTTCATATTTTTGTAACAAATTAACATTTCCAGGTGGGGAAGCTTCAGGAATAAAAGCAAGTTAGTTAATAAAGTGTATTTTAGTAGACACTGCTTGTGCCTGAAGGATGCCATGCAGGTGTTGTCCAAACTGATTCCACATTTTTGTCTTCCACACTTCCCACTCGCTTGGGATTTGTTCATTCATTGGTGGATTCAGATAAGATTTCAGCACTGGTCACCCCGACTAGGAAAAAAGACCATATACAGATTTGTGTCCCATTCTCTGTGACCATATGGACGCAGCATGACCGGCACATCTGTCTGTGTTTCTGGTTGTGTTTATCCTACATGGGATAGCTCACAGCTTCATTGAAGTACACAAGCCCCTTCATCACGACAAGGTAGCGATCCAGAAAGGGCAATGCTTTATATTTTAAAATTTGTAATATTGCATCTTACAAATCAAACTGCCTTTAGCTTCCTATTGGTCCATACAGTTAGGTGATGCTTGCTACTTCATGAGAAGCTACACCCATATAACCCAATGGACCATTTGCAATAGGAGATGCATCATGGAGAATCACAACTTGCTGCTGGCCATTGCACTGAACGATTGGAGAGAGGCCAACATGCCAGCCCCTAATGGCAAAAAATAAGTAATGTATAATTGGACTATTAGGGCTTTGAGTATCCTGGATCCACGATAAGTTTTACCACAACTCTGTCCCTGTAATGGAATTAATTAATAATTCACTATAATGGAAGTGATTAAACACAACGGGAACATTATTTAAATGTAATTGTAGGAATTGCTGTTAAAAGGGCCAGTGTGCGTATCTAGTGAAGCACGTATTAGCTGAAGAAATTTGTGGTTATAAAGTAAACGAGAATGCTATCTCAAAACAAAATGGTTTTAAAATACACCTTCCTCCTGGTGCATGACTCGCCCTGTTTGTCTGGACGCCGTCAGTTACCTGACCGTTCTTTAATTAGGAGCTGTGATGTAGACATTCCTTTCATCTGGTTAAATAACCACGAGAAAATCGGACAACAAATAAACATTGACATCACTAATAATATAGCACATATATAGCTGTCGTAATTGCCGGCTTGCCAAAAGTTGTTGGTAACGCAATGTTAAAATTGCAAGCTTGCGCCACAGTCGCTCATCCCGACACATAGTACCCGAAGCACATAGATGGACTGCGGGGCCAAACCGCCGAACTTGAAAGCCCTGCAAAAATACACAAATATGACTCAAATTAATTTACACACTCGCACGCAGCACGGGGAGAGCCTGTGAGTGAGGTTGCAAGTTAATTTGAGGCATATTTTGCCTTTTTTCATGATGGAAATTTGCTGACGCAGAAGAAAAAAATGGCAGACGAAAAAAAAATTAAACAAGACGAAAACGAAGCCAAAGGATGTAAATACAAGCCCTAACGGAAACTAGTAACACTTAATACAAGGCAGTAACATTTAGCTCAAGCCAGTAACACTTACACCAAGGTATTAGGCCCCTAAACTACACAGGCCTATAAAGCACACAGGGGGAGAGGTTCACAATGAGCGCCAAAGGTGCTCACTGCAAGCCACGCATGGGGGTCGCAATGAGCGTCAAAGGGGATCATTGCAAAGCAGGAAAGGTGCGGCTTGCCAAAAACGGCTATGAGCGCTCATGGCGGCCAAAGGAGCTCATTGTGACATACGCAATGAACGCTGAAGGCGCTCAGCGCGGGGCTCGTGATGAGAATCAAAGATGCACAGAGGGCCCATAGTCTCGCATTGTGTGGCAAACAGCATTGCCTGGCTTAAATTTTTATTGCCGTCATTTTTTGACGGGCAAGTTGCTAGTGTGTGTATATATCAATAATGCTAAACCTGCCTTGTTCACTCATTCAAATATAATCCACTATAATTAGTTAAAAACATGTGAGTAACGCATCAGGGGGTTTGAGAAGGAGGCAGAGGGAAAGGAAAAAACGGAAAGGGAAACAGAGAGGGGGGTAGGCAGAGAGGGAGTGTGTGAGGAGGGAGAGAGAGACAGAGGGCACAGAGAGAGTGTGCACACGCATCACACATAGAGAGGGCGCACAGAGCAAGAGAGGGCGCACAGGCACAGAGAGAGAGGGAGCACAAAGAGAGAGATGGAGCACAGAGAGAGAGATAGTGTACACAGAGAGGGATGGAGCACAGAGAGAGGGATGGAGCACAGAGAGAGAGAGATAGGGTACACAGAGAGGGATGGAGAGAGCACACAGTGAGATGGAGCTCAGAGAGAGGGAGAGGATGCACAGAGAGATGGAGCAGAGAGAGAGGGAGAGAGCGCACATAGATGGAGCAGAGAGAGAGGGAGAGAGCACACATAGACAGATGGAGCACAGAGAATGGGAGAGGACGTACAGAGACAGATGGAGCACAGAGAGAGCGCACAGAGCGGTGGAGCACAGAGAGAGAGATGGAGCACAGAGAGAGGGTACACACAGAGAGATAGTGCACAGAGAGAGGGAGAGGATGCACAGAGAGAGGACGAGAGCGCAAATAGAGTGATGGAGCGCAGAGAGAGCACATAGAGAGGGAGAGAGCGCACAGAGTGGTGGAGCACAGAGAGAGGGTTCACACAGAGAGGGAGAGGATGCACAGAGAGAGGACGAGAGCGCAAATAAAGTGATGAAGCGCAGAGAGAGCACACAGAGAGGGAGAGGACGCACAGAGAGATGGCACAGACAACTGAACACAACATATAGATCCATAATTTATGAGGGGCAAGTTACTAGTATAGTATAATGTAATATAATACGACATACATATGTATGCTTGTTTCAGATGCTGGACAGAAGTAGCTCCAGCCTCTTAACAGTTAATGTACAGCAGAACTAGGCTGTGGGACTAATTGACGTCACTTTTAGGTCATCATGAATCTACATTTTTAAATGCTCAGTCCCCTCACTGCCACGCCTATTTTTGTACTTCCGCGTTGCTGGAGTTATCCCCATGGCAGCGGCTGTTCTGGTATCTGATTGGCCAGCAATTCGTCAAATCATCTACATCGTCGTATGGAAGGTGCGTCACCAGCTGATTGGTAACGCTGGGTCTGAGGTAGGCGTCATTGTTGCTTAGATGTCAACAACCAACCAATCATCGCACTGCGTCGCACTGACCGGTTCCTTGACAACCCCGGATAACAGACTGAAATGGCGGTTCCCTTGTGGTACTGGACCCGGCAGCTGAGAGGGGAGCGAGTGAGGAGTAGCCGGAAAAAAGTATTTATGGCCAGGGAATGGGATATGCAGCGTAAATTAGGCAAACGGAAATGATGTTTGACCACGCCCATTCAACATGATCCCGCCTCCCGACCTCTGACTCGGTGACGCCGTTGGTTTGAATGGTGATGAGTTGGAGGAAGAAGAGGAGCAAAGAGGAGCGGTGAGTTCGTCCTCAGGAGGGAGGGATAGGGAAGAAATAAGTATTATATGTAAGGAGAGGAAAACAAGGAACTATATATATATATATATATATATATATATATATATATACACATAATGTATACATAGGGGAGGTTAGATTGATGGGCTTTTTCTCACTGCATTATGGGAGCAGCATATCCTGTGGTTCGTCGTCACTGTTATTATTATGATGTGGATTATTTCCGGTGTTCCCTCCTCCTTGTTATAGTGTGTGAGGGGGATACACTTTCTCTTGAGATAACACATATACATTTCAGTTTAAACTGATGGTCTTGTTTTTGGTCCTTACTGGCACAGGTGGCTCTCAGACTCTTGCTGGCACAGGCGGCTTTCAGGCTCTTGCTGGCACAGGCGGCTCTTGCTGGCACAGGCGGCTCTCAGGCTCTTGCTGGCACTAACTGCGCTATACCAAACCGTACAGAACCACGAGAACCATAGAGTCCACTGTATATCCCATGGGCCCCAAAGGCTCTGATTGGTTGTATATAACACTGTACTAGTAATCACAGCTTTATATTATAAATATTGGGGTATAAGAGAAAGTGATTTGGGGGGGGGGGGGGGGGGGGGGGGGTTACAGTCACTGACCGTGGGTAAACCTTTCACCCGCACAGGGTCTGTGTAACAAGAGATTTTGCCCAGATGAGGAGAAGCACTGCAAGATCTATTTCTCATAAGTATTGCCCCTTAACAGGACACAGTCACCCGAAAGTTGTTTCCATCTTAACTGGCATGAAAAACTTGCTATACATTGTACTAGCCTTTTTTTCTACACAGTAAAGCATTCAGGAGAAATACAGCATTGTTTAGAGTCTAGGCATCTCAGGTGGTGGAGGAGCACTAACACAATAATAGTGAATTTCTCAGGAATCACCACCAAATACTGCAGGGCCCAGATTGTTTCAGTTTTTAGGAAATATTCAGACACCGGATGTGTTACCGTCTGCATATAAGCCCCCATTGATCTATATGTAGTCAGTGTAAGGCTCACTGAAGTGTCATAGCTTCTATTTTGAAAAACGTAATAATCTACAAAATAGTTTTATATTTATATATATATATATATATATATATATATATATATATAATTAAATAAATAGAGCATTTATTTGTTGGACTATTGCAATAGATTAGGCTTTAATGGGAGCAGACATTTTCCCTTTTGTTCCTAAAAGGATTAGAAGAATCCTGGATGGAATGGGAGGAACTTTCTATTGAAATAAGATCTCTATCTTGTTATGTTGAAAGACTGACAATAGATGACCGTAGAACTCAGTGGAAGAGCAAAGACCAGTAGGATAAGCCTCCCCCTCCAGCTACAGACAGACAAGCAGAGTTGGTTAAATACAACTTTTCTAAAAAAATAAATCTTTGAGTGTTTTATAACTGTTCTATGCTTTGAGAGTAAATCTGAGCAGGTCCGGGATGGGGCAATTGGACTGAACATAAATCCGTAACGGAGCTCAGTCATGTGACACTTTAGCCTTTTATAAGTAATGAGACCATATAATGGATGGGGCGGGCGGAGGGACCTGTCTGGCCAGTTGCTGCCAGTAGTCACACCCCAGTTTGTAGTTACTAAGAGCCTGGATATAGATCTGTGTGTACAAGTGAGAGTCTAGTAATCTAGAAAACAAACATATTAGTTGGAGTGATAATATAATTCTTATTATATACTAAAATCTTAAAGATCTGTGATTTCCAACTGCCTGACACAGAATAATGTGTGTGCTCACATACTGTATTGCCACAAAGCCCCAGATTCCAGTCTTAAATTTACTGGATAAAAATATCATATATAAGAAATTAACAACATTAGCCGTGGGGTTTTCCATGAGCCCATTTAACATTTTTAATACATAATACAATTGATGCATTTAATAAATCATGTCATCAATTTGATAACACACCATGAACTAAAATAATGACATATTTAGGGAATATCTTATATATTGTAATAATGAATGTTTCATAATCGGGGATTATGTCAGCGCATTACAATAAAGATGAATAAATTAATTATTATTACAAATTACTACACATCATTTGTAAAGTTGATGTAAGTGTTATATGTTTATTGGTCACAAGAGGTCACTAATAAGCGGATTTCCTTCTGTGTAGTTATATTTTACACAAAAAAACTTGTAAAGCTTGGATTGTTTTTTATATATATATATATATATATATATATATATATATATATATATTCATGGAGAATGTTTAGCAGTATTTATAGTGTTCTCTTTTTTTTTTGATTGCTGTATCTCTTTAGTGTATGTACATATTGCCATAATTCAATGTAACTTTCTTATTTGAAGTATGATACGCATACTGTATTGATTTATAAGAATTCAAATTATGATTATAAAAAATAACCAGATACTAATGTCATTGTCACATGAGAGGTCACTACCCTCCTGCTGATATCCTGGAAGAAGTGTCTGCCCTACTAACCTTTTCATTTCCTCAGCAGGTAAACATGAAGGCTTTAATCCTGGTTGGTGGATATGGCACGAGGCTGCGCCCGCTCACACTCAGTGTGCCCAAGCCATTGGTGGATTTCTGCAACAAGCCAATTCTCCTGCATCAAGTGGAGGCCCTGGTGAAGGTAAGAAACTTGTGCTGGGCACGTTAATCTTTATGGGGCTTTGGGAATTTCCCTGCTTTTAATATTAAAACCAACTACCAAAGTGCTTGATTGCATACCTGAAGATACTTTTATTAAGTGTTCTGTTTTTACTCATGGAAACCTTCCAAATAGTCCCAACACAGGTCTGCCCCCAGCAGCTCATGCACACAGTTTCTATAGTACTGATGTACTAGCCAATGCTCTCAGGATTGGCTAGTACATCTAGTATCAATAGAAACACTGTACGCATGAACTGTATGGGCGGTGCGTGTTGGCACGATTTGGAAGGTTTCAGTGAATAAAAAGAGAGCTTTTAAGCACTTGATAATAAAATGATGTTTGATGTGCATACAAGCACTTAGCCATGTTATTATACTATTACGCACTGGGAGCCTTCCATATCCCTTTTAAAGGGACATAGAACACAGTGTATTGTTTTCTTGTTGTTCAAAGAGTATGTTTTTCATTAACAAAATCTAAAACATGTTTAAACTTTCCTAAAATGAACCGGAAATACAGAACATACTGTAATACAGTGGATATAAAAAGTCTACACACCCCTGTTAAAATTTCAGGTTTCTGTGCTGTAAAAAAATGAGACAAAGATAAATCATTTCAGAACTTTTTCCACCTTTAATGTGACCTATAAACTGTACAACTCAATTGAAAAACAAACTGAAATCTTTTAGGTAGAGGGAAGAAAAAGTATAAAAATAAAATAATATGGTTGCATAAGTATGCACACCCTTAAACTAATACTTTGTTAAAGCACCTTTTGATTTTTATTACAGCACCTAGTCTTTTTGGGTATGAGTCTATCAGCATGGCACATTTTGACTTGGCAAGATTTGCCCACTCTTCTTTGCAAAAACACTCCAAATCTGTCAGATTGCGAGGGCATCTCCTGTGCACAGCCCTCTTCAGATCACCCCACAGATTTTCAATCAGATTCAGGTCTGGGCTCTGGCTGGGCCATTCCAAAACTTTAATCTTCTTCTGGTGAAGCCATTGCTTTGTTGATTTGGATGTATGCTTTGGGTCGTTGTCATGCTGAAAGATGAAGTTTCTCTTCGTGTTCAGCTTTCTAGCAGAAGCCTGAAGGTTTTGTGCCAATATTGACTGGTATTTGGAACTGTTCATAATTCCCTCTGTCTTAACTAAGGCCCCAGTTCCAGCTGAAGAAAAACAGCCCCAAAGCATGATGCTGCCACCACCATGCTTCACTGTGGGTATGGTGTTCTTTTGGTGACATGCAGTGTTGTTTTTGCGCCAAACATATCTTTTGGAATTATGGCCAAAAAGTTCAACCTTGGTTTCATCAGACCATAACACCTTTTCCCACATGCTTTTGGTAGACTTCAGATGTGTTTTTGCAAAATGGCTTGGAGTTTTTTCTTCATAAGAAAAGGCTTTCGTCTTGCCACTTTACCCCATAGCCCAGACATATGAAGAATACAGGAGATTGTTGTCACATGTACCACGCAGCCAGTACTTGCCAGATATTCCTGCAGCTCCTTTAATGTTGCTGTAGGCCTCTTGGTAGCCTCACAGACCAATTTTCTTCTCTTCTTTTCATCAATTTTGGAGGGAGCTCCAGTTCTTGGTAATGTCACTGTTGTGCCATATTTTCCCGACTTAATGATGACTGTCTTCACTGTGTTCCATGGTATATCTAATGCCTTGGAAATTCTTTTGTACCCTTCTCCTGACTGATACCTTTTAACAATGAGATCCCTCTGATGCTTTGGAAGCTCTCTGTGGACCATGGCTTTTGCTGTGGGATGCAACTAAGAAAATTTCAGGAAAGACTAACTAGAGCAGCTGAACTTTATTTGGGGTTAATCAGAGGCACTTTAAATGATGGCAGGTGTATGCTGACTCCTGTTTAATATTATTTGGAATGTGATTGCTGAACACCGCTACATCCCCAGTTATAAGAGGGTGTGCAGACTTATGCAACCACATTATTTTTCTTCTTTTTTTTTTCTTCTCTCCACCTAAAAGATTTCAGTTTTGTTTTTGAGTTGTCCAGTTTATAGGTCACATTAAAGGTGGAAAAAGTTCGGAAATGATTTATCTTTGTCTCATTTTTTTACATCACAGAAACCTGACATTTTAACAGGGGTGTGTAGACTTTTTATATCCACTGTATGTAGGTCTCGCTGCAGACAAGTATGACTCGTACATGTATATTACTGCTCATTGAAATGTTTAATTGTTCAGTATGTACATGTGAACCAGTCCGTTTATTGTGCTCTGAGAGAACAAACTGAAACATTTGCAAATAGCCACTTTCTGATGCAACAAAGAATAATCAAAAAAAGTCTTCATGTCCTGTTTACTGTAACAAACCATTCTCTAGTAATGTATGTGAGTGCCCTCAGCCAAATCCACATTCATGCACTCTGTGGGCAGTGCCAGACCCCCAGGTCCACTGTATACAGTGTTCTCCCCAGCATGATTTAGGACGGTGCTACGCCCCATTAGTTAGAAGTGCTGCCCAACTTGAGAAGCAGATAACGTACATTGTAAAATTATATACCCGCCTGGCTTCTCTGTCATACCACCCCACTGGTAAAATAATTTTGTGGGAAAACGCTGATATACATATATATGTACATACTCATACCTCTTGTCCCTCTTAGCCTCCTAAATGTCCCTCCTTGGAAGGAAAGTCCCACATTTACTTGTAAATCAATTTGTAAGGTCTGATTATGTCTCACTTTCTCTGGCACCTCCTGTTGTTTTCTCTCTGTCCAGGGGAAAGACAAAAGCCTGAAGGCTCAGTCCTAGTATGTGTGTGTATGTGTGTGTGTATGTGTGTGTGTGTGTATATATATATATATATATATATATATATATATATATATATATATATATATATATATATATATATATATATATATATATATATATATATATATATATATATATATAAATTAGCAATACACAATAATTGCCGAATGAATTGTTTTACTCTTCTCTCACTGTCCTTTTGCAGGCGGGGGTTAATCACGTGATCCTGGCAGTCAGCTACATGTCAGACATGTTGGAGAAAGAGATGAAGGAACAGGAGAAGCGGGTAAGCAATCAAAGGAAAATAACTTGGCACTGCCAGGCTTCCTATTCTATTTATCAGTTTAATGGTAGAAAAAACAAACGGCATTGTGTAGAGGAATTGTCCGTAGATGAAGGTCAGGACTAATGTCCCACTAAGTTATCTCTAACGTATTCATTTTTTGGAGATCCAAATGAGGAGATTAAAATGGTGCAGGGCCTAAAAGACACAACTTATAAGGAAAAACTTCATGCCATCTATATGTTTAGAAGAAGAATGGATATGAGAGAAACTTGAAAATATATCAAAAACATCTAATAAAGGGAAAGCTTACCGGTATTTGTGAAATACTATTCTACACAATTACTCACAAGTGTATGGCACAGTCTTCCAATGTACATCTTAAACAACTATTGTACTTTTTGAAGTAATAAGCTTTGGCAGCTATGTAAGTTTAGGAGCATAAAAGCATTTTTAAAGAAAATGTGTATTTAGGAGATATTGTCAAGGATTCCATCTTGAACTGTTAGTGTGAGGAGGTGGGTAATCCTACTGCAGGTAACAGTTCTTTCATTCTTCCAGTAGTCTAACTCTTCATTAGTCTTTTAAAGGAATTCAGGAAGGCTTGGGCATAGCATACAGAGATCATGAGAATTAACTAAGCCAAAACTTTAAGGTAGATAGAATAGGCAGGTTTAATAGGTCTTTAGCTCACTACGGTCTCACTATTTTTTTATTTATTTTTTTCAGTTGGGAATCCGAATCTCAATGTCACATGAAAAGGAGCCTTTGGGTACAGGTAAGTTAGGACGTGCATCTCTAGTACGTGTAACATCGGTTCTAGAGCCTACTCCTGCATTGCAGCCATCAGTCTGATAGCAACTTAGATAAGTTTAGTTACACCTAAACCTAGCTCAAAAGGACACTGGCAGATTACACTTTAAGGATATGTACAAATCAAACCCTTAAGATTGTCCAATCTAAGTTTCCGTTTCGGGTAAGTTGCTGGTTCTAATATAATCTTCTTGTTTTTCTGACTCTGATCTTTTATAAATACAGCTGGACCACTGGCCCTGGCTCGAGATCTCCTGATGGAAAACCCGGAACCATTTTTTGTCCTCAATAGCGATGTTATCTGTGACTTTCCCTTTGAAGATATGGTCAGGTTCCACAGGCACCATGGGAAGGAGGGCACCATTGTGGTGAGTAGAGGCAGCCATTTTACTCCTGTCTGTCTCCGGCAAATGTATGTCCGGTGTGTTACTGACCGAGTAGTCATTCCAAGAGGTGTGAATTACATGTGCAATGATTTCATACTACTAGAGCAATGGGCAATTACATGAGAGATAAAATTCAACTATAAGTACAAAAATATGCACAAAACCCCAAAGGTAGAATATTTAATTTATGGTTATTTGATGACGGTGACAGAAGATGGAAGGGAGTTATATCAAACCGCAGCAGATAAAGGTCGGCGCTAATGTCTCTCTATAGAACCCTAGTCATAGAGGTACTAATTTCCCTCTATAGACCCCTGGTCAGAAATAGAGGTACTAAGGTCACTCCTAGTCAGACCTCACCTAGGTACTATGTTCAGTTTTGGAGGCTGAATCTCCAAACGGATTTGAATAATAAAATAGAAACATTCAAAGGAGGCGACTAAAATGGTGCAGGGTCTTTAAGAGACAACTTATATTGAAAAACGTTACAATCTCATTGCAGGTAACCAAGGTGGAGGAGCCCTCCAAGTATGGAGTGGTTGTGTATGAAGCCGAGACGGGAAGCATCCAGAGATTTGTGGAAAAACCTCAAGTATTTGTGTCTAACAAGATCAACTCAGGACTTTATATCTTCTGTCCCTCAGTGCTGGATCGGATACATGTAAGAAATCGAAAAAAATGTAATAATTGTCATCAGCACCTCAGCCAGCCCTGAGAAGCCAATGTCGGTATAGCTTAAAGTAACACAAAGCTCCCAGGTATTGCAGAAATAAATATAATGCGAGTTGGTTGTGGTAAAAAAATGGAGTGGAAGTGTTAGACAACAGTCTGAAAGTTGGGTATTTTAAGCATAGACTACCCAAAAAGATCCTCCCACCCTGTAGCTGACTTTATCGAAGGCCATTTCTGAATTCTTATATTTGAAAGGATGCAATAAACAGAGGCATCAACTGGGCATGCTCTTCTTTCATGAGTTGTACTAATCTTATTCATACCAACTGGGCATGCTCTTTCATGAGTTGTACTAATCTTATTCATACCAACTGGGCATGCTCTTCTTTCATGAGTTGTACTAATCTTATTCATACCAACTGGGCATGCTCTTCTTTCATGAGTTGTACTAATCTTATTCATACCAACTGGACATGCTCTTCTTTCATGAGTTGTATTAATCTTATTCATACCAACTGGGCATGCTCTTCTTTCATGAGTTGTATTAATCTTATTCATACCAACTGGGCATGCTCTTCTTTCATGAGTTGTATTAATCTTATTCATACCAACTGGGCATGCTCTTCTTTCATGAGGTGTATTAATCTTATTCATACCAACTGGGCATGCTCTTCTTTCATGAGGTGTATTAATCTTATTCATACCAACTGGACATGCTCTTCTTTCATGAGTTGTATTAATCTTATTCATACCAACTGGACATGCTCTTCTTTCATGAGTTGTATTAATCTTATTCATACCAACTGGGCATGCTCTTCTTTCATGAGCTGTATTAATCTTATTCATACCAACTGGGCATGCTCTTCCTTCTTAGTACCCCCATTGAACAAGTTAATCATCTAAGATAACGTTAGCTGCAGTCAGGAGACTTTCATATAGCGTTCTCTTAAATAACTGAGCAAGGAGACAACTGAATGGGTCGTTCATGGGTATTAGGGCTTTTCCCAGATGGCATTGCTGGGGCAGCTTGGGTGCTGGACATGATGATGACATGCTCTATGCCTTCTCCACAGCTGCGTCCGACCTCTATAGAGAAAGAGATCTTCCCAGCCATGGCCCAGGAGGGACAGTTATTTGCCATGGAACTGCAAGGTGAGCACGAAGAGCCCTCGAGGGTAGAATCCAACTATAAACTGGGTTAAAGCATTCTCCAGAATCCTTTATTAAAGGACCTCTTTGTGAACTATTTAACAAACTAATGACATTAGCAGCTGTGTAAGCTATGAGCATAAAAACCTATATCTAAGAGAGAAAAAATGCAAGTAGAAAGTTTCCATATTGTCTGGTTGAATTATATATTTTTTTTCAAGAAATATGGCCCTTTTAACTTGCAATTTTTTATGTATAATGCAGAAACTTTACATTAAATCTAAACCGTGCAATTGTTTTCTCTTTTCTGGTTGTCCAAACTGCAACATTTTGTGTGTTTCCATTGTTTTTTAATTTAAATCAGACAAGAAAATACAGGCGGCTCAAACATATTTTTATCTGCCTATCTGTTTAGGTGTTAATTGTCCTAAATTAATACAACTTTCCTTTGGGGAGAACACCTTCTGTATTGTATGAAACATTTGTAGTACAGTGGATATGGAAGTTTTTTTTTGGGGGGGGGGGGGTTACTACTTATCTAATATCCCTGTTTATCTATTTACTTTAATGTACTTTATTCCAGTAAGAAGGGCTTATAACATCTGTTTTACTGCCTAAAATCACACAAATATTACCTGCATGGGTCTGCTCTCTGCAGCTCACCAAGACACAGACTCTGCTGTGCAGTGTTTCATGCTAACCAATCCGTGACAATCTCTCTAACATGCTGCTGAGACGTGGTCACTGATAGGCTAGGACACTGAACTCCAAATCCAGCACTACAGATTCTGTTTTCTCTTTTTTATACAGTATTGGATTTACACAAATACTAGGACTGGCACAGGGTGGGGCTGTACTCAGGGCAATGGAAATGAGCTGGCATGAAGTGCTCGGGCATGACCGTCCAGCTTGCTATGATACTCAGGTATATTTTGTGTGTGTTGCAGGGTTCTGGATGGACATTGGTCAGCCCAAGGACTTCCTGACCGGCATGTGCCTTTACTTACAGTCTGAGAGACAGAAACATCCCGAGAGGCTCCACTCCGGACCGGGGTTTATTGGGAATGTTCTGGTGGTGAGTGCGGATGAGCATGCCCTTGTATTTACCATGTTCTCCCAATAGAGGACGATCTGAGCTTGGTCTGTCCCTGACAAGTCACTAAGCTGGAGAGAGGAGACATTTCTGGTACCATGTTAGTCTGTGGAGCTTTTTTAACCCTTTAATAGAAGTATCATGTGACACATTTTGCTTTTCAGTGATATCCTGTTATTCTGTTACTCTGATCTGCAGATTACATCATCTGGTAACAGCAAAAGGCTGCTGCTTGGACTGGAGAAAACGTATTTCTCTCTCTACCAGATTTTCAATAAAAAGCAAATGTTTGTGTGTCGTCCAGATTAATTTGTTTATTTTTCAAAATGCACAAATCTAGGAGTATACATATAATATTGTATTAAAAAGAAAATTATAGCTCCAAAGTGCCCCCAACTCATCCTGTTTTTTCTATTTCTTAAGTAAGCCCGGAGATTCCAAGCCCAGTGTTTGTGTCCGTGGAAATCCAAACTAGTAGAAAAAAAAATAAAAAATCCCTTTTATGTCGCTTTCTAACTTATTTTGTACAGAATGTTCAGAAAGTGAAAACCAATATTGGATGGGTTAATGGTCACCTCAGCTTAATTATCACATGGTCCTTCTATGGTTCTGAAAATGGTAATTACATTAAAATGAAACCATTATGATCTACTACTCAGATACATTATGTTGTGATGCTGTTTGGATCATCTGCAGAAAGAGAAGGGGATGTGGGGAAGTATTGGGATTCCTCCGCTAAAAAGACATTCTTTGTACACAAGCTCTATAAACTACCATGAACTGAAAGGACCACTAAATAATAGTTAGGTAATGCTTGATAAGATATATATATATATATATATATATATATATATATATATATATATATATTATTTTTTTAATCTTTAACTGTGCATTTTAAACCATTAATTACTATATTTCAGTTATCACCAGGCTGCATAATCTCCTAATCTCCACACCTTTCTCCTCCCTGAATGAAGTATTGTGGCTGGAGTAGACCCACCCTCAGATCCGGTTATGCTGCTCCCTGCTACTAGACATGCGCAAACACTTTGTGGTCACTGTTGTATTTGGGGTATACTAGTTTAGAACCTTCCCCAGAGGTGACTCTACTCCAGACACAATACTTCATTCAGGGGTGGAGAGATATGATACTTATAGCCTGGGAGAATGTTTGAAGAATATATATTTTTTTTTTTTTTATGCACAGTAAAAGTTTAATAGTTTTTTTTTTTTTTTTTTTCTTATCCAACCCAACATAACTATTCTTTATATCTTTCCCGTAGTTGGAATCACTTTAGTATAAGCAGACCCAGCTTATAAAAAGCATGTGCAATTTATCATTACTGCTCTACATCACATTTCACTTTGAGGGTTTTTCTTTTTTTTATAGAACCAAGTTATTACTCTGTTATCACTAACGCTCAAATGGCAATCCACTGTCTTTACTAACGCCAAAAACTGTCCGGTTAGTCTTTCTATTTAATTAGACATTTAAGTCCCAAATAGAAAAATATGGGGACAAGCTATCTGGGACTCCTTATACATTGCAATACCTCCTGCGTTGCAGCTCACTGTAAATCACTTGGAAGCTCTCATCATTGTTTTGTGACTTTACGCGTTTGATTGGCTGCTCCGTGTGGTGGTGCAGAGCAGCGTCCATCTGGTAACTGTATATTCCGGTTACCTTGTGTGTGAACGGATGGACAGACTAGTGACTTAATTCACATTTGCTGCCAGATAAATCTCCCTATAACATGACCTGCATTTGTCCCTCAAGTCTGTTTCTTGTATTCTCTGCTTTGCCCATTCCTCTCTTATAATCTATATCCTTTATACAGCTTTTTCTTTCTTACTTCTCCCACCCGCAATGTCTCCCGATCCATTGCCTTATTCATGATTTGGCCCTTTTCTCATAGGACCCCACTGCTAAGATTGGGACAAACTGCAGTATTGGGCCTAACGTGACCATCGGTCCAGGAGTAACTGTGGAGGACGGAGTACGGATCAAGAGGTGTAACATTATGAGAGGCTCCCGGCTCCACTCACACTCCTGGCTCGAGTCCTCTATTGTGGGATGGAATTCATCTGTGGGACAGTGGGTGAGTGTCTGTCCCATGTGTGTAGTTAGTGATGCAGCAAAGATTCCTATTAATGAAAATGCAATTGATTATTTAAAAAAAAAAAAGAAGCTAATTTTCTACTGTTAACTTTAATAAGAGAAATGGAGTTGACAGCAGATAAGAACCAACTGGTAAATCTAATCTGTTCATACTACTATCTATGCTTATTTCTGGCATGCTTAAATTGTTTAACTGTGTTGGACTCTACCATTTCTACTGTACGAGTATTATTATTAGTTGGTGTGTGTGTGTATTTACATAGATATAATGACACCGTTTCACTTAAATGCATATTTAAGTTTCCTGGATTATGAATGCATCCGATCCAGGAAAATCATTTGTGTATGCAAACTTCTTTTTTTTTTTTTTTTTTTTTGGACAATCAGTAGAAAGCAGACGTTAGCTGATCGATTTGTATTCAACCCTGGGGTTCATGGGTTGCAAAGCAGCCTGGGATATGTAGTCACTTTCTCTCTATCCTTGTGCTCTTATTCAGTTGTGAGCTCAGACCCCACCCAACCATGTGATTCTGTCCTGCAGCAAGTACTTCCTGTGAAAGGTCAAACTCCTGTATCTGGCTGCTTTCCTGTGTGTATTTTATGTAAGCTTCCTGTGGGTGTGCAAAGCTGGATTTTACTTTTCTCCCTATAACTATGTAGGTATACTGAGCTGACCTATACAAGATATTTTTCTGATAATCACTGACTGTTTCTTACCAAACATTTGTAACCCAGGAAACTTATATATACCTTTTTTTTAAGTCTCTGTAACTGTACTAATTTAACCTTCTATTTGTCCTTACAATCTCCCAAGGGGAGTCGATGAATGACATTGGATAAAGATGGTTACAGAGAGGGAGGCTGTTTTCAAGCAATACTGTATGCTTAAAGGGACACGGAAGAGCTATGGATTTCACTAGAACTGTAATAATGTACCTAGGAACAGATTTACTTTTATAATCCCCTCTCTAAAACTCACAAGCAGAAACAACACTGTAAGTCCCAGTCCCATCTTCTCTCCCTCTCACTACTCCTTCTCCTGGCTGCGGGAGATATATCCCCTAACCCAGGTCCCTCACTCATCTCCACTCGCTGTCAGCCACGCTCTGGTTCATGGCCAGCAAACACCCGTAACACCCAGAATCTGATACCCATTACATGTCACAAACCCTCTACTCTACCTTTCTCCTGCGCCCTCTGGAACGCACGGTCTATCTGCAATAAACTCACTTTCACTCACGACTTATTCATCTCCAACTCCCTCAATCTATTGGCTCTCACGGAAACCTGGCTCTCATCCTCAGACACTGCCTCTCCTGCAGCACTCTCTTATGGTGGTTTTCACCTCAGCCACACACCTAGACCTGGGAACAAACAAGGTAGTGGTGTGGGTGTATTACTTTCTAGTCGCTGTACATTTCACCTCTTACCCCCTGTCCCATCCCTCCAATTCTCATCCTTTGAAGTGCATACTATCCGCCTCTTCTCACCTTTCTCTCTACGTGTTGCCGTGATCTATCGCCCCCCAGGCACTTCCTCTCAATTTCTTGATGACTTTTCTGCCTGGCTCCCTCACTTTCTCTCCTCCAATGTTCCTTCACTGGTACTTGGAGATTTTAACATTCCCATTGACACTCCTACCTCCCCAGCAGCAGCCAAACTGCTTGCACTCACCTCTTCCCTCTGCCTCTCACAACTAACAGATTCTTCTACTCATCATGCTGGACATTCTCTAGACCTTATCTTCACCAACCTCAGCACAGCCTTCAACCCAGTCACCCATCCACTCCCTCTATCTGACCATCACTTACTTACCTTTAACCTCACCTCTTCTTCCTCCCACCACCCCTCTCCTACCCCTGCCACCATCACAAACAGAAACCTGCTATCACTTGACCCTATTCAGCTCTCCATTAATATCCAACCCCTTCTCAGCCCCATCAACTGCCCTGACACTGCCATCTCACTTTACAACTCTACTCTCTCTTCCATCCTTGACACCCTCGCCCCCATAACCACACGAAGACACCCTCGCTCTCTTCCACAACCTTGGCACACAACTCAAACACGATACATCCAGAAGTGCTCCCGCACCGCTGAACGGCTCTGGAGGAAATCACGCACTTCTGCAGATTTCCTCCACTACAAATTTATGTTAAGCTCCTACTCCTCTGCCCTCAACCTCGCCAAACAACACTACTTCATATCACTAATATCAACCCTATCCTCTAACCCAAAGCATCTGTTCGCAACATTCAAAACTCTCCTCCACCCACCACCTCCTCCCATCCCTTCCTCTCTCACAGCTGAAGACTTTGCCAACCACTTTGTTCATAAAATCGAAAATATCCGCAATGAACTCTCATCTCACAGTGGCTCACTCACTCTACCCTCTCAACTAACCAACCACACCCAGTCTTATCCCTCCCCCAATCCAACAGCCACTTTGAATTGCTTTGCCCCAGCTACAGAGGATGAAGTCGCTAGCCTGCTATCATCCACTTGCCTCACTACATGTCCCCAGGACCCTATTCCATCTCAGCTCATCCCTCCCCTCTCTACCACACCAACCCCAGCTCTCACACACATTTTCAACCTTTCCCTAACTACCGGCAAGTTTCCATCTTGTCTAAAACACGCCACAATTACACCCATCCTCAAAAAGTTCTCATCTGACTCGGACATTGCTTCTAACTACCGCCCTATTTCTCTACTTCCTCTGGCTTCCAAACTGCTGGAGCGTCTTGTCTATACCCGCCTTACCAGCTTTATCTCCTCTAACTCCTTTCTTGACACCTTCCAATCCGGCTTTCGGCCCCAACATTCCACTGAGACAGCTCTCACTAAAGTCACCAATGACCTGCTTACTGCCAAGTCAAAAGGTCACTTTTCTATTCTCCTTCTTCTAGATCTCTTTGCTGCCTTTGACACTGTTGACCATCCGCTTCTACTCCATATCCTCTCCTCCCTCGGTATTCGAGACACTGCTCTCTCGTGGTTCTCATCATACCTACAAAATCGATCATTCAGTATCTCCTTCTCTGACACCTCTTCTTCTACCTACCCCCTGTCTGTTGGTGTACCCCAAGGATCTGTCCTAGGCCCCCTCCTCTTCTCCATCTACACTTCCTCACTTGGTACCCTTAAAAACTCTTTTGGGCTGCAATATCATCTCTACGCAGATGACACCCAAATCTACCTCTCAGCACCAGATCTATCCCCCTCTCTTCTAACACATGTCTCCAACTGCCTCTCTAGTATATCCTCTTGGATGTCCACCCACCATCTCAAACTCAACATGTCTAAAACTGAACTCCTAATCTTCCCTCCCTCTCCCACCGCGTCAATTCCTCACATCTCTCTCACTGTCAACAAAGACATCATCACCCCCTCCTCCCAAGCCCGTTGTCTTGGGGTTCTATTGGACCCCACCCTGTCCTTCATCCCTCACATACAATCACTAACTAAATCTTGTCTTCTCCATCTAAAAAACATCTCCAGAATTCGCCACTTTCTTACACAAGACACAACTAAAATCCTTATACACTCTCTCATCATCTCTCGACTGGACTACTGCAACTCGCTACTTGCTGGCCTCCCCACCACCCGACTGTCTCCACTTCAATCCATTATGAATCCCTCTGCTAGACCCGTCTTCCGTACACAACGTTCAGTGTCAGCATCACCTCTCTGTCAATCTCTCCACTGGCTTCCCATAGCCTCCAGAATAAAATTTAAAATCCTGACCCTAACTTTCAAAGCCCTCAACAAGAGCACTCCCCCATACATTTCTGGCCTCATCTCCAAATACTCCCCCACACGCCCTCTTCGCTCTGCTAATGACCTTCTTCTTTCCACAACTCTTGTCACCTCTTCTCACTCTCGCCTTCAGGACTTTTCTCGTGCTGCCCCTATTCTCTGGAACTCCTTGCCTCGCTCCACCAGATTATCCTCCAACCTCAAAACATTCAAATCCTCTCTAAAAACACATCTCTTTGTGTTAGGGTGGAAGGTGATACGCTTCTTCACTCTCACCTCTCTCTCCCTCTTTTTCCTCACACAATACCTTCAGGATGTAAGTCTGCGAGTTTCAATCCCACAAGGTGTTTTAGGGAAAGCACCATGGTCACTGGATTCCAAACTCAAAGACAGGGCCCTCCTTGTTTTATTATGTGTTAATTTGTATGTATCTTTGTCTTGAATGTATCTTATGTACAGCGCTACGGAATATGTTGGCGTGTTATAAATAAATGATAATAATAATAATAATCAAGAAGTGCTTATAAGCTCTATTTGTATCTGCCTAAAAATCATAGTTTGTACCTGTATGGGTCTGCCCTCTGTAGCTCATGAATACACAGACTGAAGTGCAGGGTTTCAAATTAGTCTGTCTGTGACCTATCTCATGTAGCAGAGTGTTATCACTGATTTGGTTACTATGATACAGCACAGAGTAGAAACCAGTTAGGAACTATTAAGATTTTTGGCAGGTAAGAGAGCTTATAAGCACTTCTTAATAAAATAAAGTACATAAAAGTAAATAAATACACAGGGATATATAATCCTAATAAAATCCAGAAACTTTCGGTGTCCCTAACACACCACACATCTATTTACCCAATTTTTTTTTCCATTTTGCTGGTTCTTTGTTGAGGTCACAAGATGTCTCCCGTTTGCCCCCAGGTTCGCATGGAGAACGTGACGGTGTTGGGAGAGGATGTGATCGTTAATGACGAGCTTTATCTGAACGGCGCCAATGTCCTTCCTCACAAGTGCATCTCAGAGTCTGTGCCGGAGCCGCGGATTATCATGTGATCCCTGCCCCAGGATTTTGCCTGGTACCCTCTGTGCTGTGTACAGGAGCCAGGGCTGGTTACATGGCAACTGGGCACCACAGGATTGTGCCTCCTGTCAGTATAGGAACTATTTAACACTATAATTGCCACTGGGACTCAGCACCTGCTGCAGAGGGGTGTAGATTTCCAGCCGTCCCAGTCCCTATATGAGCGGTGCCTTTTCTCCCTAATAAGGGACTGATGGACTTTCCCAATACGTGTCTGCCCTGCCTCTTCCATCTCTGGGATACGTTACAGTTGTTTTAAGTCACTTTTGTACAGCTCTCGCTCTCCTTACAGTACCTAGGTTATTAATGGGACTGCTCTATACTGCCCCCACGGAGCCGGGGGGGGATCCTTAGTATATATTATGTCAGTTCAGTGGACAGTTTCCTATAAATGAGGGTCTCGGCCACCCCTCACATGCTCTGTCAGATTTGTTCTTATGTGAAAATCATCTGATTGCACCATGCTCTGCGAATCGGGCAGAGGGTGGCACAGCGGTGCTCATAGTACAGGAATGAGAGGTTCACAAATAAATAATATTGGTTGTTGTTTAAAATATTCACTTGAAGGGTGGCACGACCTAAGTGCGTTTGACACGTGCTCAACGATAGGGTGCTGCTGGACTACAGGTAAGGTGGGCTTAGGGGTCCTAGTCTGGTTTTAGGGTTAGGGTTTTTTGGGGTTCAGGGCGTTAGATCCATTTTAAAGCTTGCACTCTTATCGGCGAGCATTTGACACTCACTTTTCAATGGCTCGCTGCTGTCTGTGTGCGCTACAGTTGGGGTGCCCACTTGAAGTGTTAGGTAATTGAGCCCGAATGCTGCGCATTTTAAGCACATAATATCTATTCGGGAGCTCTGTCTTCACCAATCCATTAATTCTCATGATGGAGGGTAAAAGAATAGAAGCATACAATGTAATGGTGACAGATGTCTTATTAGTCTAGTCATGTATACTTATAGAATGTGGGTATGGTTCTTCTTTACCCCACCCAATCTAAGAGTTAATAAAAGGCCCAAGATACGGATACATTGGAGGAGAGGGAGCTCCTATATAGATCATTTATGATTTTAATTACTGGAACCTTTGCTGTGTCCATTTAGTGACAAGGTTATGCAGAATTTCTTTATATATTTTAAGTATAACTCAAAATTTCAAAAGGGATAAAAACATTTTCTTAAGATTTACAGTAACAACAATGTGAGGGGTAGAAGATGCAAATGTAATACTATGAAAGGTGGCAGTAATATGGTATAATCTTCCAGTGCAGGTAGTAGAGACAGATAAACAAGTGAGGTATAATTATATATATTTTAGGGGAGCCTTAAACTAATGTGAAAATCAACAAACATGTTTTAAAAAGAACATTTTAAAAATTGTAAATTATTTTTTTGTCAATGGGGAAAAACATTAAAACATTTTAAAGTTGCAAGAAATGCATCAGTTGTACCGCTGTCTGTTATCTGATTGGCTGGTGCAGATTCTCACACTTCTATTGCTGGGCATTGGGTGACAAAGACTTGATCCTCTGAGCAGTTTATTAAACATGGAGAGAAAGGAAACATTTTCAGATATAATAAGAACATTTATGTGTTCTACATGTTCCTTAAAAATGATTCCAATGAAAATCACCTTTTATATTCAAGGGACTGCAAATAGATACAGAATATTATCTAACACTTCTGCTCAAAATTTTAATAACTGAGCTTGAAAACTTTGCTACCTAATGAGCCACAAGAGCATGCCCAGATGGATAAATAAGTATGAAGAGACCTTATCTCTCTCCCTGCGGTTCACAGGTGTTAATCATAGGAGAGAAGGAGGATCTAGTAAAGTAAATGACGCTTTAATTACCTAACACTTTAATACATATTGAATCATAGTAATTTATATTTGTACTCATTTCTACAATAACTGGGGCCCTTAATGTAGTTTTTCTACACTATAGGCGACTCCTTTTTCAGCTGCATCTTATCTCCAGTCCGTCCGATTTCCTCAGAGCAAATAAGGAAAGAAAAAAACAGGTCTTAGCAGGATAAATAATTTAATGTTCATTCTGTGTCATCTCACAGACACACACAGGACACAGATAGAAATGATACAAACATCTGGCTGTAAACAGAGCCTTCGGGACCCTCCTCACCAGACCCCAGAGGGGCTGCACCACAAGGCGGATAAAGTGCAGCGCTCACCGGGACTGAACAGGATGGCGGCTCGAGTCCCTGGAGGGTTCAGATTGTAACACAGCAGCTCCTGGGGAGGCAGCAATAACAGGGAGAAAGTGACCCAGCAAAGGTCCCTGCACATACAGAGAAATAATATAGTTACAGCTGAACACTATGGGTCTCATTCAATTGCGATTTGGCCAATTGAATAGGGCTCTATATAAGCACATAGCATATTTTTTTTACAGAAGTTTTTAGTTAGTGAAACTATATCCAAAAGCGAGGTCTTCACTAACTAAAAACTTCTGTAAAATAAATATGCTATGTGCTTATATAGAGCCCTATTCAATTGGCCAAATTACAATTGAATGAGACCCTATGACTGGAAGTTAGATAATTGAGCTTAAAAGTTGGGCAAAAGACCTCACTGTAGTAGTAAGTTTATTGCACACAATTAATTTTCTCATCATTGGGGGGGGGGGGGGGGGGGGGGAGGGGTGTTTAAAGCATAAGATCATAAAGTTATTACAAAACAGAATAATAAGACTAGAATTTAAAAATCTCTGTGACTTATTTGTTCAATGATGCTCATCACTTCCCACAGAGATAATGTTGTTTGGCGAAGGGGCGATCTTTTTGTGTAATTTATGCTTCAGCTGCCCAGCTTTCAAGCTCCATTAACATTTCCCCTCTACATGGTTACTAGCAACCAGTTATTAGATGGATATGTATACGTACATAAATGGGACCTTTTCTGTGTCCTTTCACTACAATTACACCCCCCACCCCCCTCCAATGTGAAGGAAGCTGTATTTCCCAGCTTGTTAAAATAACTAAAAATAAAGCTGTAAACTCATTGAACCCTTTAGTGAAGGAGCCCACGTCTCCCTGGGTCCCGGTGCCAGGGGCTAGGTGGCCGCCGGCTTCTCGTAGTCCTCTACCCCTGTGATGGTGGCCTTGCAGAAGAAGCAGTCCTTGTTGTTCATTAGATGCTGGTTGATGCAGGCTCTGAGAGAGAGAGAGGAGCTCCATTACTGGCTGGAAACACAACATGGTTCACAGTAAAACCACAAAAAAATGCAGCCCCCCCCCCCCCCCCCCACATCAGGACCTGAATTATTAATTATAGTCTGTTGATGGACATTGTAATTACTTCCAATATTTAAAAAAACAACTAATAATAAAACAAGAAAATGCTTAAACGGCCATTAAATCAACTTAGCGGAACACCCCCATTAGGCTCCAAGCAATTCGCGTAAGATACAAACATGGAATCCTTCAAGCACAAGCAAGTGGAGTCACAGATTATATGAAACTAGCCACTTGCCCGTCAAAAATGACGGCAATACAATTTGAAGCCTGGCAATGCGAGGTACTCCCCCCCACTACTTTACAGGCCTCCTAAGGAGCGCCTTTGGCACTCATTGTAGGCCTCAGCCATCTCGCAACTTTTGGGCCCTGTTATTGCATTGCGAGCCTCCCTGACCCCCCCCCCCCCTTCTACTTTCCTGGCTCATTGCAGGCGTTTGCCAACCCGCAAATTTGGTTCTCGTAATGAGTGCCTTTGGCGCTCATCTCAAGCTTCGCAATGCTCACCTTCAGCGCTCATTGCGAGCCTCTCCCCCTCCCATGTCTCTTTGCCCTCTCTCCATCCCCTTATCTCCCTCCCCCTCCTCCTGTTTGCATTTACTGATCTGAAACCATGTTCAGGCTTGGGAAATTGTTCATTTTCCCCAAGGCAGAAATGCGTTTCCGATTTACGGGCTTGAAAAAAAAGGTACATCTTTACGGCCACTATTTTTTTTTTCCCTTGCTTAGCCGTTTTCAGACCTCCCAAAACTGCCAATTAAATATCAAATTAGCTTGCAGCCTCACTTACAGGCTCCCTGCCTCTCGCCGTGTGATGTGTGTGAGGTTGTAAGTTAATTTATTAATTAATTGGCCTGAGTTACGGGCTTGAAAATAATGGCGGCCGTTAAATCTGTCATTTTTTTTACGTCTGTAACTTTTCAGCCGTTTTGATGAGCACCCTTGGCGATCATTGCTCATGCGCAAGCCCGTAACTTTTAACATTGCGTGACCAACATTCGTAAGTACGACAACAATATATATATATATATATATATATATATATATATATATATATATATATATATAAATATAATGTAAGGAACCCGCATGCGGGGTTATATTGCTCCAAATAAGCTCCATGTTTGAGAGGAAACATTATGTGTATGTCTTAGGCAGCAGAAGTCAGTTCTATAACCTGAATGGTTAAAATAATATCAGAATACAGCTGTGACTCCAGTCTGTGTCAGTTTGTTATGGCACTTGGAAATTATGAGCTTACGGATACTGCTCCGTCACATTACGCAGAGCCGTCAAAATCAAGTGGGGAAGCAGTTTTCACGGTTTTATATATTTTTTAAATGCTGCCATTTTATCTTTCAGTCCTGAAAAGCTTAATTCCCTTGGCAGTTATCTATAGTTCAGCTGCACCGGCCGATATACTTTAATCTTTATGTGTCTTTTCGCAGTCAGTGCTCTGGTTGGGGATATACACAGGATCTTATTAAAGAGACAGTGACTGTATGAGATGGTATATGGGTGTCATACTCAAGCCCTTTCACCATACTCACTTGCAGGATTTGTGGGAGCACGGCTTGAACAGCGCAGAGATGGGGTGCGCGTAGCAGATGGGGCACAGATCCTCCTCACTGGTTGGCTGCAAAAAGAAAACAAATCCTTTAGTCCTACGCCATGAAACCGAAATATACAGGCCGTGCGCGTAACTGATCTCTTCAGTAACTAAACGAGAAAAAGATAGAATAATCAACATTCATTTTTATATGCAATTGCTCCATTATCTTTTCGGAGCTGATTGTGCCTACTGTCTTCTCAGTAGAATGTGTCCCTTGTTACTAATTTACTATTGTTGAAAGCACTGGCAGTTTTAGCTGTCACATTCTCACTGTGCATATAGAGACTTCCTCGGCAAGCAACGTCTGATCCCACAGCGGTGCATTTGAATATAAACAAGTAATACATTAGAGACTATTTCTTCTAAAACAGTTTTCATATTTCAAGTGTATATTTTAAATGCAAAAAATGTGTATATTTATATAAATGAGTGTATATATTAGATATGGACCTAAATGGTCCTTTAACAACACTTAAAGGGCCAGTGCAGTCCTTTTTGTCATATATCCTCTGTTGAAGAGCTACAGTTGAATAAAGACAAATCCAGCCTCCAATTTATTATCTTGTCTATGTCATTATACTGCGGTAGTATCTACCATTTTGTTTCTGCTGATCAAATTATGGAGCTGGGAAGGAGACTGCGATTGCAGAGAGGAAGCTTCTATCTGCACAGGGGAAGTTACAAATGCCAGTGCTTTCAGCAGCAGACAACAAAATGGAAGTCTGCTGTATAGAATACCATATACAAATTGCAAAATGTTTATTTCTTTACTTTATAAGAACATTTTGCACATTATGTTCAACAGACAATATAGAAAGATGCCCCTCAGTGGGTCTATGACAAGTCAGAGCCGTGACCGCCACATACAACAGGGCAATAAATGTCTCACAGGGGTCTCCACCCCCAGAGGACAGACCTGGGGAACCCCAGACAGAGCGCTCCCGGCGCAGACCCCGGGTACCCAGACAGAGCTGAGAATGAGTTTTTACAGACTGTGTACAGTCCTGCAGTGTCAGGGATGTGAGAGTCGCCCACACGGAATAATCCTCAACTAGGACAAGTGACTATCAGATTAGAGGGAATCCAACACCTTAAAGAGAGAAAGAAAGAGCAAGAGAGCGAAAGAAAGAGTGAAAGAATAAAAGAGCGAGAGCAAAAAAAGAAAGAGCGCAAGCAAATGAAAGAGCAAAAGAAAGAGCGAAAGAAAGAGCGCAAGAGAAAGAAAGAACAAAAGAAAAGAACAAAAGAAAAGAACAAAAGAAAAGAACAAAAGAAAAGAATAAAAGAAAAGAATAAAAGAAAAGAATAAAAGAAACAAAAAAGAGCGCTCTACATCATCCAGTGCCACAAATGATATAACTCTGGGGAGGAGGATGAGTGGAGCACAAGTTGTAACTGCAGAGCCTTGTCCATGGGAGATATTGTATTTTAAGCATAAAGTTATCTATTACTCTCTCTAACGCTGCATATCTATGGCCCTTCATTTATCTCTCACAACAGGAGCTGATAATGAAGTAGAGAGTTGGATAAATCATAATAGTCACAGAGACATCTAATTGTTAATATGTGTTATACATATTTATACCGAGACTTGTTCTCAGTGTATATAAGTATAAGGAGTGGGTATTATGTTCGTACAAAGCTCGTTTTGGGGCTGAAGCCCCCTGGTCCCATTCTCGCCCTCAGTCTCGGCACACAGTAAGGACAGAGGCTGGAAGGTGATGCAGATGAATCATTAATAATTCAGAGCTAGTCCAGGCTGCACTTCCCTTGTGAGGATCACATTATGAGCAGATGACTATTTTAGTGCAGATCGGCAGTAAATTGATCAGTTTATCAGATGAAAGGTCACTGTGTGTCTGAGAAATCAGAGCAAAGTCACAGAGCACATGGAGGCACAAGGACACATATACAAGTCCTGTGTGTGTCTATACGTACACATATACACGCAAACACACAACAAGAGAGACACACACACAAGAGGCAGCTATGTATACATACACTGAAAGGGCAGCATATAGTCACCCACATACAGAGACACACAGACACACACTGACAGAATGTAAAGGACACAAATACCACATATAACAATACACAAAGAAATAAGGCTGTGAACATTAACTCAATCTAAGAAAGGTATCTGGAGAGACATCATCACACAAGAAACACACAGACAATACAGGAACACATATCACACACAATGATAAATACAGCACCAGGTACAAATACAAGCACATAGTCTGATGCACTGCACTCACAGGATACACACAAATGGTACTGTGTCTGTGTGTAGTATGTAGGTTGTATGTGTGTAGTATGTAAGTTGTATGTAGGTAGCTGTGTGTACGTCAGTGTGTGTGTGTGTGTGTGTGTGTGTAGGTAGATCCGTAATGTGTGTAGATAGGTGTGTGTGTGTGTGTGTAGGTAGTTGTGTGTGTAGATAGGTGTGTGTGTACATCAGTGTGTGTGTGTGTGAAGGTAGATCCGTAGTGTGTCTAGGTGTGTGTGTAGGTACTGGAGATCCGTAGTGTGTGTGTGTGTGTGTGTGTGTGTGTGTGTGTAGGTGTGTAGGTACTGTAGATCCGTGTAGGTACTGTAGATCTGTAGTGTGTCTAGGTGTGTGTGTAGGTACTGTAGATCCGTAGTGTGTGTGTAGGTGTGTGTGTTTATGTAGTTGTGGTCACACACAGTACACACACTAACATCATCTCTGGTGTTTGGGACCATGGCAGATTAGAGACGGGCTGGGACTCCTGTACCTTACTCGGACCTCACCTGCGTGGCGGCCGCTGCCTGCTTGGACTCCTCACTCAGGTGGCTCAGCATATTACCCACTTTGGCCAGTTCCTCGGAGCTGATATAATCAGTGTCTGTAGGGAAAGAAGCCCAGAATGCACCATAAACACCTTACTACATGGAGCACAACCTGTAATCATAGGAGAATTTCACTGCAAAAGCAGCTTGTATCCGTACAATGGGAATGTGGCAGCTGAAAGTATTAGTGCTTTTAACAGGACTAATGAAAAGCCCATTAGTTTAGTATACGTGCAACTGTAAGGGGGGGGAAGGTGTCAAATGCTAAAACCTAATCTTATCTCTTCAGAGAGGATGGTGGAAGAGAAAGTAGGCAGGGTGATGTGTTGCCTAATTGAAAGACTTCGGCAGTAAGAAGTGCACACCCCATAAAAGATCCAAGCCAACATGGATGCCCTCGGGGACACACAGTCTGCTAAAGCTAAGACTTTCTGTATATATGTTCTTGTCTTTCATACCTACAGATGTTATTAGCTTCTTACATATTACACAAATGTGATGCTTGAAACGGACACAGAAAAGCATTGTAATAAGCCAGTAGGATCGATTATTGCTGAATTTGCATAAACTCACAACGGAATTCTAATTAAGTCGACTTCATAAACGAGACTACACAACTTGCAGCTCGTCTACATTTAATTTGCACAATCTTAAATAGGCAAAGACTGCACATCCAGCCCTACAGAGTCTGTGTCTGCATATGCTGTTGGTAGAGCCATACAGGGACGATTTGTTTATTTTTGGTAGTAAACAAATATCAATCCTCCATGTCCCCTTAAAGGATATACATTGTAGGATTATGACGTTTAATAGACAGAAGAAAGGTCAAGAATAAGTGTAAATACTTTACGGCCTACTTAGAATGGGGGATTAATGGTACCAAACAAAGTTATACTATTAAGGCCGCCATTTTGTTTCATATATTGGCCTGGTTTAAGAAAGAGAATGATGTGTGATGGAAAGGGCTGGAAACATATGTTAGACAAGATGTAACAACTTCTATGGTAAAAGAAGCATTGGTGCTATAAGACATGCAAAGATCTGGTGGTCCAGTGGTTAGGATTCAGTGCTTTCATCGTTGCGACCTAGGTTCAATTGCAGTCAGGTAACCAAGTGGTCACACCACCCTGAAGCCAAGCAGGGTTGGGCCTGGGTCGGTACTTGGATGGGAGTGGCCCACTGGAAAAGGAACTAGCAACCCACTCCAGTATCTCTGCCATGAAAACCAAGTGGATAAGCATGACCATGGACATAATGATGTGCCTGGTGTGTTACGGCCCATGAGGTCACAGTGAGTCGGACACAACTGGACGCGCACTCACACACACACACAAAGATCTAACTGTGGATAATCCATACTTAGGCATTTGACAGTATCTTAAAAATATATCATATAGTTCATCTTCCTCCCCCTTCCACTGCATTTAAAATCTCTTCCCACCTCACGTAGCTGATTAACAGAAACCAAAATGGCAGATTCCAGAATATTGTATATAGAATGTAATAAGAATAAACAAAGTGCCAGAAATCAGATTTATACTTACAAGACAACGGACTAGACAAATATTACAAATATATATATGTACAATTGCTTCTCTCAGTGGTAGTGCGCTTTTATATCACAAGTGATAATTGCATTATATAAAGGTACAGAATCCGTTAACCTCTATGGTGGATGTTAAATGAATGTAAAAAGGTATATTTTTGCCTAGGCACACAAGGCCCAGGTCAGCACATGTTCAGGGGGCAGATGGCTGCCTGAACATGCAGTGCAGTATATTGAAATATGTTTGAATATGTACAGGGATTTCTATATGCGGTGTGTGTGGCGTGACGTGGCGTGGCGTGGCATGGCGTGTAACATGGCATGAGATACAGAAAGGGGAAACAACAAGCTACACATCTGAATGGCATAGGGCAGCAGAAACCCTAAATAGGCCCATGATATAACTGTATATACCCCCTGTGATTTGTAATGCGCTCAGGCTCTCCGTGCTCTGATCAGTGAGTGTCACAGTGGCAAGCAGGGGGGGGGGGGGGGGGGGGGACGCTGCGTCTTGCCCTCTGCTCTCTTTTGGGTCATTTTTCTCTCCAAAAATAACTCTTTCTATAAATACTCTGCACATTAATAAAATATATTGCTGGCTTCTCTGGGGATCTGAGCCTTTGTCACGGAGGCTCAGCTAATTCTCAAGGCTTCTTTCATCCTTTCGCTCACAGAACAAAATGTAATATTCATACACTTCAGATCACTCATTTCCATTCATTAAAGATAAGGGCACCGAATAGTGACATTTATTAATCAAACACTTGCAGTCACTGACAATACATATGGGGGGGGGGGGGGGTACTTACATGCCTGCAGGGAGAAATGCTTCTTGTCGGCAGGGGGTGGGCTGGCCCCTAGAGCGGTCTGTTCAATCTGGCCCAGGAGGTACTGTATGGATCGGAGCTGAAAGCAAGGGTCTGCTAGAAGAACACCTGTGGCTCGCGGAGACCTGAGGAGGAAATGGTTAATGTGCCTTATTGTATTGTAACATTACATCACAGTAACCCAGCTCCTGAGTGCCTTATTGTACCTGTAACATTACATCACAGTAACCCAGCTGCTGAGTGCCTTATTGTATTGTAACATTACATCACAGTAACCCAGCTCCTGAGTGCCTTATTGTATTGTAACATGTCATTGTAGTAACCCAGCCCCTGAGTGCCTTATTGTATGTGTAACATGTCATTGCAGTAACCCAGCTCCTGAGTGCCTTATTGTATCTGTAACATGTCATTGTAGTAACCCAGCCCCTGAGTGCCTTATTGTATCTGTAACATGTCATTGCAGTAACCCAGCTCCTGAGTGCCTTATTGCATGTGTAACATGTCATTGCAGTAACCCAGCTCCTGAGTGCCTTATTGTATCTGTAACATGTCATTGCAGTAACCCAGCTCCTGCGTGCCTTATTGTATCTGTAACATGTCATTGCAGTAACCCAGCTCCTGAGTGCCTTATTGCATGTGTAACATGTCATTGCAGTAACCCAGCCCCTGAGTGCCTTATTGTATCTGTAACATGTCATTGCAGTAACCCAGCTCCTGAGTGCCTTATTGTACCCGTAACATGTCATTGCAGTAACCAACATCCGAGTGCATTATTTTATGCGCATAACAAAGGCTCTACAGTGTGTGTGTGTATATATATATATATATATTTATATATTTTATATATATATATATATATATTTTATATATATATATATATATATATATATATATATATATATATATATATATATATATATATATATATATATATATATATATATATATATACATACATATATATATATATATACGTGGATATAAAAAGTCTACACACCCCTGTTAAAATGTCAGGTTTCTGTGCTGTAAAAAAATGAGACAAGATAAATCATTTCAGAACTTTTTCCACCCTTAATGTGACCTATAAACTGTACAACTCAATTGAAAAACAAACTGAAATCTTTTAGGTAGAGGGAAGAAAAAATATAAAAATATAAAAATAAAATAATACGGTTGCATAAGTATACACACCCTTAAACTAATACTTTGTTGAAGCACCTTGTGATTTTATTACAGCACTCAGTCTTTTTGGGTATGAGTCTATCAGCATGGCACATTTTGACTTTGCAAGATTTGCCCACTCTTCTTTGCAAAAACACTCCAAATCTGTAAGATTGTGAGGGCATCTCCTGTGCACAGCCCTCTTCAGATCACCCCACAGATTTTCAATCGGATTCAGGTCTGGGCTCTGGCTGGGCCATTCCAAAACTTTAATCTTCTTCTGGTGAAGCCATTCCTTTTTTGATTTGGATGTATGCTTTGGGTCGTTGTCATGCTGAAAGATGAAGTTCCTCTTTATGTTCAGCTTTCTAGCAGAAGCCTGAAGGTTTTGTGCCAATATTGACTGTTTATAATTCCCTCTATCTTAACTAAGGCCCCAGTTGCATCTGAAGAAAAATAGCCCCAAAGCATGATGCTGCCACCACCATGCTTCACTGTGGGTATGGTGTTCTTTTGGTGATGTGCAGTGTTGTTTTTGCGCCAAACATATCTTTTGGAATTATGGCCAAAAAGTTCAACCTTGGTTTCATCAGACCATAACACCTTTTCCCACATGCTTTTGGGAGACTTCAGATGTGTTTTTGCAAAATGTAGCCTGGCTTGGATGTTTTTCTTCGTAAGAAAAGGCTTTTGTCTTGCCACTCTACCCCATAGCCCAGACATATGAAGAATACGGGAGATTGTTGTCACATGTACCCCACAGCCAGTACTTGCCAGATATTCCTGCAGCTCCTTTAATGTTGCTGTAGGCCTCTTGGTAGCCTCCCAGACCAGTTTTCTTCTCGTCTTTTCATCAATTTTGGAGGGAGCTCCAGTTCTTGGTAATGTCACTGTTGTGCCATATTTTCTGCACTTGATGATGACTGTCTTCACTGTCTTCCATGGTATATCTAATGCCTTGGAAATGATTTTGTACCCTTCTCCTGACTGATACCTTTTAACAATGAGATCCCTCTGATGCTTTGGAAGCTCTCTGTGGACCATGGCTTTTGCTGTGGGATGCGACTAAGAACATTTCAAGAAAAGACCAACTAGAGCAGCTGAACTTTATTTGGGGTTAACCAGAGGCACTTTAAATGATGGCAGGTGTATGCGGACTCCTATTTAATACAATTTGGAATGTGATTCTTCCCTCTACCTAAAAGATTTCAGTTTCTTTTTCAATTGAGTTGTACAGTTTATAGGTCACATTAAAAGGTGGAAAAAGTTCTGAAATTATTTATCTTAGTCTCATTTTTTTACAGCACAGAAACATACACACATACACATATATATATATATATATATATATATATATATATATATATATATATATACACATACATACATACATATGGAAAGTGTCATTGAACTAGTTTTAATTATAAAAATATATACATTTTGATGACTTTGCTGGACCCTAGAGGCATCCATGATACTTTCATGAAGGTTGTGTGAGAGCGGTTTACATTTCTGGAGATCATGGCTAGTGTCTATTGATACAAGTTGCTTGTCTGTGCCTGTAAGCAGAAAGGGATGTGGTGACAATTTCAGATAGATCCAATTCTCTGACAAATACTCCTTACCTCTCCCTCTTCCCCAAACTAGTCTTTGTTGCATTGCTTTATAAGAGGTCCATCTTGAGGGTGTGCTTTTATCGGTTTATAATGAAAGCCTTCAAATGTTCTTATTTTTCTAAAATGTTTTTGTTTTCATAGTGTACACAGCTGCTAAAGTTGTTAGTTTGTTTGCTGTGTGTAGGCATAGCAGAGGGTGCAGAGTATACGTGTACAGTCTGTATATGTGTAAGATACAAAGCGCTGCGTTCCCGTGCTAGAACATCAGAGGCCAGGCTTGGTGCAGAGTTGATAACCAGATTATCAGATAGTGTTTCTCACTCTGGGTCTCTCTCCCTCTCTCTCTCCAGTAAATACAATTACACTCTGGGGAGGTCCCGCTCAGGCCCATTAGTGAAGCTGTGAGTGAGAGGGGAGAGTTCACATTACTGTGCTGCATCCTTAACCCCTTCACAGACCTGCCTAGTTTGTGTTTCCACCCATTTTATCCTGAAGAAATCACTAACTTACAATATGACTCCAAACACTATAACTGTCCTGTACCTAGCGCTGCTCTGTTACAGGACCCCTAACCCTATAACTGTCCTGTACCTAGCGCTGCTCTGTTACAGGACCCCTCACCCTATAACGGACCTGTACCTAGCGCTGCTCTGTTATAGGACCCCTCATCCTAAAACGGACCTGTACCTAGCGCTGCTCTGTTACAGGACCCCTCACCCTATAACGGACCTGTACATAGCGCTGCTCTGTCACCGGACCCTTCACCCTAAAACGGACCTGTACCTAGCGCTGCTCTGTCACCGGACCCTTCACCCTATAATGGACCTGTACCTAGCGCTGCTCTGTTATAGGACCCCTCATCCTAAAACGGACCTGTACCTAGCGCTGCTCTGTTACAGGACCCCTCACCCTATAACGGACCTGTACATAGCGCTGCTCTGTCACCGGACCCTTCACCCTAAAACGGACCTGTACCTAGCGCTGCTCTGTCACCGGACCCTTCACCCTAAAACGGACCTGTACCTAGCGCTGCTCTGTCACCGGACCCTTCACCCTAAAACGGACCTGTACCTAGCACTGCTCTGTCACCGGACCCTTCACCCTAAAACGGACCTGTACCTAGTGCTGCTCTGTTACAGGACCCCTCACCCTATAACTGTCCTGTACCTAGCACTGCTCTGTTACCGGACCCCTCACCCTATAACGGACCTGTACCTAGCACTACTCTGTTACCGGGCCCCTCACCCCATAGCGTCCTGTACCTAGCACTGCTCTGTTACAGGGCCCCTCACCCTATAACTGTCCTGTACCTAGCGCTGCTCTATTACAGGACCCCGCACCATATAACTGCCCTGTACCTAGCACTGCTCTATTACAGGACCCCGCACCATATAACTGCCCTGTACCTAGCACTGCTCTATTACAGGACCCCGCACCATATAACTGCCGTGCACCTATCATCCTACACCCTAGAATTTATGTTTCTCTGGATTTGTTCCCACGCCATTGCTTGTACGGGGTCTCTGCCCTTCGGAGTTTCTGGGAGGAAAATGTAGTGAGAAAAAAAATCATTGAGAATATTATAGAGGGAGGATCCAGCCAGTCTCCTCCACCCCCTGCCTGGAACTCCAGCCAATGCAGATCAGAAGAGAGCGGAGCATCCAGAGAGGGAGGGAGAGAGAGGAGTCCATCGAGCATTGCTAGCTGCAACTCTGAGCTGTAAGAGGACTCCAACATTGATTGCACTCTCCGGGAACTCTCAAGTCTCATTGTGTCGGATAGCTGCTCCTGAATTCTTCACATGGTCCTTCTCTAACAGGAGGTGATACTTTTGGGTAAGGAATCTCGCAGACTGACCAAGATGAAGAATTTTCTGTGATGATCATTAGTTTTCTATAGACTGAACAACTTGCAGGACCGTTAATATATTCTGTGTCTGGCATTGCCCAAGAAAAGGTCCCCTCACTTTTATTCTGCTAGAGTCTAGAACATGATCACCAAAGATCCTCTACGATATGTTGATCAAAAGGAACCTAACTGATCCATCTCACCAAACCTTCTTAAGAAAGATCCGTCTGACACTATGACATCCAGTTCCTGGTCATGGGAGTGGCCGGAAAAGCTGCTGCTACTAGTTCTCACAGGACTCCTGGTTGGAGGGTCATTGTCTCTTAGGTGCCCTCACAAGTGTACTTGTGCAGCCGATCTCCTCAGTTGCGTCCATAATGGCCTTCACCAGGTGCCCGAAGCCCTGCCCGACGCGACTGTCAGCCTGGATCTGAGCCACAATAACCTCAGCCACTTGCACAATCATTGGTTGTCCCATGTCCCACGTCTGAACATCCTACGCCTCAGCCATAATCACATATGGAAGTTGCCTGCCAGAGCTTTTCACAATGCCACCCTGTTACTGCACCTGGACCTCTCCTCTAATCGTATTGAGCGTATCCATGAAGAACTGTTTGAGTGCCTGACTAGCTTGAAGGAGCTCCTTCTATACAAAAACCGCATTGTCCATATTGATGAGGGCGCCTTCTCCCACCTGGGGAATATTCACAGATTGTATTTAAGCTGGAATAAACTTAAGACTTTTTCATTCAACTCTATGCAGAATCTCACCAACCCTCATCTTCGTACTCTGGATCTATCCTCCAATCAGTTTGAAAAACTTCCTGTGGAAGAGGTATCCTTATTACCAGCATTCATCAAGAATGGCCTGTATCTTCACAACAACCCTCTGACCTGCCATTGTGCACTATATGCCCTTTTCAGCCACTGGGACCATCGGGGATACTCTTCAGTAGTTGACTTCTTTAAAGAGCACACATGTCGTTATATGGGTGAACCTCGGGCAGTTGTTCAGATCCTGCAAAGTCGGAATGGGTTTGATAACTGCTCATTGGCGCCTTGGCACAGGCAGCCCGATGCAGATATGAAGGTGCTTGTTGGGAAACATCTTGTGTTGACCTGCAATACAACCCTTCCTCAGGAGAATACTACCTACCTGTGGATCTCACCTGCCTATGAGTTCATTGTCGCCCCTGGCAATACCAATCAAAGCATAAAGATTCATCCTAATGGGAGCCTTGAAATACGCAAAGCTCAGATCTGGAATTCTGGCATCTATTTGTGCATTGCGGTTAACCGAAGACTTAGCTACAATTCCACCCATGAAGTCAACTTAACTATCCATTTCCCCAAACCAGAGGAAACCTTTAACACTGGCCTCACCACTCTCCTAGGCTGTGTGGTCAGTCTAGTATTGGTATTCGTCTATTTATACATGACTCCATGCCGTTGCTTCCGTTGCTGCTCAAAGCCCGCGCAAACCCCTAGTCCTCCACAGGAAAGTAGCGCCCAGTCTTCCATCCTCTGCGGAACTCCACCTGCCATAGACGGATCCAACAATCGCAAGGCTGGGGCCAGTCGGCACGTGGTCTTCTTAGAGCCCATTAAGGAAGGTCGGGCTGACAAAACCCTAAAGGCCATACAGATCAAATCGGATTCTGACTCTGCCAGTTCTGTGTTCTCAGACAGTCCCATTGTGTCAACGTAGGATGATCAGGACATGCAGACTGTCTTACCAATCTGGGGGAGAGATTAAAAAAGTCCAACAACATCCACTGACTTTTGAGAAGTCACTGCTGCATGACAGGTGATGGAATGGTGGAGCAGAGGACCCTGGATTCATGTGTTACAGGATATCACTTCAAAGGAAAGTTATACTAAGATTTACTTTCTTTTAACCAATCCCTACTACACAAATACAAGTGCCAAGACATTCTCTAACATTGCAGAAATCCTAGGGCCCTTCAAAATACTCATTTTTGAACTTACACCCATGAAGCTTGGTAATGTGGTTTATACATAAAAGGGGCCATATAAAGGATTGCACAGGTTAAATATTTAATTTTCATATTGATACGTTGCTCTGTATGAAGCTACTGGCTTATGAACACTGAAAGGCACTCCACTACTGCATGTCCTATCCTGCACCTAGACATAGCACACATTTGTCTATGATACACTAGAGATGCAAAAAACTTACATTTACAGTTCAAATAAAATCTGCACAGAAAAAAAAACTTAAATTGGGAGGAAACCTTGGAAAGAGATATCAAAGCACAGTGATGAATAAAATGATGGTAACAAACTTCAGCAAACAAGTTTATTTTATCGTTACTTCCCAGTCAATTAGTTAAATGGACTGTTACTCTGAGACGTTTTTTAAATTATTCTTATATATAGTTCGTAATGTGCTTTAAGAAAAAAACAACATGTCCCTTTAAGGCAGAGCAGGAGTAAGCAATGCTTTCTGAAAAAAGTGCATTTTCTAGTTTTCTGATCACGTTTCATACAGAAAACACTTTTTCTTATACATAAAACACACATTTTAAATGCAGGATAGATCCTTCTAGTTCAGTGTTCATTTAAACAACCTCTGTCATATGCACATCATTTATATTCATTTAAATGGCACATGCTGTTTAATGAAAGATTTAATTAAGAAACAAACAGCAAAAGAACACAATGAGGTTATTTCTGCAGAATCTGGAGGGATATTCAAGGTGACTGCACAGTAATCAGTAGCGAGCATGACCTGTCCAGATTTGCATGTGTAGCAGAGGGACCTGAAATCACACTGTGTTTGTGCCTGTTTTTTTCCTCTGCATTTAGGTATGATTTATGGATAATGAATGTTTCTTTTTCTTACATATCAATAAATGAGCCTCTCTGCCTGCAGATGTTGTGTGATTACTGTGAGCCTTTACTGTGTTCAGCAATTAAAAGGGCCTACATCATCTTGTATTTAGAAATATCCACTTTTGAAGAACTATACTTGATAATTGGCAACATACTAAAATATAAAACAACAACAACAACAACAACAACACAGCCTCTAATGTTTTACCTTTTATGTGTAGTTATGCTATACTGAAAGCTACATTTTAGCTTATGCCGATTGGCCTAGTTGGGAAAGGCAGCTTCAGTCTGCACAATGAGAAAAAGGCAGCTAAATCTACGAGTTCTTTGATTAGGACTAATGGAAAAAAAGGAATAATATTTGCATGGAAAAGTTACAAATGTAAAGATTTGGTGGGCAGGGGGGGGGGGGGGGGGGTTGAATCGCTAGACCATTATCAAGTAAATAGAAAAATGTATATATTTTTTTTGTTTCTTTCATGCAATGATGATCTCTCAGAATTGAGCAGAATCATAAATGTGAGGACATTTTGCAGATGTATTTCTGATATAAGAGAAAGGGGGAGGTTTACAGGAGGAGGGTGCAGATCTAGGGGATGGGATGGCCCTCCCGGGACTGAGCCTTTAATGCAAAAACACTTTAGCACTTAGCGGCTGGGTAGAGAGTTCCTGCTGACACCGGCACCCGCTAATATACAGAAGTGTGTACTGACACGGGAGGCCTGGGGGGTGGGGTCTGTGCGGATAACTCTTTCAATACCACATTAAAAACATTTTGTTAATTGAAATGCATTGCTGGCCCCTCTGCCACTAATAGGGTTAAATTCCCGGCATACTTTTAATTTCTTTCTGTGTATTTTAATTACATTAAAATATTCAACAGAAAATGAAGAGTTTACATATAAATACACATAATTACAGACGGTCGGGAGCTTCAAAGTCAGGTAATTAAGCATAAATTAAATAATATGATCTCATCTCATGTGATTAGTTATTTCCCACCACGGGGGTAGCAATAAAGAGCATGCCCACATAAATAAATAATAATGGTTACAGAGACATGCAACTGTTAAGGTCCTATTGCTCTAATCTATATCAAGGAGGTATGCTCTTGCACTTCATCACCCCACTGTGATAGATAATTAATGAAGTGTAATTAAGCAGTTACAATGCTTATCTTTTATGCTCTGTCATCCAACACTTGCACTTACCATTTTTTAGTAACCATTTTGTAATTATGCATACAAATAAAGGGTCTCTTTTATGGCTTGTAACTAAATCGCCATGGAAGAAACATTTTGCCGCAGTAAATCAGCTCTTCCTGGGTAGATGGAGGAGCAAATGTGAGGTGAAGAGGGATCCTGAGATTGCAATCACTGGTGCAGAGCCACGTCTGGAACAAGCTTATCTGAAGTCCATAACAGGATTAAAGTACCACTGTTGTTAAAAAAGTGATGTAATATACTAACAATATTAGGGGTGTCTGTGGATATTTTTAATAGAAAATATGAAAACTCATTTATGAGTAAATTAATCTTTCCTGTGTAGGTTGTTGGATAATTAAATAAGATTAAAATTGACACCACAACGCTTCCCCATCACAGGCACAGTAGCTGGATGTTTGCTTCGACTGATGCAAAAACTGCTCCCAGGAAATATAAATGACCCCACAAAAATACACACACAAAACCACACACACCTTCCACCAAAGTAACATGGTGCCCTCCAGGATCCAGCAGAGGCATCAAATGCTATTTTTCTATCATTATAACCTTTTCCCTGATTAATTATGTTCTCAGACAGACACAAGGTTTTAAAACACGTAAAAAAAATTCATTGTACACTGGAACATTTAACTGCTGCCATATTGGCTGTAAGGTTACTCCATATATTCATCACCCTTCAATAAAAAAGTACTTTGCCACATTACTTTTTCCAATCCAAAAATTAAATCATGACTTCATCACAGAGAGTTTTAACTTTTTAAGTCTGTGCCAATATACATATTTATGGTTGGCAAAGGTTTTCTTCCTTAACCACCATTGTGAGACTTAATTCATGGCCCTAGAACCAGAGACATAAACAGAGGGATTTACTGCAGATAGTTTAACCTTACAATACACAACATTAAAGCTCAATTATCCAACACTACCATTCATTTTTTTTTTATATGTGTACTATTCATTGGCACGCTAATGTACTTCACTGTTTACCAGTTAAAATGATTACAAAACTCAAACATAACAATATCTTGCATTGTGATTTAAAGTCTATAGTCCTGTAAAGCAGGAGCAGCACTTACCCCTGAGCGTCGCTATCAACAAGAAGACGAACCAGGATACCCGTCACAGCCACCAGGATGGGGTAATGATCCACACTCTCTAACCCTAGAGGATAAGAAAGGGTTAATGACAGGGAAAGAAAAGAAAAAAGGAGAGAGGTCAAGGAAATGAGTGAGCGAGAGAGAGAGGTGTCAAGGAAAGGAGTCAGAGAAGTCAAGGAAAGGGGTGAGAGAGAGAGAGATGAAGGAAAGGAGAGAGAGAGAAATGAAGGAAAGGAGAGAGAGAGAAATGAAGGAAAGGAGAGAGAGAGAGAGAGAGGTCAAGGAAAGGAGAGAGAGAAGTCAAGGAAAGGGGTGAGAGAAGTCAAGGAAAGGGGTGAGAGAAGTCAAGGAAAGGGGTGAGAGAAGTCAAGGAAAGGGGTGAGAGAAGTCAAGGAAAGGGGTGAGAGAAGTCAAGGAAAGGGGTGAGAGAAGTCAAGGAAAGGGGTGAGAGAAGTCAAGGAAAGGGGTGAGAGAAGTCAAGGAAAGGGGTGAGAGAAGTCAAGGAAAGGAGTGAGAGAGAGAGATGAAGGAAAGGAGAGAGAGATGAAGGAAAGGAGTTAGAGAGAGGGCGAGGAGGAGAGGATGTGAGAACATGAAGAAAAAGAAGAAAGGACATATGTCTAGGACCAAAGGGGTAGAGGCTCAGAAGTGGAGGGATGGTTATCAGAATGAGGAGTGTGGGTGAGGACAAATACCAAGACATTACTTGATGTGGGACCCTCAGTGAACGCTGCTTTCTAAACTCACACAAATCATTTTCCTTTCTCTAATTATTTGTGAAATATTCAGACTACAAACTTTATTACCTGGGAGTCGGAGGTTGACCACTCTGTCAAACAGGTTCCTCTCGGCTGTTACGCGATTTAGCACCTGGTTCAACAACTGCAGAAATAAAGAGATATGTTTAACTCAAGCAGGACCAGACACTTGCAAGCCATTGACCAGGCTTTAAATTATGTTTCGAGTTGTCAGGATTCCTATAAATAAAATAAAAAGTGATCTTTCAGAAAAAGATGAGAGGGGCCCTGTGTTACCTGGGCCAAACGCCGCAGCAGCAACTCTGAGGAGGAACGGGACCAATCCAGGAAGATGTCAGGGACCAGTGTGACAGTCATCTCCAGGACACGCAGGAGGCTGACAGATAAGTCAAAGCAAGTGGCACAAACCTTCAGCTGTCGGCTATCAACAAAGTTTCTCTCTAGACGCTCAGCTGCCTGCTGGATCTGGAGGAAAAAAAGGAGTTATAGATGTGTGAGAAGAGGAAAGGGTTCGGGAGATGTCTGCTGCCTTTTATAGAACCAATGTAGTTATATGCATTTCTGTTACTCCTCATATAGCCCTTGAAGCTCTCCCGCTAACAGCTTGGTCACACACTGCCATCAGATGTTTCAAGTATTCAGTCAATAATGTGAATGGAACAGGAGAGACAAGCTGCCGCAGAGCTATCAGAGCTCTCTCGGTGTCTCAGCATCCACACGGTGAAGGAAACATTTTGTGTAAGCTTTAATCAGTGTATGAATTTTCGTATCATCAGCACAAAGTGTGTTGCAGGTGAACGAGAAGCTGTTACGATCAATGCACTTTACATAGCAGTCTTCTATCCACTTTTCACAGTTTATATCTGTGCTCTGCCCTGAGTAAAAACATATAAAAAAAACACATTCCAAAGAGGGAGTATAAAACTCTATGATGGCCTGTATAAAAAAAATTCAATTACTGTGTTTAAAATATACAACAGTTGCAGAGAAAAACTATATTTAAACACTCCAGCAATCCGACTGAAATTCCTACAATTTCATCAATGCATGTGTCCAAAGTTTCCATTTGATGGTGCAAATCCCCACAGGTATGTTAAAGGGTCATAGTGGAGGACCCAGTTATGTTATGATAGGAAACCAAAAAACAAATATTTCAAACTGGCATTTAGTAATAGAAAATTAGCTCTGTATTTACTACATTGTTAGCTGTCACTCAGCTGAAGAGATCCACCAGACTGATCTTATTACCTCAATACTGCAATAATGGGTCCTTTTGCATATGGCGTATAAGGGATCAGTAGAGTCTGGCTGTTCATAGATTGACATCTCAGAATCCATTTACATAAGGAAGTCATTAATAAGAGGAATCATTCACCAATCACGAGAAGGATCTCTTGAGCAATGTGTCAAAAGTGTGGACGATTCAAATCTATTTTTCTATTACTAAGAGTTTTTTTTTTTTTAAATACAAAAAAGGTAGGTAGAAGGTGCACAATAATTATATATATATATATATATATATATATATATATATATATATATTCATTCATCCTTTTAGGGAGAGAGACGTGGGTTTCTTTGAATTTTGTAATGATGAATTTTTGCAAATGGAAGTCATTTCCTCACCTCTTGGATCATACCAATGAATTCAGAAAAGGCCCAGTTCAGCTGGTTCAGGACACTGTTGAGGAAACTTGAGGCCAGTTCGGGGTCCCGTCGTAGCAGTTCTGCCATGTGGCTCTGCAGGAGGGTGGACGGGCATGGCTCTGCCAAGGCAAATATAAGGGCTGAACAACAACTCACAGAAACAGTCCAACCCAAAAGGATAAACACTTAAAAGGCCAATGTGAGCACCATAGAAAAAGGTATCGGGGCATCTAGGACAGGACACCATTTGCCCATTAAAAAAACTGTGCGTATAATGAAGCCATCAGTGAATTAAATGGTCTTAAAATGTATTATTACCGGTTTGAGGTGTTTTCATTCATCTCTGCTCATATTGTCTAGGAGACATGAAATGGCTGTTCCTTTCATTAAGAAGGTATGATAATTTACAATTGTTTCCAGAATCATGCTAAAAATATGCTTACAACACAAGAGTAAGGGGAGATAAGTCACTGACCTCCTGAATAATTAAACAGCTTCCAGGTAAAAAGGACAACTTGTCTCATGGAAAACCGAAAAATAATTTGAGTCATGTAAAGGGAGGTAGAGACAAATCCAGAATCTCAGGCAGGTCAGATTAATAAAAAAACGCTTTATTGTTGACTTTATATACACACATTTCTTGAACTAACAACTAGTGGAGTATATGCTCACATCCCTTTATCTAGCTCTTACACTGGCCCTGTAAGGTTCCCACTGTGATCATTCCAGATGGATCCATCCTTACTTACTCTGTAGGCTGGGCAGGTTAGCATCTTCAGGTTTGGTTTTCAGCAGATGTGGGAGCCTTGTGTATCTGTATCCAAAACCACAGCCCTGGGGACAAAGCACAGAATGCAGATTGCATGAGTGGATAGGACTAAGAGGGGCAGCATGACATCCAGCACTGTGGAGGGGGCAAGAGAGGGCACACCAAGAAGGACAACAGGAGAGGGCACAAAAAAGAGAGAAAAAGAAAAAGTAAGGTGAGTGTGAGAGAGCAAAAGGAGCACAAGCAGGCAAAACGGAGACATCAAAGGGGCATGAAGGAAACATCAAGAGGCATGGGAGAGAACACAATTAAGATAAGAGGCAGAGAGCATAGCAGAGAGCTAGAGCTCACATCGGAAAGAACATCAAAGACAGCAAAAAAGAGCTCAATGGAGAGAGTTACAGTGTGCAAGGGCGAAAGACATGATGCAGAAGAAAGAGAGAGACAGTAGTAAGCAATTAAAAGCAGAATATAAAAAGAATGAGAATATACTGAGGAGAGGGATAGAAAGAGATAATATAAAAAAGGACAGAAGGGGTGTGCCTAGCAGCAAACAGAGAGGAAGCACAATTACAGAGCTCCCTGCAAAAAGGCTTTAATACAACATGAAATTACCAAGCAATTTGGATTATTTTTGATCTACAAGACCAGATGCAGTGACTGAACAGTTTGGATTGCTCTGGCACTGTGCAGCAACTTTTGGACTTCACTTTAGCACAGATCTACTGGACTGAAAGATACTGGATGGGGCACAATCAACAACTATTGGAAAGGTGTCTGGTGAGTCTAAACCCCAAAGGGGACCCTTTTATGTCATCCTACCCCAGCTAGACCCCAGCTCACCTACCCAGGGAAGGGCCTCTTGATGGGAGATATAAAGTGGAGCACTACATATAATTTTTCACTTCATAAAAATTAACAAGCACTCTATATGGGTTACTACTGAAAGCTAACACAGGGTAAAGCTAGCAATAGCCCTGCAACTACACACAGACACTGGTGGACATAGAAAAAAAGGGATTAAAGTGCATTCAATGAACTTCTACACCAATCTGGGATCATAAGGAGCAAGTGGAGTTGTACCCCCACACCCCAGGGACTGTACCTTTACAGCATCTCATTGCTGGGACACATATGTTTGCAACCATCATTAAAAGCTCTGTTTATTAAATCCTAATTGGTGCTGGACTCTAATCAGCAAAGCAATTGAAGCAAAACTGCCACAGCCAAATGTAATGAACTGTTTAAGACAAGGAATTTACTTTTTTTTTTTCCTCAATCCCTTATCATCTTAACTTGTTTATGTTATATGAGATAAAGGGATCGGCTACACTGGTTGTATAAGCTTGCTGATGACTACTCCCTGTATAAAAGACAGCTCAACACTACCACCAAGTGGCAGCTTACGAAAATTACATGCTCAGGCTCAAAAATGCAAATCAGGAATGCAATATATATATCTGTGCTTCTGAAAATCCACTACAACTGACATGCCTATCAGTGCCTCTGAAATCCACTACAACTGACAAGCCTACTTAGGCCTTTACAACCCAGTGTACTTTGATTTTGTTGCTATTGTCTACTGAAGTTTGTTAAGTGTGTGACTAGAGCCTGATTTGCATTCTTATGTTCTAGTCCTATTTCAAACGACAGCCAAGCCCTGATTTTTTGTTGTCAATATTTACAGCTGTGGCAAAGAATCCAACTATCATTGCCTTGGAACTGTGACACACAACTCTGCAAGTTCTTATGCCTCGCTCCCCTGTGATAGGGGGCATTTTGTGACTTGTGGTCTCTATGCTCTAACTAGGGCAGGGCTAGGCCCAGTGACTGACTGCCATTCTGATTTCACTAAGTGCATGCAGCTGCCTGACACCAAAGGCAGGTGGATACAATTGTTATCTGTCAAAGTAGAAAAGGGGCACCATCTACCCTACATTGGAAGTTCACAGATTCTCATGTGCACAATAAAAGTATTTTATTCCTTCTTTGGCGGATCAAGCTACAATGTGGCTGGTGCTGAGCAGAGCACACTACAATTCAGCCGACCGATGGTCAAAGTGACAATTCCTGAAGCACTCTGGTAACTTACTATATCTTGGGGTCTAATGGGGTGCACATATATTCAGTGTACTGCAATAAAGATATACAGCACTACTACCCAGAGAAATTTCAGGAATATAACATCAGTGATCTTTAAACTACATTAACTTACTACTACAAGAAATTAAGACTATCAATTACATCTGATACTTCCCTGGTCTGCCACTGCCATCTAGTGGAGGAAAGTGGTAAACCACAAAGGGACTTCCTGATAGCACAAAGCTTATGGGGCATATGTTTCACATGAGAGACTTGATATTCTCCAGGATGTAACTTCCTATTCCCATATGCCCGTTACATGGGGACACTTACAAACGCAAAAGTGACAAAATACCTTTTCTTATGTCATGGCTGGAGTAGCTACGAGAAAAAGTAGCAAGAATATACAATCTTATTACTTGCCTAGAGCGTCACCCCCTGCATCTCAAAAACAACAGCCTAACTCAAAAACCACGGCAGCAACAACGATGGAGCATACAGCGCCAAGCACTAAGGGTGATATCCAAGACCTCAAAGACCTGATCCTCACATTCAGGGAGGACATCAGAGCGGACATCCAAAAAGTCTCAGCAGACTTGAAGTCCGAGATAAAAAGAGTGGACGCTAAAACTGACTCGCTTGAAGAGAAATATAACAAACTAAAACAATCTCATGTCAAGATTGAGGAAGAAATCTCCATGCTAAAGGAGGAGCAAGCCCGCCACTTAACATTTCAGGAAGACCTAGAAAATAGATCTCGGAGACAGAATATCAGACTGAGAAACGTACCTGAATCAGTAACTGACCTCCATCTATACATGTCAGAGCTCTGTGAGTTTCTGCTACCAAATCTGGACTCTGAGCAATACAGACTGGACCGGATCCATAGAGCTCTGGGAGGTCGTTCCACCATGTCTGAACGCCCCAGAGATATCATCGCCCGCTTCCATTACTATACAACTAAGGAAATGTTCATGAGAGCATCCAGGGGGGGTATCCCTGACATCGAAGGGCACAGACCAAGTGTCTTTGCGGACCTCGCTCAACAAACGTTATTCAAGAGGAAAATGATGAAACCACTCCTGGACAACATCCTGGCCCATGGCTGGAAATACTCTTGGGGCTTTCCATTTCGCCTACTGATTGCCAGGGACGGCAAGTTCTTTACCATCAGAACCCTAGAGGAGGGGATGGCCCTTCTAGCTACCTGGGGCATTACTTTAACAGATGCTCCTGGAGTTTCTGGCGACAGCCAACACGTCAGGGAGTTGACAGAGGGTCCCCGAGGAAGAACAGTTGGTCTTAATTCTCGTGGTAGAGGTTCCAACCTCCCCTCCAGAAGACATCAAAACAGGGCCCCTGACCAGCCAGATGTGCCATAGATCCAATAACACTGTGATGTATTGTTATATGATATGTTATAGTTAGGTTCTACCTCTTATTTTGATCTTCTAAAACTTGCGACCAAAAATATGAACAGACATGACTAGTTAAACTCTTGCATAACTATCTGTCACTTTAGAAGAATATTTCTTCTTTTTTTTATATATAGATATTGATAGTGTCCCTTAAGGGCTTCACTATATACACACCCCCCGGCGAATCCAGTCAGTATTGGAGTCTAATACTACTGGACTCACCAATTTAATTAAAAGGACAGCGCTCGCTCTCCTTGAAGTAGTGTTATACTACGTTCCTAGTTTTGTTATATTCTATTAGTATAATTTTATTTTTAGAATTAAAAAAAGAAGTTTTTTTTTTTTTTGATAAATTTGTGTCAACAAATTTGACGCCGGATTACTTGACAAGCAGTTTCAACCACTGTATATCGTTGTGTTCTCCTCATCCGTTCTACCCTAACTTTTTACTTTACGTTTACATCAATTTGCACAGTGAAGTGACGCAGGTGGTTTCTGGACGGAGTCCCAGCGGGAGGCTCATCAGACTAGATACTCGAAGGCGGCTATAACCCTTAGTGCTCTACTAAGCTTGGCCTTGAGCCCCAGACAAACGGTGAGTCATGAATATTAATATCATTTCACATAATGCTCGGGGCCTGAATGAACCGATTAAGAGAGGGGTTGCCATAAAAGAGTATCAGAGACTAGGGGGAGATGTAATATTTGTGCAAGAAACACATTTTAAGAAACTAGCGGTCCCCAAATACTGGGGGAAAGCATATAAACAAACTTTCCACTCCACCGCAACAGAAAAGAAAAGAGGGGTGACTCTCCTTATTCATAATAGGCTTACATTTCGCCACACCCGCACTCAGACAGACCCAGAGGGTAGATATGTGGCAGTACATGGCACCATTCATGACCAGAAAATTACCTTCCTTAACATATATGCGCCAAACACTGATCAGAAGCAATTCTTCACTAAGATTTCAGATCTGATTATGGGCTGGGAGCACTCGCTAATGATCATAGGGGGGGGACATGAACACAGTCCTAGATCCATCTACAGACAAATCAACTGCTACCACTAAACTCACACCTCCCACGGCTACCCGAGCTCTTAAACATATTCTCAGATCTAATTGCCTGATAGACAGTTGGAGGATAATGAACCCCACTGATCGAGAGTATACTTTTTACTCCCCCAGACATCTGTCACACTCCAGAATTGATTACCTGTTCATTCAACAACACCTATCACTAAACTTAGAAGCAGCTTCTATTCGACCCATTTCGTGGTCAGATCATGACCTGGTTCTGATCTCCCTGTCTGGACTTCTACCAGCGGGACGGTCCCCCTCGTGGGCACTAAATCCCTGTCTATTAAACGATCTAGTCCTAAGGGAAAAAATCAGCAGTGCAATTGTGGAATACTTCGGGATCAATAGTGGGGGTGAGGTAGACGGGGGAGGAGTGTGGGCAGCCCATAAGGCAGTGATTAGAGGAGTTTGTATTCAGCTAGGAGCAGCAGCGAAAAAAGCAGATAGAGTGCAAATTAGGGACCTCAATAGCAAGATCACAGAGTTACAATCACTATTTGCCAGGAATCATGATCCTAAGATCTACAATGAAATTCTGAAATACAAACACACCTTAAACACAGTGCTCAGGAAGAAGGTGGTCTCCATGCTACAACGTACGCAGGCCAGCTTCTTTATGAGCACCAATAAACCTGACAGTATGTTGGCCAGAAAGCTTAAAGCACAGAGGGCGGACTCATTCATCCCAAAGATATTTACTAAAGGGAAAGGCCCGGTCTCTAAACCAGACCAGATTGCTGATGTCTTTCGACAATTTTATACAGAACTGTATTCCGCCCCCTCTCACTCAGGATCCTACTCTCACAAATCACAAATTGATGAATTTCTTTCTGGGATTCAGCTGCCACAAATTGAGGAATCACAGGCAGAGACCCTAGCAGACCCCATAACTGCTGAGGAAATTAAACAGGCTATTAAGGCCACGAGATCACATGCAGCACCTGGTCCGGATGGATTCACAAATTTTTATTATAAACAATACATCGATCTCTTGCTACCGCACCTCCAAGAATTATTTAACAGTTTCCTTTCTGGTTCTTCATTCAGACCAGAATTTCTAGAGGCTAAAATTATCGTAATACCCAAAGAGGGGAAAGACCCAGCACAGTGCGGTAGTTATAGACCGATCTCATTGATCAACACGGACCTCAAACTATATTCCAAAATAATGGCAAACAGATTGGCCCCATTGTTGCCGGACGTGATCCATCCGGACCAGGTAGGCTTCATCTCAGGTAGAGAAGCACCCGACAACACCAGGAGAATCTTTAACCCGATAGACTTGGCTACCAGAGAGGATATCCCGCTAATGCTCCTAGACTGGACTTTTATGTGGAAAACATTGGCGAAGTTTGGTCTGGGGGACGGCTTTTTGAAGGGCATTATGCCTTTATACAGCGATCCCAGAGCATGTATTATATATCAGGGATTTGTGTCCAAACAATTTAATATTACTAGGGGAACTAGACAGGGCTGCCCACTCTCCCCCTTGCTCTTCGCCCTTAGTCTTGAACCATTGGCAGCGGCAGTTAGAAATTGTCCAAACATTAAAGGAGTGCAGATTGGCCCTAATGAGCATAAGCTCAACCTTTTTGCAGACGACATCATGCTGTCACTTACAGATCCAATACCAAGCCTGCCTAATTTATTCCAATTGCTCACAGACTTTGGCAGAGTGTCAGGGTTCAAAATCAACACTAACAAGAGCATAGCCCTCAACATTACACTACCCCAAACGGTGAAACAGAACTTAGAAAACAGCTTTCCCTTAAAATGGGCACCCAAACAGATAACTTATTTGGGTATTCATATTCCGCGGTCTATAGCGTTGGTATACGAGGCAAATTTTCCTCCTGTCTTTAACAGAATCAAGGCAGATATCTCCAAGTGGTCCTTCCTTAACATCTCATGGTTGGGCAGAATAAATTCCATCAAGATGAATGTGATTCCCAAATTATTATACCTATTTAGGACAATCCCAACCCCGATCAGGTTACCCGACCTTAGAGTGTTGCAAAAAACACTTTTTAAGTTTGCATGGAATAACAAGAAACCAAGAATTAATAGAACCACAATGTGTGCGCCTAAACAGAAAGGGGGGCTAGCCTTCCCTGATCTAATCAAGTATTATAAGGCCACTAGATTAGCTCAAACCACGACCTGGTTTAAAAAAGAGGCCATACCGGTGTGGGCAGACATAGAGAGGCAACTTCTAGAAGACAAGCATTGGGTACTATCGCAGGTTTTATGGCTTAGCTTAGGTCGGGACCTACGAACAGGAGAGTTACCAATTTGTATTAGCCACTCTTTGAAATTATGGAAAGACCTGAACAGAAGGGTGGACCTCCTGAGCGTGGGTTCTGGCTTGATTCCACTATGGCAATCACACAAAGGTCAGCACCTCAATAAATTTACCCAGATGAAATGGTGGATAAAGAACAAAATAACAATTGTGGCAGATACCTGGGTGACCTCACAAAGCAACACATCGTCAATTATCACTGACATAATTCAGGTGCCACATAGAGAGTGGCTTAATCTGATGGCAATTAATGAGACACTAACACACTCTACGAAAATCAACAAATATCACACCAAATCTCCCTTTGAGAAATGCTGTATCAACAATCCCGGAGGTAAGGCCAATATAGCCATCATTTACAATCAGATGGTGTCTCTCACCAACAGGGTTAAACCACATTACCAAACTGCATGGGAGGCTGACTTGCAGGTAACTCTAGACGACAGCCAATGGAATAAGATCCTAAAACAAGCCAATACCTCTTCACTAAACGTGACACTAAAAGAAAACTCTTTTAAGACAATAATGAGGTGGTACCTTACACCAGCAAGACTCCATCTTCTGAACAAAACACACCCTGACACATGTTTTAGGGGCTGCACAGACACTGGTACACTGATTCACATGCTGTGGGAGTGTCCGAAAATAAGACCCATATGGACAGCAACATACGACCTATTAGAAACACTTTTGGGGACAACAGTAACACAAAAGCCTGAGGAAGCTTTGCTAGGCCTTCCAATTACGGGGCTATTCAAATCAGAACAATGTTTAACAACACAGATATTTTTGGCCACGAGATGCATCATAGCTAAACACTGGAAACTTACCTCCCCTACTCACATTGAAGTACTTCACAAAATCAGGTTCATTCGGGCTATGAGCTCACTTTCAGCTGAAATTGATGAAAGATACCGTCGATGGGCCTCCTGCTGGGACTTATGGACTCTACGAGGTCCACAATAAGGTTCGTGTGAACTACTTTTATGGGTTGACCTGATGTTTGATCTATGGTTTCACCTTACTGAACCTCCTAGACACATGTCTGCTTTGAGGAATGTATATATGTTCAAGACCTTGTGTGACTTTATATATATGTTTTACATGTTCATGTGTTATTCTATCCAAAAAAGAAAAACTTTGAAAGAAACTTTTTGATATATCTTGTTGATACTTGAGAGATTTGTTATATGATTTGCTGAACTTACGATGTTCTATTTGTTTATTCTTTCAATAAAAAAGTTAATTATAAAAAAAAAAAAAAAAGGACAGAAATTATATGTAAGTAAGCAAGAGAATATAGATAAACAGAATGGAAAAGAATACATGGGGAAAAAGAGCACAAAAAGCATAAGAGACGGCAAGGGTGCACAAGAGAGTGCCAGAGGGAACTCAATGTAAACGCATGTATTTGTGGAACCGGCTGAATAAATATGGAGACAGACTCTGTCTGGATCCTTTAAAGTGAGGACAGTCATTTAATCTATATCATAATTAACTAGGTAATTTTAATCAGAAACAGGTTAAATGATCATTTTGATGCAAAAGAATATGATTACCGTATATGAGCAGTAAATATTGGATGTAAATTCAAACCAATGTATAGAAGACACATTTATCTTTTTATGCACCTAAGATTGTACCTTAATGGGACACAGCAGAGGTTCCAATTGTCCTATGATTTAAATTTCCTTTGCTTACCCTCCATAGTCTAACAAGGATCCAGTTGGTTTGGGCCCAGGGTCTCTGCTCGTAAGGGGCCAGGAGATTCTTCATCATACTAATCTGCCTGCAAAAGAGATGTGTGAGTGCAGTATCAGCCTACAAAACACTGCACAACAAAGCATTTATCATAAATTCTAGGATTTAAAAAGTAAACTTCAATATTACACACACTGTAAAGTTAATGGTTGCTTGATCTAGCAGGCAGTGCTAATTTTTCAGGCACAACCTTATATCAACACAACTCTCCATTAACTGGAGATTGGCTGTGTTAAAGTGCTTTCCTTTGGTAACAAGCTTTTGCTGTGCTATGAATGATTGTATGGCTACCTATCAAAAAATCTAATTGTTCTTAACATGCTTAAACCTGTCTCTCAGCCAAACCCCCTTCCCCTTGACACAGTGAAGGCTTCTTAATATTTTAGAATACAAATTTATCAGTAACAACAAGCACTTTGTCAATTAAATGTTGTTGAAGAGATTTCATTTTTCTACAGTAAACTTGCCATTTTAGCTATTAGCCTTTTTTGATCCACCCACAATCAAAGATTCATCTCTCTTGTTACATCAAAGGGCCATTTACCGCACTAGAAGTGCTCTTCATGGTGTGAAAGAAGACACAATTCTATGTTAAAATTATCTATTGCTTTTTTTAAATTACACTAATAGCAGCTAAAAATCTACAGTCTTAGGTCGGTTTACACACACTCCTGACCGTTCTATGATTAACAACATCTTCCAAAAACCGAGAGGTGAAGGCTCTGTGAGCAAAAAGATTTAAAGTTTTTCTCTGCATTTAAGAATGCTGCAGCAATCAGTTAACCCACAAGTAACATATTTAGGAGTTTCCAGCAGTCATTACTCTGTACAGAAGAGTTTGTGAAGGGCCAACTCTCTTTTTGTTTATGCTCTCTGCACGGAGCTCTTTCTGTAACTGTCTGGGGCACTGCCAGAGTCTCATGTAAACAGACACTTCATTTATGATTTTTTCCTGTGAAAAAGGTACCTATTTACAAATTCCAAAAGTTTTTAGGAGCACTTTACAGTGGTGTGCTCCAAGTTGTGCTGAATTAACTGGCCCTTAAATGACCATTACCAAAAATGATTGATTCCCCCTGGGAATTCCCCCTTGTCTCTAGGCCCAACCAACAGAAGTACAAAAGACTGGACATGCTCCCTGGGTATAATGTTGATAATGGTCTAAACAAGGAAAAACACATTTCCTAATAACATTCAATTGATGAAGTACTTGATATTTCCCATAGTCTTAAAATATATAATATTTGGAGACTTCACGATCACTTTAATTACCTTATTATTTCAACTGGGGACTGTTACTCTATTCTTTGAAAATTGTTAATATTATTATTATTTTAAATGTTCAAAATTGCTACTGGAAATCACTAATAATTGATACATAATTAAAACAACTAGCTCCTATTGTATTTCTTTAAGATCAGATCCTTGGAGGATCTGGGAGAGAGCAAGCCATTGATAGTAAGACTGTAGTAACTCAGGGTAATTTCAGACTCACTGCTCTTCTGGGATCCTCTCTACCGCACGCAAAGAGTGGGGGTAACACACGTAGCTGGCGAGGGCCTGCATTAATGAGTCCTTGATGTCTATAGAGAGATAAAGACAGAAGGGAGAGTGAGAGCGCAGAGGGAGAGTATTAGACAGTCATCACACATGTATTTTTTCATTGTACAGAAGTCATTAAATCCTCTAAGTGTTAGATAAGAAAATGTTATAAAGCTACTCAAAAAAAATAATAATAATACACGTTGACCCCTCTTCTAGACTCTGAAGGCATCTGTGATACTTTGGTGATTGTATGAGAGGAATATTTATATTTCTGGAGAGGCTTAGCTTGCATGGTCTGTCTGGAGGCTACAGCTTGGCCTTTGAAGTGGGATATCCACATAGCCTCAGATTTCTGACACAATAACTTTCTGTTAAAATTTTAGTCAAAAATTAAACTAAGTTCTTTATCACCATATTCAACGGTAAAAGATTGATTTCACTCACCGGTGCCCACGATACGCTGATCTGCAAAGTGTTTGGCCAAGATGGCAGCCAGACGTGTCAGAGTTTCCTCATATCCTGCAAAAAGAGGTTACAGTGAGGAGCTGGCTCATAAGGAGGCACCACAAACTCCAGTAACTACCATGCGCAGCTCAACTAACGTACTAATGTGCAGATCAGGCTACATATTTAAAGATACACAAATAAAATGTATTTCATAATTCGTTAATAGCGTTATAACCCATAATTCAATAACAATAATATATACAATTAGCAAGGCACAGAACAGTCCTTATAGAAATGTGCTGTAATGAAGGAGAAACGGATATACCTCCTGCTTCCTGGCACGAGCAAAGGAAGGGGGAGGTATCAAATTCAATATATTCCAAAGATGTAACACATCCCCAACCCTTCATTCCTTACTTCACAACATTTATATTTTTATATGCACTTATTCTTGACTGTGCAATTCCATTTTCATTCCTGAGCTGATTCTTATTGCTATTTTCAGAAGGAGGACATATCCTTGCACACAAATGAGATCTCCATTAACCCTATTTAAAACATATGATACTTTTAGCTTCCATATTCCCACTGTGCAGATGAAAGCTTTCTTAGCATTCAAAGAGTCCTTCCACATCACGGCACGGAGTAACAAAAATTAAAAAAATCGTAGATTCCACTGAAGCAGTTACATAAAAATTTTAATGAATTAGAAGTTGTATTATTCTAAGAATAGTTTGCCTACTTTCAAGTTTAGTTCTTCAAAAGAGTGTCAGGGACTGGATGATTTAACTAGGCAACAATATTTAATAATTTTTTTTATTCAATTTAGAAAAATAATATTTAATAATAAACTTACTTTTAAACACCAGCTGGTAAACCTTTAGTTGAGCTGCATATCTCCACCCCTTAAGAGGTGGCCAAGGGGTAGGAGCAGCTCTGACTGGGATGCAGTGCTAAAATGGTCAGACACTAGCTTGTGTGATTGCCAAGGTAAAGCAATTTAACGCACAAAGTCTTCAGCCAGTGAAGAGCATCTCCTCTTGTTCAGACATACTCGTGTCTGACCATTTAGGACTGACTCCCATTCATAGATGCTCCCAATCATTGATGGCCGTTTCATGGGTGCCGACAAGTACTTGAAACAAAGGCTTCAAGGTGGTGTTTGAAGAAAAAAAAAAGGTTTACCATGAAGTATTGCTTTTATAAATCATTGTATATAATAAAAACAACTAGCTCTTCTTCTTGTTGCATTAAGGTATTAGGGTAATACCAGTCTCCCTGTTATACCTGGGAGCTCCTCCATGCTGCTGACCGGGCTGAAGTAATTCTTGAGGGCATTGTAGCTGTTCATGGCGACACTCAAGTAGAATTCGGGCATGAAGGCAAAGAGGGATCCAGTACGATCTGCATGCTCGATACTGCGCAGGCAAACCTGGAGCAGCCAATAGATGTCCTGCATCTTCTCCTGCCAAGGAAACATGGATCCATCCAGTGTGAACCAATGACCAATAACCAACAGCCAACGACCAACCTACTAAAAGCCAAATAAGAGAATGTCTCCATTAACTTACCCTGGAGTAGATGGTGACATTGATCCAGGCCAGACGGCGGCTCAAATGGTTGAGTTTCTCTGAGAAAACACTCTGACTCTTCAGCAATTCATCCAAGATGTCTGTCCTCTGGGTGGGGTAAGAGAAACAATTTGTTTGAAAAACCTATGATTTTAGGATACCACCCCTCTCTCTAAGAATGCAATTTGTTTCTTTGAACTTATTTTCTTCCAGCACCAGGCTCCTGACTCTTTATTGCTAATTATGCCGGGCTCCTGACTATCAAGTCCTAATGAGTTCCATCCAAGCTTTCTACTTTCTTCGACATTGCTTTATTTTTTTCTGTATTGTCACCACTGGCGCCAGGCTCCTCACACTCTGTCCCCAATGGAGCCAGGCTATTCGCACTTTGCTCTTACTTACCCTCTTGGGACAGCGCTTTATTTTTTCTTCTGTATCTTTCAATGCCAAGGCATATTCATTCACATCATCTGACACAACCACCATCTACAAGAGAATCACAACAGAAGTGTTCAGACACATTCCCAATTTTGTGTTATAGCAGCGGTTGATGGCTTTGCTTATGGTTCGTTAAAAGAAAAACTGACAAACATTCCCTACTTAATTTATTTTCGTTTAAATATATGTTTTTCCTTCTGAATTGATGAGAATATATATTTTTTTTTGTTAACAAGAATATAACTTGCCTTAGTCCTATATACCACAATCTCTCATGATTAGTAATTTATATTGATAAAGGAGACAGGTCATGCTTTACTGCTTATGTGTGGTATGGGTGTGGTAGTTAAAGATAGCAATGGCACAATGACGGATATATTTGTGCATTATGAACTAGACAGTTACACCACTAGTACCGCTACATTACTGCATTTGCATAGGAATGTTAATACAACTTGAAAAGGAGTTTGTTTTTGTTTTTAAAGAAAGATATACTTTTTAATGTGTCAATAATGTTATGCACATGTTTAAATTTAGGAGTTTTGAAACATGTACAGCATTTATTATTTTAGTTGTCTCTGGCCCTTTAAAGATGGCCTCTGCTCACTTTTCCCAGCTGCTGGTGGACACTCAGATTATACATCATCACAGCCCCGTCCAAGATCTCCAGCAGAGAGTTTTCTGTGATCGGAAGCTCGGACTCCTCAGCTGGTCTGCCCAGCAGTAACCCTTCATTTCCATGGTGTCCCTCAACTGCAATAACACAAAACATGGCCGCCAGAACAATTACCCAACATACATCACTGGAATTCAACAGAGGGGGAAAACGGTTTTAAATGAGACAGCACCATGTTCGTGATTACAGCTATAACTCCACGGTCTCTTCTAAATCTCCAGAGATTTTTTTTAAAGTTACCCTAAAAAGATTTCCTTTAAATCTGAATGTAGATTAGAGTTTAAATGACTGTAAAACTGTGAAAGCCACATTTGCCCTACCCCTCAAAAAAGCATTTTACATATTTTCCTCCCTTTTTATTGCTCATTTGGGCAACTCTTGGAGAAATCATTTTTCAGTGTCTGTCTGTTTAATTAATCTTCCCTCTCGGTTTGTCATAATATGCTGCACTTTTGGAGTTGGGTAGTACGGCTTTGATTCAGACCAATGCGAATAGTAGATAAGTGCTCACTCAAAAAGCTTTTTTACCTATCATTTACAATGCTTTGGTTAAGTGCTATCAGCCCGCTCAAGTATACAGTGCAACAGATCATGGCACACTAGGAGCGAGGAGAATGGAGCAGGCAGGAACACTAAAGCCAATACCCCTACAGTGGTAAAAATGAACAATAATGTTTACATTCAGAATGAAAACCGCTTCTCTTACAGTGTCCACTAATATAAAATCCAGTTTCACTGCCCCCTCTCCCCTAATTTTCCTCTCATTCTTTGTCCCTCTCTTGATTATCTCCTGCTCATTACTCAGTACCACTCTCATTAACCTAACACCTCACTCTCTGTCCCCCTCTCACATCTCTATCCTCCTCACCCCTCAGTGCACTACTATCATATTAATCCTTCCACTTCTCCATCTCACTCACTGTCATCCTCTGTGCGCTGCTCCACACTCAGACTCCGGACCTTGACTTTCTCCAGGGCCCCCAAGGGCCGACGTGGGTTCATCAGGCTGACCGCTGCCGTGCTCAGGAAGCGGTTGGCTCGTCCCAATGTGGGGGAGCTGAGCCAGCTTGGCCGGGCAAGGGCACCACCAACAGCCAGAGAAGCACTGGATCTCTGCGTGATGAGAAGAGGAGACAGCACAAAAAAGTGAAGTAAATAAAAACAAAAGAGGTTTATACTCACTCGTAAGGTAAAAAGGGATCAAACAGGTTCTGTATTGTTGTAGAGTTAATTCTCTTAAATTATAGGCCAACAACAACTTGGTAGGAAATGCACAATGCCATTAGAAAGCACTTGAAAAGGGGGGTTGAAAAACTTTTTAAAACTTGAATGTAATTTTTCATGCTAAACAAAAACGCAAACTTTGTAATATATAAAACATGGTCTTTTAAATGTATGATAGAAAGTTTTGGACCACGGATACAGTAAAACTCACAGCTTAAAAACAAGAGCAAATATAAGAAAATGGTAAAAGTAATGTTAGTTTGCCTTTTAATCTCCTCTATCAGTCAGACTTCCTGAAGCAATGAAAGGGAACTTGCCACATTATTTAATGTATACATGAAACATCACCGTTTAGACTTCATTGAAGAGATTAAAGGGGTATATATATATATATATATATATATATATATATATATATATATATATATATATATATGTAAGTGAGCTGGATTATGAATGCATCTGATAGAGGAGAATTTATAGCGTCTGAAAAAAATGTTGCCATGAAAAAATTCCAAAGTAAACAGTTAAACCGTTAGCCTGAAGTTGGCCGATTTTCTTGCTTTTGCAAAGAGTTTTCTCTCAATGTTGGCACCCCCAGAAATTCCCAGGGATTAATAGCATATCTTATACAATGTTTCTTTTTTGCCTGGGGATTTACAGACATGCTCAGTTATCACCTGAAGTCTGCTCTACTGTGGGAAGTCACAATCTCAGACACTTTCCTTTCCTTTAGTGGAATGTCCTTCCTTTACTGAATATGTAAAACTGTGATGTAAAACTGTGAGCTCTGCAGTGAGTATTGTGTAACGCTGTGTTATTTCTTGTGTTCTGTCTGTGAGTATTGTGTAAGGCTGTGTTATTTCTTGTTTTCTGTGCAGGAGTATTGTGTAACGCTGTGTTATTTCTTGTGTTCTGTCTGTGAGTATTGTGTAACGCTGTGTTATTTCTTGTGTTGTCTGTGAGTATTGTGTAACGCTGTGTTATTTCTTGTGTTGTCTGTGAGTATTGTGTAACGCTGTGTTATTTCTTGTGTTCTGTCTGAGTATTGTGTAATGCTGTGTTATTTCTTGTGTTCTGTCTATGAGTATTGTGCTGTGTTATAATTTCAATAGCTGTCTGTGAGACTATTGTATAATTTATATTTTTGTCTTGTTCATTGTTTTGTCTAAGAATAAGCTTATTGAGGGATTTATGTGTGTTTATTCAGGTCACACCTAATTACACTGCTTATCAACCCCTGCCTCAACTCTCTTTTGCCATCCAGTGTCACAGCTGCTTGCCGATTGGCTGAAAAGCCAATCAGCATGCGCCTGTGCTGCATAATGGATATCTCATTAAAAAAATAGATATCCTTTATGCAAATCACAGTTGCTGGGGATGTCTAAATCACCCCCAGAACATTTTTTATTATATTGCAAAAACGGTTTGTATCTTTTCATGCAAACTTTTTTTTCTTTTTCAGTTATGATGCATTCTACTGGATGCATTCATAACCCACCTAACTTACATATACCTTTAAGAACAATATAGGAAAGAGTACTGGTGCCTCTGGTCTGTGGGTGCATTACTGCACATCTCACACAAGGGTTAGACTTCTCTCCTCTCCTACCTGTGCTGTTGTACTGGCCGACTCATCCTCCTCCTCCAGATCATCCATGGTAGCTGCCTGCAGCTCCGATGGGTCAATTATGATATTAGCCTTAGAAGCCAGGTCATCTGTCAAGGAGAGTGGATACAGGAGTGAGAGAGTGACCCATAGCCATCAGCTGACTGGATAAGAACAGGCCAGTTAAGATAACACAAAATTCATACAATTAAAAAGGAAAGTTGACAGACAAAAAATATTTATATTCAAAAATAATGCACAGGTTCAACTTTATATATTAATACTAGTATAAACCTAAATTATGTCTAGAAGAGGGTTTGGGGGGAAAGAAGTGCAAAGAGATCTTGATAGTATAGCATCTTCTGGTAAGTTTATTTAGACAAATATATATAATGCAGTAAGTATCACACTCACATTTTAGATCCTCAATAATATGAGTTATATAAATAGTGCATAGAAGGAGGGGAGGTATTGCAAGCACTTTGTTTATGTGGAGATGGCGGTAAAGAATCCTTCACTAAATAAACTGGAGAACAAGGCTGGATGACCTTGAATAACTATCACTTGGAAATAGGTCTGGTTTGGGAGACCTCACAGTCCTTCAGTCATGTACACAAGAGTGATGTGTGCCAATGTGATACTAATAGCGTATTCTATATTATTTCCACACCACTATGAGATGAATATAAAAGTGGTGGTATAAGCTAGAACTACAACTACAAAAAAAAAGGGTGAAGTACAAACAAAGCAGTGATAGGTAAATCTCCAGAAATAAAATAAAAAAAGATGACGAGCATAAAAAAAGAAAACATGTATATAAATGCGGTATGATATATTTGTTTATATTTGTCTAAATAAACTTACCAGAAGATACTATACTATCAAAGTCTCTTTGCGCTTCTTTCCCCCCAAACCCTCTTCTTTTTTCTCAAGCACCAATGAACAGCAGTCTGTAAAAGAAGCTGCAAGAGACCGTAGTATCCTCCTCCTTCTGGAATTTGGTTGGAATACTTCTATGGACATATTCACCACACCCGCAGTCTCAAGTACAAGAGGTGGAAGATATGTAAGCGGGTGTATTACCCATTGATCTATTGCACCCCTCTTACACTCTGCGATCCACTGTCATATTTGCATACTCTACTATTAGCAGACTGTGTGATAGTCACATTTATATTTTCTGTGAACTTTCAGGACATAAGAGATCTACTATTTACATATTGGGCTGGTAGAATTTGGTTCCCCTGGATTCCTATTCTGTTTCGACTGTTCAGATTTTTACATTTTGCTATTATTTATTATTTACGATTTCACATTGTGTTTAGCACACTTGAGCACTACAGGTTATACACTTTTTTGGTTTGCTAAGAAGTGTTTGTTCTATTGTACTAAATTATGTCTCGTTTAATCAAAATTGGAAATTAATATTCAGCATTGTTTGGCGATGTAGTCCAGTTGCTTTATATCCCCCAATGCCGAGAGTCAATTGCCATTTACTAAAAAGAACAGGACAAATAAACTTGTTTCTGAAAAATCATAGGCAAGCAGACGGCCATACAAAGACAGACACACGGTAAGTCATGCAGTTAAAAGGGACAAATTTTCTTTGTTTTGTATAACTTTTTTTCTACATTAAGTTACATACTAATCAATATAAATGTCATATTAAATGTACACTTCATCTATATCTAATGAATCACAGAATAACAGACTTTCAGCTTCTGGAGCGTCCCGTTTTCTTCCTGTTCTCTCTCATGATAGTTGCCATGTTGCACAGCTGTGACCTAAAGCCACATGGCAGCTCTCGTAAGGGAGAAAAAAAGAGAACATTACATGTTTTAGTTGTTTTAATTATTTCATGAGTTCTAAGATTTGTACGCTATATCTCTCATTAATTCAGTCTCATTTCTGTAGCCCTGTTATTCCTGGTTCCTTGTAAAATGTCGTATTAGATATTTTCCCGGGCATGATCATTTCATTTATATAGGTCAGCACTATTTAAATAATAAAACGTATTAACATATCAATCTTTTTTCTATGTAGCTTCTATTTTTGCATCATAATCCGCCACTATAAACTGGTAACCTCCGTTTTTAAGATAATGGCTAAGTATCACATATATAGTTGTGGCTCTTTGCTTTGTTTGTGATGTTGGTCACGCAGTTGCGTCCCTCGTGAAGCGAGGGACGCAACCGCGAGCCTCACAAAGCGAGGTGAGCCAGCGGTGCAGTACTTAGGCCTTGCAAAGCGCGCAACTCTAAAAACCCACCAAAGCGCGCAACTCTAAAAACCCACCAAAGCGCGCAACTCTAAAAACCCACCAAAGCGCGCAACTCTAAAAACCCACCAAAGCGCGCAACTCTAAAAACCCACCAAAGCGCGCAACTCTAAAAACCCACCAAAGCGCGCAACTCTAAAAACCCACCAAAGCGCGCAACTCTAAAAACCCACCAAAGCGCGCAACTCTAAAAACCCACCAAAGCGCGCAACTCTAAAAACCCACCAAAGCGCGCAACTCTAAAAACCCACCAAAGCGCGCAACTCTAAAAACCCACCAAAGCGCGCAACTCTAAAAACCCACCAAAGCGCGCAACTCTAAAAACCCACCAAAGCGCGCAACTCTAAAAACCCACCAAAGCGCGCAACTCTAAAAACCCACCAAAGCGCGCAACTCTAAAAACCCACCAAAGCGCGCAACTCTAAAAACCCACCAAAAAACACTCACTCACACACAGCACAGGGGGAGACACAGGAAGCCTGGGAGTAATGTTGCAAGCGAATAACACCCATTTTGGGCGTTTTTACTTACTTGAAAATCACCTAAGCGAGGAAAAAGATGGCGGCCGAAAATTTAAAATTTCACAAATTGCATCACAAAAGGAGGCTCAGCAACGCCAGACTCGCAAAGCTTACAAAATACACGACGCTAAAGACAGTAACACTTACACGAACAAGGCCAGGCACGAGGGACTTTAAAAATAAAACCAATGGCAGTCAACGCGCGCCACGCAAACATTCGCCACACACAGAGGAGAAAGACACAGGGAAGGGACAGGGTGGAGGTGCTGCAAAGAGACACATGGGCGCTCATTGAGAGCCACGCAATGAGCTTCAAAGGCGCTCATTGCAGGGAACTTGACAGGGCAAGTTCCTAGTTAATAAATAGTTCCCATGTCTTATAGAATGTTGCCATAAAAGTTCTTTATTTCTTTAAGCTGCTGTTCATTTTACAAAAAAACTAAATAGAGGTGCTCAATCAGAGAACGAACTAACCTTAATGGGTTAGTTCTGTGGACATGATAACCCACTCTGAGAGCAACCTCTTTTAGTGCCAGAGGGAGTTATCAGCTACTGCACCTCACTGATGGGGCCCAAAGAAGGCTGAAAAGTACGTCTGGGGTTTGCGGTTTCTCCGGCCAGGATAGAATTGCCTGGTATTTCGGGGCTGGGTCACTCTAGTGAGTGGGACCAGACTGATATACTACAGGATATTTCTCTCTGTGAAAGGCACAATTGAGCTAAAAGAGGTTGCTCTCAGAGTGGGTTATCATGCCCATAGTACTAACCTATTAAGGTTAATTTGTTCTCTGATTGAGCGCCTCTATTTTGTTTTTGCTGTTCATTTTAAATTGATGGTTAGTTTAAAATTTTGTTTATGCCACATTTTGGAATCCAGCCTTTTAAATTAAAATGCATTTAATTCCCTCTAGTATCAATATGACCCGCTGCCTGATAATATTTTTGGGCAATTTGTTTACAAAATTTGGATACTATATAAACCATTATATAAATCAAACATTCTATATTACGTCCTCTCTTTTCTATTTCTACAAAGAATATAAATTTTTGATGAAACAAAACATGGTTTTAACATTTTTGACATTTGCATACAAGTTGTGCTATGGGTCTTAATTCCTACCTTTTAGAGTCTTCCTCAGGTGGGAGAGCAGCCCCCCAAGTCTCTGTAGATCAAAATAATCCACCTTCCCATTATAGAAGAGCTGAGGGGGCACGTACGCTTCTGAGGACATGAAAGATATAGAATAAGGACAGACAATAAAAAAGGTTGAATTGTTTATTTACTTCTAAACATATACATTGAAGAGACATCAAGTTGGGGGGAGGACCAGAATTGCTAATTGAAAGACAAGATTTACAAATTTCAATTAAAACTTTATGTAAGAAAATGTTCTTTTCAATAATATTCAATTTATATAGAGCATTTAAAAAAATCTACACAATGTTAATGTGGCAGCAGTGTTTCCAACAAATGGTGAGTGAAAGTATATTAGTTTACATAGATACGCCCTCCTGAGATAGTAGAATGCAGAACCAGCTCAGAAGAGAAAATGGAAAAACCATGGTAAAGCATAATTGCATACAAAAATGTAAACATTGTATTTATTTTTGCTCTAATTTTTCCTATTATGAAGTTCAAAAGACCAAGACCATATAGAAAAATGAACCACAGTTGCCTTTTAAAAGGGATTTTTTATTTTGTAAAATTTTTAACTGAAGTAATGAATTCATTTGATCAAATTCAATACAATTATGATATAATATTTATTATTATAGTTTATTTATTTATAACGCGCCGACATATACAGTAGCGCTGTACATAAATTAGGTTCAGACAATGATAAATAGAGATCACCAATTTCAATTTCTAAGAAGCCCCAGAATAATAGATTCACACCTTCTGGAGCCTCCTTTCTTCCTGTTCTCCCTCATGATAGCTGCCATATTGTACAACAACACACCTAAAGCAAAACCCATAGCGAAGAGGCTTCACACTACCATGGTCTCATGCTGCTCAGACATGCAGCATGCCAATAGCTGCTTTTTAGCAGCATGAGACACTGCTAGTGTGAAGCCTCTCCCATGTAGGTGTGCAAATAGCAGCTATCATAATGGAGAAAAGCAATACATGTGATAATTTTATATCATAATTACATGGAATATGATAGAACTAATTAAGTGAGCAAATTAAAACATTTATATAACACAAACATATTTAGCCTGCAGAGCCTTTAACAAAAAAAAAAAAGGCCTTGATTAGTGTAATGCAAGTTAATGGCAGGACCCTCCTTACCTTCGCTGCACCGAGCCGAGGGGTTCCTGGCTTTGTAGTCATCCCAGCAGGATCTAATTGCACTGATCAGACGGTGCAGGAAACACACCATGTACTCCGGGGGGCATAGGACGGTGGGGTTCTAAAGAGAAGAGAACAGTGATACACGAGACCTGGCTGCCATGTCACCCCATTATTAGCAAGGATAATTTTATATATATTGATTCTAAATTAAAGGGCCACTATAGTTTAAGAAAAACGGTACATTTCCAATGCATGTAACAATCTAAACAAATTGTACTTTGAAATTTTGGTAATAACTCCCTTCACCAATACATGTGCAGGTTGCTTGCATCAATAAATACAACTGCTGCAGAAATGTAAATGCCCCTCTCACACATGCAACCTTCCCCAAAGTATCACAAGCTCTTCCAGGGTCCAAATTGAGATTACATTAATATATATATATATATATATATATATATATATATATATATATATATATATATATATATATATATATATATATATATATATATATATATATTATTATTATTTTATTTTTTTTAGTTAATATCTAGCTCTATGACTCCCCCCCCCCCTAATTATGCTTTTTTATCAGATTAGAAGTTTTTTAACAAATATTATTTTTCACTATTAAGTAATTGTGCGGTCATTTATTGTAAAATGAATGTCTCTCACTCACCCCTCTGTTGCTGGCGTTTTCTTGTAGGAACTTCCTGAACTTGTTGAGGAAGATGTAGCGTGAGGCTTCCCCCTGAAGGCAAGAGGAGCTGGATTAGACAGAACTCAGGCACAGTATTAAAATGTGACACCGCAAAAAACCAAGCTATTGCCGAAATGAAATGAACAGATAATTATAATTACAACTGGTTGATGTCAAATTATTGAGTGGACGAGTTGAATTATTGAGCTTGGAAGTGGGATAATGTTTTTAAACAAAAAGATTCAAGAGTATATTCAAGTATATTCCAAAACTTACATACAAGAGAGGGCAATATATTGATTTACAAAAGAAATATACTTAGTATAATTTACATTACTAAAAGAGAGGGGAAGAGGTGTAGAATAGGACGGGCTGGAGGAATTAGTCCTAACCACGTGGTAGGGAAGTAAACTATGGGAGAGGGGTTGTCTGCTTTTTATTATTAACTTACATATATTATTTTACCATTGCAGCGACATAACATTTTACAGTTGGTACAGTTAGCTTGTAGATAATGGGTCTCTATGGAGCGGTTCTGCTCATTGAAGCATGTTTAGTTGAGAAATAGAGGACAATGTCAGGGATTTAATGGCAATACCTCTGTGCATCCAGTAAATTCCTTGCTGATCCTTCCTCTGTACCCATCTCCTAAGCAGTTGGGTTGCTCAGGGCACAATGAGCTCATACATTTATAGTAAGGAGCCCTCAGCTGAGTAAATGGACCCAAGCATTGCCAAAAAAGTGCAGCACTGGTGTAAAAGCAGCATTTGCTTGGTGTTTAGTTTGCCAGGGTTTCATACTGAATGGACTACAGAAATGGAATTTTTTGTGGAGCCTGACCCATTTGGGTGATAATCTGTTTCACAACTGGCATGGTAATTTGTGCCAGTAGATAAGGGTTTCTCCATTTCTGATGGATCTTCTCAGTTCCTTTCTATGAAGAACATTGCGAATTAAGGCAACTGGACTGTTCCAGTCCCATGTGCAAAGTCTTAGGACTGACAGTATGAATTGTGCCCAGATTCAGCGATACATTCAGACCATAGAGAGAGGCTCTGATATGCATAAAGTAGATTGTCATTAAATTGCCAATTGGTATGTCTGCCAACTGCTTGCTTATGTCGGATTTGGGCGGTAAAGGGATTTTGTCCTGCATAAATTTAAGGTTGTATTGGATTCAAGTAGGTCTCGGAATAAATATAGGAGGAAATGTATTTTAATGTTTCATACAGGTTGGCTGTTGGCTTAAATAAAACATTTCTGTACCCCAAATAAAGCAGCAAAACCCACCAAGATATTTCTAGAGGTATCTTAAATCACACATTTGTAATAATTCCACCTTGGATTTCATTTTGGTGGCAGATTTGGGCAGGGATTGAGTTTGCTGACCAGGTACTTTAGGTGTGTGCAGAAGCCACCAGGAACTTGAATGTTGGATATTTTAAAAGGGACACGGTCAGCACCACTGGAAGCTGGCTTCATCTTAGAGCATTAAATTCTGCATATACATTGTACTAGTCATTTTCCCTCAATGTCAGAGATATTCAGCATTGGTTTTATGTCCTCTTTATGCTAGTTAATGGCTCAAAGTGCTAGATATTTGTGATGGAGATACAGGGTAACCTTGGAGGGTGCATTGTAACACTAATTAACAAATCTAAGTGCTAATGCAATATTCACTTATTTGCATAAGAAATCTGTAGACAAATGCTGATTATCTCAGGAATGAGTCAATATGTGTGTTGAGTCTTATTAAGCATAAATTCTCACAGTAAGAAAAGGGTAATAAGAGCATGCTCAGTTGAATAGATAATTGCCACAAATATATCTAAATTCTTACATTCGGTCATTAAAACTTTTTATAGTAAATCAGCATGCTTATCACAAACACCAACCCACCGCAATTTAAAAGTTGGTAATTTTAAGGTCACTAATCAGCTTTCACAGTGGGGGTGGGGGGGCACTGTGAGAGATAATTAGTGACCTTAAAATTACCAACTTTTAAATTGAACAGTTCTACAATCAATTGACAATCAATTGTAACTATTTATGAGTAATTTTCATTTGTTCAATATTTGGGATCTATAAGGCACCTGGACACCCTTTAAAAAGACACAGCAAACAACTGGTCTTACCCCTCCTTTATCCTTGTTATTCAGCAGAAGCTTCAAGATCTGAATCTGTAGCTCTTCTACAACTAAAAGGAGAAAAAGCAAACAACAAAAAAAAAAAACAGATAAACAAATACATTAAATAAATAAAATCAGGGAAGGTCAGAATAACCACACATTTTACAAACCTACTAATATATATATATATATATATATATATATATATATATATATATATATATATATATATATATATATAGCTAATGGGCACTTCAAGCTCCCTTTAAAATGATCCACTTTGAAGAAATCTGGGTTGAGGCTTTCATTAACCATTTGTACTATAGCTTGTTAGAGACTCTGTTTAGGAGGGTTTCATATAATTTATGCTGTTTTTACAATGTTGCATATATTTATATAAGTATTTTGATTTCCACAGAGTCAGTGTGTATAGGATGTCACACACCCTTTCAAAGTCATAGCCAACATTTGTTGTGAATCTCTACCTAAATTGTGATATCACTGGATCTGCTTCTCTCGACTACCGAGAAAGAACTGAAGGAGATGGAAATCTAAATTAAAAAGCTTAAATAGCCGGCTGTGCCAACTCAAAAACACTGCAGAAAGAGAGGAGTATAGAAAGTGGCCCCTGAAGGAAGAAATGGATTAAGGGGGCATAACCACAGCAGGGAGAAGAGCAAGATGGAGGGAATGAGGAGGAGCTGGGTGGTATAAGGAGGTGCCCCAACATCCTCCCGCACTTCCTTTCAAGAGCTACTCCCCTCCACAACAGCAGCTATAAAGCTCCTGTCGGGTAAAACAAATCAAACTGAACAGAATAGGGGGTAATAGGCTCCAAACACTCAGAAGGGCCGAAACAAAGTGGATCCACCTCTTGGGGTCCTTGAAACCAGATGGCTTAAATAGGGAAATAGAATTGGTGGGCCGGGGTTGTTTTGTCTACTCATCTGTATTCTCAGCGCTATCATAGGTTATTTTCAATTGTCTGATCTCTCCCTCTCACCCCCTCCCTGCCTCCTCAACCTTCCCTTCCCTCTTTCTTTCCCTCCCCAGCTCTCTCTTTCCCCCCCTCCCCCTTTTTCCCTCCCTTCCCCTCTTTCCCTCCCTCCCCCTTTTTCCCTCCCTCCCCCTCCCCCTTGTACCCCTCCCTCCCTCTCTCCCTTTTTCCCTCCCTCCACTTTTCTCCCCCTCCCCTTGGTTCTGTGGTACTGATCTTGTGAACCCTCACCTTCAATACGTTTCTTCAGTCTCATGCATCCTCTCTCATATGCTCTCCTTCTCAGACGCTCCTCATCACTCTCCTCTGTAGGATTCTTGATCTCTTTGCCCTGACAGAGCAATTAAGAGTACACTGGTGATTTACAATTTCCTACAACCCCAAGAAGGGGCCTACAAGGTCAGTCAGAGTAAAGGTTCCAAATAAAGTAATTTAAAGTGACAGGTAATAAGTACTTTATCAACTGAATGTAAACTTACATTGAGCTCTGTAAAATGTGCGTAGGGTGAAAATGTCTGTGGCCATTTGAAAAATGATTTTGATTGCATTATGTAGTCAGCTAGGTAGGAATAAAACATTTGTGGAGGATGTGTCCCCTCTTAGAAGCTGGAGTATATTGGATATGGAAGGTGGGGATTTGTGCACAACAAGTCATGACGGAAATTTGTATTTCAGAAGACAATGAAATGTGTATTTATCTACAATGGTAAGGCCGGAGAAGGGGCCACTGATCCACAACCACGTACAGGAGTTAGATGCAGATAACTCATGATGACCTATATTTATTTTTAATGATGAGCAACAGGTCAACTTTTGCACTCATCTTTCTCCCTAATCAACTGGCCCTTTATGTCCTCCTTACGTATCTCCGGCCTCATACATGATCCATTCCGCTAATAAGATTAACAAATAAGGTAACAATATACGACATTTTCGTATTCCATTTGCAATCTTTAAATATTCAGTTGTTCCATGGTCAGTCTGGACCATGGCTTCTTGGTCCACAAACAGGTTCCTCAACACTTTAAATACTTGCCACATTTTGTTGTGATCCATACAGTCAAAGGCTTTAGAATAGTCTATGAAGCAAAGGTAAATGTTTTTTCAGGAACTCTCTTGCTTCTCTATTATCCAGTGGACGTTGGCATTGTAATCTCTAGTGCCTCTGTGAAACCCAGCTTACACGGCTGTTATTCCTTTGTGTAAATATTGTTGAAGCAGAGCTTGCATTACCTTTCTGGCATGTGAAATGAATGCAGTTGATATAATTGGAGCACTCTTTGGCACTATGTTTTTTGGGATTCGGACGTAGACTGTCTATTGGCCACTGTTGCGTTTTCCAAATTTGTTGGCATGTTGGAAGCAACATGTTCACAGCATCATCTTGTAAGACAGGTCAGAGCGATACCATCATCACCTACAGCCTTTTTATCAGCAAGGCTTCCTAGGATCCATCTCACTTCACTCTCCAAGATGTCTGGCTACAGCCCATGGGACAAAATATTGAGGTTATCGATGCTGTTAAGATTCTTCCGTTATAGATGTTCTGTGTACTCCTACTTTACCGTATCAGCTTCAGTTAAGTTCCTACAATTTGTGTATTTTATCAAGCCCAGTTTGGCATGAAAGGTTTCCTTGAATTCACCAATTTTCATGAAGATATCTGTTGACTTTCCCAATCTGTTACTTTATTCTCACTTTACATTGCTCATTATAGAATGTCTCCTTGTCTCTTCATGTTATCCTCTTGAATTCTGCATTCAGTTGGACAATCCTTTCCTATCTCCATCACCATTCACTTTCCTTCTTTCTTGGGCTATTTCAAGGCCTCCTCAGACAATCAGATTGCATTCTTATTTTTTTTATTTTGGCAATATTTGTTGTTCCTGTTTTCTTGACAATGCCACAATGTCTATCTAGCATTATATCTGCTATGTCTAGTGCCGTACATCTATTATTTACCCCCACTACATATTCACAGGGGATATTTATTTTTTTAATATCTGCTTGGTCTGACGATTTTCCTTTGTTTCCTCAGTTTAATGCTAAACTTTGTAATAAGAACCTTATGATCTGAGCTGAAATTAGCTCCAGGTCTAATTTTTACTGACTTTAAAGCACTTCTCCATCTTTGGCTAAAAAAAGCATACGATCAATCAGATTTGTATACAGTCCATCTGGTGATGTCCATGTGTAAAGTCAACTCTGAGGCTGTTGGGTCTGAGGGTGTTTACTATACCAAAGAATTATCTTGAAAGAGTTCAACTAATCTCTGACCTGCTCCATTTTACACTTCAAGGCTAAACTTGCCTGTCATTCCAAGTATCATTTTGGTTCCCTATTTTAGCATTCCAGTGTTCCACATCTTTTCTTGTTGTTGTACCTAGAAGGTGTTGAATATCCTCGTAGGACTGGACAACGTCAGCATCCGTGGTTGGAGAATAGCTTTAAATTAAAAAAAAAATAATGTTGTCATTTTTTGGGTTGTTACCAAGGTTTTGGCCACCATTTGATTGATTAGGACAGCTACTCCATTTCTTCTGCAGGATTCTTGACCACAGTACAAGGCACTGTGTTTGAGCTTAAAATATATTGTGTATAGTGCTTTCCCTAAAAGCACATTTCAAGGCTAAAGCTTGCAAACTTACATCTGCAGCAGGGCGTCATCTTGACTTTGGCAAAAACGCTTCATTGGATCTGGTGCTACTAATAATGTGGTAGGCACCTTCTGACCTGAGGGGCTCATCTTCCAGTGCCATATCATTATGTCTCTGGTTGTGCTTATCCATATGGTTTTACTGGTAAGATACTGGATTGGGTTGCCAGTTCCTTCTCTAGTGCACTACCTGAAATCCCTGGTACCATAAATAAAAATTGATAAACCCTTTGAGAGCGGATGTTTTTTCTTTCGCTTGTTTTTGTTTTACATTTAAATTGAAGGTTTCAACTATTACCTGACAGTCAGCCTTTCTGATCCACACACTACAGAATGTCCGATATCTCTTGCTATTGGGGAGATCATTGCCAATAATTGTGGAACTCTAAATGTATTGTCCTCAGTGTAAAACCTCATCAAAATGGAAACACTGGGCATGCTCTGTCCAGAGTGAGTAACTAGGTATTTTAGATAAAATAATTATTCCAGGCACAGGGATATCCAACATTATACAGAGAGAGGGCAGGAACCAGCTAAAATTTTCAGGATCTCTTTTTGTCAACATAGGAAAGAAAAACTATTTGCTTGAGCCATTGATTGAGCCACATGTACTAAAAACAAGAAATCAAGAGGAGTCATCCTGAAATATTTCTTTATGATTCATGCCAATTCTAGAAGGCCCCCCAGTTGTTGCCCACCAACCCTACCCTAATAGAAAGAAAAAGAAAGAGGGGCGGAGAAAGCATGACAATGTAGTTACCTCCTTGTTGAAGCGATTGGGCCACCAAGTTGTTGGGATGAGCTCCTGCAACCCAGCCTCCTCCACCCGCAGAGGGCTCTTAATGAAGAAAAACACCACAGAGCGAAGGACATCAAAGCTGGTGGAGAGGGGCTCAGGAAAGTAAGAACAGAACCAATGTCAGCCACTGCATCATGCCCAGTTCTACACCTCAAAATGTATACACAGTAGAGCAACACATGCAGTGCCAGCCAATCTCTCACAATGATATATATATACACAGACACAATTCAGGAGTGACAGTATCCATCTACCATACACTACTACACCTTTGCATATATTGACAGCATAGGCAGGGACTGTATCCACCTCCTCAATCACACAATGATACACCATGACAAACCGATACTTCCTCTCACATCTTTGCTTTTAGAAATTTAGATTGAGGATATATATCCATCCATCCATCCATCCATATAGAGAAAGCGAGCAAAAGAGTGTTTATCTTTTCATTCTCCTCTCCATGTGAAGGATACAGGACATTGCTCAACAAATATTTGCGAGATTTTTCATGTCGGAGGATGGCGATGGTAAGACGTAAGTAGTGAATCTGCAAAGACAGAAAGATGATTTCAGAAACTAAAATATGTACACACAGCCATTAATTTATACACAATTAGTCTTTACAGGGAGCTAGCATTGCTGCCCTTTTATTTTTTTAAAAGCACTGTTCATTATAATCTCATAAAAAAAAATAACAAGCCCATGTGAACTTCAGTGTTACATTAAGGGGTCACTGATGTTACATAGTAATTGAGGTTGAAAAAAATCTTGTAAGATCTCCTCTGATCTGCAATATGCAGCTAAGTTGTCAATTAATTAGTTGCTAATGAATTGTTAATTAATTGAGGAAGGCAAACTGAAAAAAAAACAAGTGAAGCTTATCCAATCATCTCAAAAGGGAAAATAAAACTTCCTAACCCGAGATACTGGCAATCTGATTCCACCCTGGATCAATAGTCTCTCTCCAATTATCCAGGATAAACCTGAATGCCCTTTTTAATTAGAATTTAATTTAATTCCCTATTTAAAGTTATCCATCGAATCCACTGTCACCACCTCCTTTGGTAGAGAATTCCACAGATTAACCACCCTTACTGTGAAGAACCCTTTTCTTTCTTTAAGGTGGAATCTTTTTACTTCTAACCTGCAGGTTGGAAACCTCTTGGCACAAAAAGCTCACTTGACAAATCTTTATACTGACCCTGGATGTATTTATATAAGGTAATCATATCTCCTCTTAGACGCATTTTTTCTAGAGAAAATAAGCTTAATTTGTTTAGCCTTTCTTCATAACTTAGTCCCTCCATTCCCCTTATTAGTTTTGTTGCCCTTCTCTGTACCTTTTCCAGCTCTAAAATGTCCTTTTTATGAAGTGGTGTCCAAAATTGTACTCCATATTCCAAATGAGGGCGTACTAGAGATTTGTATAGTGGCAGAATTATATTTGCTTCCCTTGCTTCTATACCCTTCTTAATACATGCTAATATTTTATTTGCCTTTGCAGCTGCTGCTTGGCATTGAGCACTGTTACCTAGGTGGTTGTCCACAAGCACTCCCAAATCCCTTTCAATATCTGATACACCTAGATTTGCTCCATTAAGATTATAAATTGCATGGCTATTTTTTCTTCTCAGATGCATAACTTCACATTTAATCGTATTAAATCTCATATGCCCATTCCTCTATTTTTTGTAAATCCCTTTGGAGGGAAAGTACATCATTATCTGATTTAATTACCTTGCACAACTTTGTGTCATCAGCAAAAATGTCCCACTTCCAAGTCATTAATAAACATGTTAAAAAGGAGAGGCCCCAATACTGAACCCCGGGGAACCCCACTTACCACATTAGTCCAATCGGAGTATGTTCCATTTACAACAACCCTTTGCTTCCTGTCTTTTAGCCAGCTCTCAATCCATGAGAAGATATTTACTGCAATTCATGTATTCCTTAGTTTGCCCAATAGTCTCCCATGTGGCAAAATCCCAAAAAAGACTACATCCACTGAGTTGCCTTGATCCAGGTTCCTACTAACCTCTTCATAGAAACTAATTAGATTTGTTTGACATGACCTATCCCTCATAAATCCACGTTGACTCCCACTTATAATCCTGTTCAAATAGACATATTCTTGTATACTATCCCTTTTAACCCTTCTAAAAGCTTTCCCACTAAAGAAGTGAGGTGGCTCACTGGTCTATAATTCCCCAGATTTGTTCTTGCTCCCTTCTTAAATATAGGTATCACCTCTGCTTTTCTCCAGTCATCTGGTAGAGACCCTGAGTTGAGCGAATCTTGAAAAATTAAACATAGTGCTTTGGCTATTACAGAACCCAGTTCCCTCAGTACCATTGGATGTATTCCATCAGGACCCAGAGCTTTATTAACATTTATTTTTTCTAACCTCCTGCGTTAACCAATTATTTGGGGATTTGTTCCTATCCTACTCTGAACAGAGAGAAAATATAATGAGCTACTCCAGCCGGTGGTACGAAGTAGCATCAGTAAGGAGACTGAAGAAGATAACCGAATGGGTAAATCAAGAGATCTCAAGAAAATTGGGAACCTAAATGGCACCTTTTTATGCCAAAGTGGGCATGATAAAAGGCAAAAATGGTAGAGACTTAACAGAAGAAGGTCAAATAAAGAAGAGGTGGCAGGAATACACTGAAGATCTATACAAGAAGGATTGTAACAGCATTGATAACCTCAATAGTTTGTCCAATGAGCTGGAACCAAACATCCTGGAGCTAAGCGAGATGGGCCCTACTAATAAGGCTGCAGGAGGTGATGCAATCCCAATGGAACTTTTCAAAATTCTACAGGATGATGATGTGAAAGTGTTGCTTGCCTTATGCCAAAACATTTGGAAAACTCAACAATGTCCAATAGACTGGAAAAGGTAAATCTACATACCAATTCCCAAAAAAGGCAGTGTTAAAGAGTGGTCCAATTATCGAACAATTGCACTTATTTCACATGCCAGCAAGGTAATGCTTAAGATTCTACAAGTTCAACTCCAACAATATATGGACCGGGAACTACCAGATGTGCAAGCCCATTTGCACAGAGGAACAGGAACAAATTGCCAATGTCTGCTGGATAATAGAGAAAGTAAGAGAGTCATAGACTATTCTAAAGCCTTTGACTGTGTGGATCACAACAAAATGTGGCATGTCCTAAAAGAGATGGGAGTACCAGATCTTCTCCGACTCATGAGGAATCTGTACAGGGAGTGCAGAATTATTAGGCAAGTTGTATTTTTGAGGATTAATTTTATTATTGAACAACAACCATGTTCTCAATGAACCCCAAAAACTCATTAATATCAAAGCTGAATATTTTTGGAAGTAGTTTTTAGTTTTAGCTATTTTAGGGGGATATCTGTGTGTGCAGGTGACTATTACTGTGCATAATTATTAGGCAACTTAACAAAAAACAAATATATACCCATTTCAATTATTTATTTTTACCAGTGAAACCAATATAACATCTCAACATTCACAAATATACATTTCTGACATTCAAAAACAAAACAAAAACAAATCAGTGACCAATATAGCCACCTTTCTTTGCAAGGACACTCAAAAGCCTGCCATCCATGGATTCTGTCAGTGTTTTGATCTGTTCACCATCAACATTGCGTGCAGCAGCAACCACGGCCTCCCAGACACTGTTCAGAGAGGTGTACTGTTTTCCCTCCTTGTAAATCTCACATTTGATGATGGACCACAGGTTCTCAATGGGGTTCAGATCAGGTGAACAAGGAGGCCATGTCATTAGATTTTCTTCTTTTATACCCTTTCTTGCCAGCCATGCTGTGGAGTACTTGGACGCGTGTGATGGAGCATTGTCCTGCATGAAAATCATGTTTTTCTTGAAGGATGCAGACTTCTTCCTGTACCACTGCTTGAAGAAGGTGTCTTCCAGGAACTGGCAGTAGGACTGGGAGTTGAGCTTGACTCCATCCTCAACCCGAAAAGGCCCCACAAGCTCATCTTTGATGATACCAGCCCAAACCAGTACTCCACCTCCACCTTGCTGGCGTCTGAGTCGGACTGGAGCTCTCTGCCCTTTACCAATCCAGCCACGGGCCCATCCATCTGGCCCATCAAGACTCACTCTCATTTCATCAGTCCATAAAACCTTAGAAAAATCAGTCTTGAGATATTTCTTGGCCCAGTCTTGACCTTTCAGCTTGTGTGTCTTGTTCAGTGGTGGTCGTCTTTCAGCCTTTCTTACCTTGGCCATGTCTCTGAGTATTGCACACCTTGTGCTTTTGGGCACTCCAGTGATGTTGCAGCTCTGAAATATGGCCAAACTGGTGGCAAGTGGCATCGTGGCAGCTGCATGCTTGACTTTTCTCAGTTCATGGTCAGTTATTTTGCGCCTTGGTTTTTCCACACGCTTCTTGCGACCCTGTTGACTATTTTGAATGAAACGCTTGATTGTTCGATGATCACGCTTCAGAAGCTTTGCAATTTTAAGAGTGCTGCATCCCTCTGCAAGATATCTCACTATTTTTGACTTTTCTGAGCCTGTCAAGTCCTTCTTTTGACCCATTTTGCCAAAAGAAAGGAAGTTGCCTAATAATTATGCACACCTGATATAGGGTGTTGATGTCATTAGACCACACCCCTTCTCATTACAGAGATGCACATCACCTAATATGCTTAATTGGTAGTAGGCTTTCGAGCCTATACAGCTTGGAGTAAGACAACATGCATAAAGAGGATGATGTGGTCAAAATACTCATTTGCCTAATAATTCTGCACTCCCTGTATGTGGACCAAAAAGCCACGGTCAGAACCGAACATGGGACAACAGAATGGTTCAAGATCGGAAAAGGAGTGCGGCAAGACCGGACTGGATGAATCCAAAGCCAGAATCAATATTGCTGGAAGAAATAGCAACAACCTCAGATATGCCGATGATACTAGTGATGATGGCTGAAAGTAAGGAGGAACTAAAAGGACCTATTAATGAGGGTAAAAGAAGAGTGCAAAGATTGGCCTGCTGCTCAACATTAAAAAGATGAAGATCATGGCAAACAGCAATATCACTTCCAGTCAAATAGATGGGGAAGAAGTGGAGGCAGTGACATAATTTATTTTCCTGGGATACAAGATCTCTGCAGATGGTGACTGTAGTCATGAATATAAAAGAGGTTTGCTTCTGGGGAGAAAAGCAATGGTAAGCTTGGACAAGCTAGTAAAAAGATATTAAACTATCAACAAAGGTCTGCATAGTTCGAACTATGGTATTCCCAGCAGTAACATATGGATGCAAGACCTTAAAGAAAACTGAGCGCCGTTGAATAGACGCCTTTAAATTGTGGTGTTGGAGAAGAATGCTTAGAGTCCCTTGGGCTGCAAGAAGACTCAAAAAAATCAATACTTCCGGAAATCAAGACGAACTGTTCACTAGAAGCTATGATTATGAGTCTGAAGCTCAAATATTTTGACCATATCATGAAAGGGAAGGTTTCCCGAGACAAGATTCTGATGCTGGGAAAGATTGAAGGCACAAGAAGAAGGGGACGACAGAGGCACAGATGGATAGATGAAGTCACTGAAGCAATGAACATGAACTTGATGGAGCTCAGAGGGGCAGTGACTGAGAGATGTACCTGGCATGCTGTGGTCTAGAGTCACAGAGAGTTGAACGCGACAAAACAAAAGGAAGTGTAGCATTTTATGCCTTTATTATATTGTGTTTTTTTTAATCAATTGTTTGAGATAATGTAATGCTTAAAGCTACTGCCTTTGACAGGATTTGAACTCACAAACCTTGTTTCCATTTTTTTTTATTGTTTGTATTTATGTTTATAGAAACACTTCTGTGAGTCCCATTTGCTTTTCCTTCCTTCTCTCTCCTTCTGGAGACACATTTACTAACCCAGTGCCTGACCTGACATTTCCACTAGCAGGTTACATTATCTGACCACTAGGGACAGATAACATATTACACACCTGAGCCATTCACCTCACAATGTCACATACCTTCTTACCTAAGTAAACTTGCACTTTCTTCCTCGCCCTTGCTATCCCCTATCTGTTTCTCCCAAAGTCTCTGCTTCTTCTATCCCCTTTAGATTGTAAGTAGCGAGTTTCCAATCTTGTAGGGGGCTTTGGAAAAAAGCACTTCTTGCAAAGATTCTAAGCTCAAAACATGGCCCTACATTTTTCTGCAGTTTGTTAACATTGTATTTTTCCTTATCCTTATCCCCTGTACAGCTCTACAGAATATGTTGGTGCGATACAAATAAAGGATAATAATAATAATAATAATAATAATAATAATAATAATAATGTTACTTGATCAAACTAAAACAAATAATATTGTACATCTTCTAAAATAATTTAAAAAAAAAACAATATTAAATTAAATTAATTTAACAACTCCAACTACAAGGCAGTGCCATCTCTCTCCAAAATAAGAGTGTGTATGGCAATGCATAAAGCTAAAATGTCATTTGTGTCAGTCACTGCCTGAACCTCATTATCTACACAGATCTTGTGGGGAGGGTTATACAATCATTAACCCTACAATATCCAAGTCAATTCTTGATCAGTTTAAAAAAGTAAACAATTTTCTCACATGATTTCCCAGTGTCTACCTGATGGTGCACAGCATTTTAGTGATTTTAAAAATATACAGCCTTATTAAATTGCTATTCAGCTAATTAAATAGGGCTCTATATAAGCACAGAGCATATTTTTTTACAGAAGTTTTTAGTTAGTGAACTTCTATCCAAAAGCAGGGTCTTCACTAACTAAAAACTTCTGTAAAAAAAATATGCTCTGTGCTTATATAGAGCCCTATTCAATTGGCCAAATCGCAATTTAATAAGGCTGATAGATAGTAATTTACCTACAGTAAACACATTAAACTTTGCAAATCTCAAAATGTTTTGTATATATTTTTTTTATATTAGAAGGGTTAGGGATGATGTAAATGGTCAAGTCGTATGCAGTGTTTTTATTCATAGTATGGTATAACAAGAATATTATTATACAGCTGGCTAAAACATCCAAAAACTTCTGAGTACATGGGGAATCAAGGGGAATGGGTCAGAAAGACTAATAGACAAAAATGACAAACTTCAATGTAATGTACTGAGGAAAAACTCATAATCCAGTAGTTTTAAAATTATACTGCATTTGGAACCTCTGTCACTTTAACTGTATTCGGACAACTAGAACAGATCCTCACCTGTAATCCAAGGTCAGGTACAATAGGAGAAAATCGATACGCGCGGAGGAGGGACATCATCAGCTGCTTGAGGCACTCGTGCACTTCGTAATCCTGGGTGGAATATCTGAGTTAGAGCGAGACTCGTGTACATCCCTCCCTACCCACCCAGGAGTGACACTCACCTCCATAAGAAGCCACATGAGGTCAAGGAGGCGCTGGATCAGGTGGTGCTCCTCGATAGAGCCACCTCCCTCCAGGATCCCCAGGAGGAAGTTCATCAGGACGTCCTCGACTAGGTAAACTTTGCACTGTGGATTCAAAAGATGGGAACACCAGTTAAAGTACTGCTGCAATGGAAAAAGCTACATGGTTTAATCCAATTTTCAATTCAATTATTTAAAAAAAAAAGTGATAATCAATAATAATCTTATTTCAAAATATCAACTTCTAAACCTCTAGTTAAGCTGTTTATTTGCACCCATTATGAGGTGGGAGAAACTGGGGGCAGTCCTATATGGTCCGACACAAGATTATATCTAGATAGGAACAGATGCGTTTCAATTACTGAAAACTTGGGGCCTCATTCAATTGAGAAGTTGTAGCTTACAGGAGCCTGTAATGTAGCCCTTACAATTCAATTGGCGTGTTTTTGTGAGCCGCAAACAATCTATGAGTTACGGGTTGAAAATCCCTGCGGTTGTTACAACCCATCTAAGCCTTTGTTCCTATAAGACCTCAAGAGTTACAATCGCCAAATCGATACAATTCCTCAAGCCCGCAAATATTTTCACACCCGTAAATGTCAAATATTGAAGAAAATCCTATGGGTACCAGATAGTACTCTCAAGGAGGTTAAACACTTGTTCGTAGCACTGTAAATGCAAATAAAAAATCAATACTGCACTTTAAAAGACAGGGAAAGCGATGAAAGACATTATAATTAATTGCACAACAGTCTCAAACTCGCAATTCTGCTATCAAAAATCATTTTGGTGTTATATCAATCTTGAGAATCAATTAGTTAATACATATCAGGCCACCCACAGGGACTAGAACATTTCCTTCCTTCGTTCATTCATTTTTATTATTTTGTACACTGTAGGAATTGCGGGTCTGACCCCTAACCGCTAATTGATTGACATGTAACCTCCATGTTTTACTGACCTAATGATGAGGGTCCCATTTTCTATTGGCTGTTTCTAAACGGGCAGTTACGGCTACATACGATGATGTATGGTTGACAGTTTCGGACCGTAACTTGAGGGATTGTTCAATTGAATCACTCTGTTATTGTAGAAAACTTCAAGCCTGCAGATATACGGCCTGTATAATGCAATCTGCGGGCTTGCAATTGAAGGAGTCCCTTGGTGTATAAATATTACAATTATTTGCTATTAAAAAATGTTTAGCGTAAGTGTTTAATAACCAAGTTGTTTAAGACTTATCATGGCAAGTGAGAAGGGTGATCAATCACGTCAGTCATTAGCAGAGAAATGTTATTCTTGAAAATGTTGAGTGGGAGTGATAAATAACTGAGCTGTAAAAATCAGATGTAATTAAAAAAATGTATATGTGCACTTGAATTTCAATAACTTGGACCTTTGCTGTGTTGATACAAGTTAACAAAACCTCCTTTACAGAGGGGCATACCAACCATGAGAGGGGCGAAATTATTGAAGATATGTGCCATGGTAATCAGGACGGTCGGTTCCCCTTGGAGCTGCCACGAGGAGGGGTCTCTTTCCACCAACTTCCCCTCCTGGGAATAGATAACATTTAGACATTTTTTAAATCCTTTCCGTAGCTTCTAGAGTTTGAACCACCAAAACACATAGGTCACATGTTTACTTAAAGTGACATGGAAGATTTCACTAGGAATATAATATACCATGTATCTATGTTATTAATAAGTGCTTTATAAGCTCTGTTTCTCCTGCCTAAAATCACACAATGTATTCCCCTTTGGATCTGCCCTCTGGAGTTTGTGAATACATAGACTGTTAAGTGTAGTGTTTCAAATTAGCAAGAAGTGACCTCTCTCAAATAGAATGTTGCCACACCCTATACTTAGAAGTACACTGTCTTCATGAGCTGCAACCTTCCATGTCTCTTTACTTTACTTAAAGGTGGCTCTGAAATCCTGGAAACTGGTCTGCATCATCATATAAAAAGTCAAAATAAAGTGTAGAAGCTATGAAACTTCTTTTTGAAGCCCTTTTCACCCCTTTTTATTGTTTTTGCAATAGTTCAGCAGTGTTCGCTTTTACAAAGATGTTACCTCTCTAGGCTATTTTCTGTAACTCAGCTATACCAACCAACATACCAAGCTTTTGGGGACAAGTTCTCAGGCCCTGAATGCACAAGCTCGGCCAATACCCTTATATACTGACTTCACCTTAATAATAACTTTAAGATATTTTTTTCTTTGAGGTTAGTAAATCTGAAGAAAACATCTGGATGAAAAAGTTGCCACATTTTTTGTAGCAGCAATCAAAGTGTTTTGTCATTTTAGTGTGCTTGTCATTTTCTGGTCTTTGCAGAACCTAGAGTCAAGAAAGCTCCAGAGACTATGAAACAGTGAAAAATATACCAAATTGAAAGGTTTGTCTTTCTGATGAGGTTTACCATTATTGATAAATCCTGTGTTCCTTTAATTCACTGTAAAAATGTGTGTTAGACCTGTGATCCTAACCTAAGGGAACTAGAACAAATCAGTAGTAAATAATACGCAGGGGCAGGGGGAGGACCAATGATAGTGTTTGCTGATGTTTGTGTCGTCCAGTCGTGTCCAACTCGCCGTAACAGCATGAACAAACACACCATGCTTATCCACTTGGTTTTCATGGCAGAGATACTGGAGTAGGTTGCAAGTTCCTTTTTCCAGTGGGCCACAGCATGCAGCTTCCTAGGCGGTCTCCCATCCAAGTACTGACCAGGCCAACCCTGCATGGCTTCAGAAGGGTGGTGTGACCTCTTGGTTCCCTAACTGGAATCAAAACACGTGGCAGTGATGAAAGCGCTGAACCCTAACCACTAAGCTACATCGGCATAAAAACACTATTTTCTTGCAAAAGTTATTTTTTTAAATTGTAGTTTCCAATGGCCATTCCAGATCGCTACCTCATTGTGGTGAAGCGGCTTGTGTACCACAATGAAGCTGTAAGCTATACCATGTAGGTGGTCCACTGGAGAAGAAACCAGCAACCCACTTTGCCAAGAAAACCATATGGATAAGCAACCAGAGACATAATGATTGTGTCTGGTGTGCTGCAGTTCATATGGTCACAGAGAGTAGGACACAACTGAATGATGATACAACAAGTTTCCAATGATGACAGATTTGGGACCTTTTCTGTGCCCCTTTAACAAGATCTAGGCTCAAAGTCTATTTTAAAGAGAGAAGCGATATAAAAGAAGATAACACAGACAGGAGAGCAACAGAAAAATGCAAAAACCAACAGCTTTTAAGCAGATAGGAAAGGGACGCTAAAGTCACATATCAGCTCTACCCCATCAAACAGATGATGGAATATCATGTAGAAAAAAAGTATTTCTTTATTAAAATTGCTGCAAAATTATTGGATTAAAGAGTATTTGAAGTTAGTTATTACAGGCTGCTTCTAACCTTCCCCTACATTAGCCGAAATCAAAATAAGCTGCACTGACTAATAGCACTAATTAGAACTAGCTGTGCAGGCTGAGTAATCATTAAATGTTCATTATATTAGCTCTATTATTACTCTTTTCATGCTTTGCAAAGCATAATGCCATGAAATAGTTGTGGGTGTGAATCTCATCACTTCCTTTTTTAAATAATAATTTTGATTTTTAGTTACCAGAGAAAGGAAAAAAGACATACACTGAAAATGGATGGAATGAGACAAATATTTATGCTATAATATTTTCAAAACAATAAAATAAACAGAAAATGTAATGTAAAAAAGGGTGAAATTCAAAAAAAAAAAAGTGGAATTCAATCTCAGAACCTACAGTTCTCCTAAAGCAGATACCTTACGCACTGCGCCTTCTTCCTACATGCTAAAAACTGTAGACATCAAACAGGTAAAATATAATTAGTGCGACAGTCAGGCAATACAAGAATTAACTAAAATGTCAATATCAAAGTCAATTTAAAAAATGTAAATAACATTTCCACATGATTTTCCATACTCTGCTTGATGGTGCACAGTAAATATAGTGACTTCAGTGTCTCTCTTTAATATTACAATATAAATAACTTGTGCTGAATATTACAGAAGGTTATAGATATTAAAAGGAGTCGGGGGTTCTATAATAGGAAAAGAAAGTAAAGTACTTGGAGCAATATGTTTATAACCTCCCCATTATACCTGAACGTCGATCCCAGTACTGAGGACATTCTTGAGGTATCCCAGCAGTCTCTGGGATCTCAACAGATCGGCGGTGGGAGGATCCTGCAGGGGGCGATACCCTTCTACAGGATACCTGCACAGGAGAGTTAAGGTGAACAAGAAAAAGTCCTGTGCAATGGACTGACCTATGAAGTGGGAATCTTGAGGCAAACATGTTCAGTTTTTTTTATTTCGACCATTCAACAATGAAAAACATGGTTTAAAAAATTCTGATACTAAGCATAATTAGGGTTTGCAGTTATAGTTGAAAGCTGCCTGATTGTGTGCATGAGTGGAAGAAGTGGGTAGGTATATATTCTAAAAGCACTCTTCTCCCTCCCCTCCATCCATCCCCTTCTACTAATCGAAAAAGGCAAGCATATCCATCAGGCTACAAGATATCCGAAAGTATTGATGCCAGATAAGAACGGTCATTAAAAATTCAGTTCATTGCGGATGTTGTTCGTTTGTATGTGATTCACCAAGTTAACATTTTCATGAAGTACAGGGGGATCTCATTGGTCCCATCCTGGAACCACCCAAGGGGCTTTGTCTGAATTGCTGCTGACAAAAGTTAATTTATTTTAATGGTTTTAATCTTGTTTGAAAAAATGTTGCATTATATTTGCATGTAAAAAAATCCCTACTTGAAAAAAATAGGAATATTTAGAGGACTTAACAAACCATTTAAAAGGATCAGCCGACTTTGGGAAACAATACGTGTTTATGAAGTATGTAAAAACGAACAGGTTTGCCGCTGTGTAAGCCAGGAACATAAAATGCATTTTAAAGAAAAAATGTAGTTTAGCAAACCCTGCATGTGCCGGAGGGATTGCATGTTTAAGTGTTCCACCGTTCCTATTTGTTTGGTGCCGGAGGGTCTTTGTTCTGCTAATGTTTTGGTCTTTTCAGGAGTAGAAGGAGGAAGCTGGATTTTTTGACTCACTGGTTGATTCAGATAACCTTATAGCATCTGACATTTTCCCCTCTGCACCACATGCTCAGTACAAGGCAGTCACAAGCAAATCCTGCTTGCCCTGCGCAGCGACCACATGCCTTGAAAAGGTAGTATTACTGTCATGGTAGCTTCCATGCAATAGCAGCCAGCTACAATAAAGATTCTGTCAAACACTTTTATAGCCATTACCTAAACCACTGCTAATACTAGTTTTATGACATTATACGATGCTGCAATCTGTACAATGCACCGGGGCCCTCCCCAAAGTCAGCGCTGGGCTCTCCGTGAGACCTTTCACCCTCAAGGTCTACCTATTACTCCTTTGCCTGTGCATCATCTCACCTGGGCAGGGAATCCCAAATTATGTCACGTGTGTGTGATTCCCTGCCCCAGCAAAAACAAGTGCCGACAGGGTAGGCAGGGAAAGCCCTCAAGAGCAGAGGGGTGGTGAGAGGGCACAGTGGGGCCTACACTACCGAAAAAAAGTAATATAAAAGTACTTAAGCTGAACCACTAATGAACAATATAATATATAAATATTTTTGCCCCTGAATTTTTATTTTTGTTTGCACTGGGGGCCTCCATTCACTAGCTCCGCCACTGATACTGGCTGCTACTTTCTCTGGGGGGCGAGTCATTCCTCTGCAGTCAAAGTCTTCTCCCACTTCAGGATGTTAAATTAAGAGAAACAGGAATAGTAGATTCCACAGCATTATGATTCGACATACAATGTAATAAATTAGAGGGTTTAGGTTTTACATTCTAAAAACACGCTGCCTGTTTTCAAGTGTAGCTCTTGAAAAGATATATTAAAAAGTGTCCCCACTGTGATCTTTTAATACGGTTGAAGACTATAATTGGGGGCATCTCTTACAAGCTCACTAGTTATCAGGAGAGGATTCCTCAACACATATGCAAGGAGCCAGGGAAATGGTATGTTCAGTTTGATATAAATTAAGGTTTCCCTAGGCCAATACAATAACAGCAATTGGTAAAGGATACCGGAGCGGCCGGGAACCAAAATTAAATGCCACCGACTCCTTGAAGGATAGGCTGATTGCTGGAAAGTAGGCCATTCCTGAGCCCCGAGATATGTCACTAAAAGCTGTACCCAGCAACACTCCATTCCTGCAGGGGAGAGGCGACAGTCAGTGTGGGGATTGGAGTAACAGCAATAAGGACATAGGTAGTAGAAATGGAGACTTACAGACAGAATGCAATGGTGCCTTCATCCAGGTTAATGAGACAGCTGACAATGTCCCCCGCAGCCCAAGTCTGAGGCGAGAGAAAGAAGTTATGAATAAACAATACAAATATTAATACACATAAACAATAAATGAGTGCCAAACACACACTCACAAACATATATATATATATATATAGTGAGATAGCCGTGAATGGCCAGTAATCCAGTTGAATAATCAGAGTATTGCAGTGAGTAGGGATACCTTTTTTATTGGACAAACGTATTCATAATAAAGCAACAAGCTTTCAAGATATAATGCCTCTCTTTATCAAGTCAGGAATAAGACAAGCTATTATTCTGAGAACGGAAAGTCACAGGTTTAAAAGTCATAGCTGAAGAAAAGGGTTTTAAGGTGTAGGTGTCCAATTCCATGCATATATATATATATCAATAAAAGTTGCATATATGAGATGGGCATTTCCATAGAAGCATGGCACATATTTTTAGTTTTAATTTGCCAGTTTCTGAGCATGTGTGAGGAAGGTGTAGGTGTCCAATTACAAAACCTCCAATGAAGTAACAAATCACTCACTCCTCTACCTCCACAACTTCAGTAAAGGCATGCCCTCAGGCTCCAACCTATCAGTAAGTGCTCAAGTCAGACATGATCTCACCTTGCCATAATTTGTAGTGGTCACATTCCACTTGCGGACTCTGTTTCCATCATACGCATACGAGTCTGGGGTGTCCCCCACACCCTCCTATGCAGAGAAAAAGAGAATAATAGGCTGTATTCATATTTTGTTTCTATTTTGAGTAACTAAAATTGATAATGGGAAAAAAAAAAACGTTTTGCCTATTGAGGAACCATAAGGATATTTTAAGACCATTTAAATATTTTCTCTTTCACAGGTCTGAAGAAAGTTCACCAGTGAAAGACAAAAAATATCCATTTAAAAATTAATTTATTAGGATCCAGACTGACAAGCCCTATTGAAGCTCAGGTATCACTGGCATTGGTCTCATACCTCCTGGTTAAATCTGCAGCTAAGAGTGCACCATCCGATCTGCATGAGACCCTGAGACGAGATGAGAACTTCATAGAGCCACTTCCCTGATAGGAAAACAAAAAGGGAGAATGAGAAAGAGTGAGCAGGAGAGGAAGAAGAAAAAAAAACAAAGAGAAACAGCAGCGATGGGAGAAAGTGGGAGAGAGAAATATGGAAAGAAAGAGAGGGAAGCAGTGTTAAGTCATACATACAATGATGACCATTGGCTGGTGACCCGCTGTGTTAAAGTGATGTCCATTGGAAACAAGTGTATGCTGTTTGGGCAGCCTGTAAATAATTATTTGAACTCTTATCTAATTTGATTGTGTTCAAAACTCCTTATACCTGTATCTCATCAAGAATGTTCTATCTTCCTATTGGGGGTCCTTATCAAGATGAAGACAAACACTCCTAACTAGAGACTGATACAGTCTGATTCAATATTGCATGTTTGTCCAATACAAAGGTGTCACTGTATACTGCAACGTGTTATGTTGTTTAGTCGTGTCCGACTTTTATGCACCGCAGCATGCCAGGCACATCTATTGTTAAGTATCTGGTTATGTTTATCCATAAGGTTTTCTTGGCAGAGATACTAGAGTGAGTAGCCAGCTCCTTCTCCAGTGGATCGCGATTTGTCTGAACTCTCTGCTACGACCTGCCCATAGTGGTGACCTTATATGGTTTAGCTCACAGCTTCACTGAAGTACATAAGCCCCTTCAACACAACAAGGTAGCATTCCAGAATGGGATATACTGCAATATGCTTCCATAAAATTATATTAAAAAGAGGAAAATCTAAAGGGAAACTTAATACAAGAATAAAAAGGTTTCTCCTGTCAGCTTAACCAACACATTTCGCCGATTTAAAAAATAAATAAAATTACATTTAAAAAAAAAAAGCTGTCATAACACACTATAATACTATTGACCAGTCATCAAAATGATTCCTCTCTCTCACCTTTAAAGACGCAGGTGGTAGCTCGGATGGAACTGAAATTACTGTGTCCTATAACCTGTATAAAAAATAAATAAATACATTTTACAAAAAGCGGTGAGTGACATCCCCTAAACATCACCAGCTTCTGGGCATGGAGACGCCTAAATTAGACTCTTGGTCCCAATGGATGAAAGATTTCAGGAGTTTGGTTTTGCCACCCTAGTACCCGTTTCTTTTAAACTCACCCCCAGGAGGTCATCATCCACTAGCAGCAGACCCTCAAAGCCGCTTGTGTGGTCCAGCACCACAGAAGATGGTCCCAGTCGACCCTCAGCAAACTGGTCTGGGACAGAAATAGAAAATAATAGAAACTAGGACGTGCCTGAATTTGTAATTGCCTCCTACTGGAATAATGGTATTTAAGTTGTTATCTTATTAATTAAAACTCATACTAAGTGGCACAATAGAGATTCTATACATGGTATACTTTAGAACTACAGGTAATAACAAGTACTTTATCAATAGAACATTAATAAAACACACAAAATACTGTGCCAGGTGTCACAGTATTTACTAGGGGCCTCATTCTATTAGCGGCCGCAGCCGTTGCGGGGCCGCAAGGACCGGCCGCAAGCTATTCTGCTATTCTATTCCCCTCCGGCCGGGGCTTCCGACAGGCTTGCGGCCGTTGCCTTGCTATCTCTTGCGGCTTCTCGCGCCAGAGGAAATCCTTTGATCTAAAACGGCCGCAAGGAAATCGGCCGTAAGAAAATCCTATTTGCAATTCAATTGCTCCGGGAAACCTCTCTGCAAGGCTAAAACCGAGCCGCAGCTTACTTGCAGGAAAGAGGTCCCGCTAGCACCAATTAAGCACATAAAATAGCTCAAATAAAGATATCCTGCACTTTGAGGAGACTATAAAGTGATTTTAGGTGTTAGAAAAAATAGCACAAAATTCCCCTATACTAAAATCCGTAAAATATTTTTTTTTAAATATATGTCAAATATCCATGTAAAAAGTCCAGAGTGCTTGGAGCACCTCAGACACGCCCACGCCACAGCCGGAAAATAAACAGTTAATTTAAACTCGGGTTTGGGCTGATGTGTAAGCTTGAAGAGGGGGTTACTTTTAATCCTCATGTCCCCCAATATGATCCCTAGCATTTACAGAGCTGTACAGTGCAGGCTTGAATTTATTTTTGACTTTGTAGATTTCTGAGCTTACGGTCGGTTCCAAGATATGCGGCCGGCCGTAAGAGGAGATCCTTGCGGGGCCGTATAATTGAATTGCGAGTTAACTGAACCCCCGCAAGGAATCGCAGCCTTACGGACGATAATAGAATAAGGCCCTAGATAAATAGATTGGGACACAGCTCCTTCTTGTATCTGTGACTCCCTATGACTATATCGAGAAAGCTCAGATTCCTCACCAGTAGTGTCCTCTGCAACCTCCTCCACACTCAGAAGCCTCTCCAGTCGCTCCTCCAAGTTCTGGAAAGTGAGGGGTTTCCTGTGCGAAAAGAACAAACCATTGCAAAAGGATTCAACAAGATATTACATTTTAATGTGACACAGTTGAAGTTCCAAAAATGCTAAAAATTAAAACGTTATTAAAAGGTCATTAAAAATGCATGTGTCTTACTGTAAAATAACATTGTCAGGCAGCCTTTCTGATCCACCCACAAACTGCAATTCATATATTTTGTGACCAAAAGATAATTGTCATTAAATACTGATGCATTGGGTCTATTGTCTTGACTGCAGTAACCTGGGACTGACCATGGTTATTTTTTGTTTGTTTGTGAAGATGGCCAGTACAATGGACCCTATGCCTCCGGGGCTATGGAACAAAATAACATCGGCAGGTATGCAAGACAGGAACATAAAATTACTTTATAAATGTTATATTTAGAGGACTCTGATTGTAATGAAGGATTCAATTGAACTCTGCTACCCTGTCTGTAGCCTGAGAGGGAGGGTTATACAATAGGGCATTACTCTGCCATAGTGCTCTTATCGGATTCTACATTTCCTTCCATTCCACCAAGGTATTTCATATTTTTAGCTACAAAGACATAATGTTTGTAATCATTAAAAATTAAGACTAAAGTAAAAAAATAAAGAATCTAAATATTTATTTAAGCTGCATACAAAACATTTTGCACATTGTCAAGTTAAGTTAATCAAATTAGCGTACTATAAATATGACACTTCAGTGATTCTTAAATTGATGTGATCGAGCCTATCACTGGCATTTTATTCTAGTAAAGATTCTTGGGATAGATGGAATGGATATTGAAAGAATAAAGACCAGTCTGTTAAACGAAAGAGTGACAGTGATCTCCACCACTTAGATATTATATCTTATATCCTATAATGTTTTGGGGTTTCTTTGCATGATCTCAACTAATAAAAACAGCAACCAAAAACAATCTGCTGAGGGAAGTGTTGGCTCCTCCCCTAGCCTGACCAATCAGGTGGAAGGTTTGCTGAGAGATAGATAACACAATGGTGTAGCTGCTGAGGCAGTTATGCCTTTAAAACAACTATAATAATGAAAAACAGTTTGAGTTTACTATCCCTTCCACTTTGAACATTTTAACCACCCCACCTCCACCTATACATCTGTTTTAATTTTTTTTTAAAAACACATCTCCTTGCTATAAATGCTCAATAAAAACATATGATGTAGCAAAATAAGGAGTTCTACAGAATAGGTGCAGCTGAAGAAAAGTTCTGTAGGTGGGAGTTAGAGGAGGTAACAAGACAGTAGAAGAGAAGCATGTCACGAGTGATTGAGGCAATATTTGATGTCAGGATTTCAAACTTAATCCTGGAGGCTATAAGAAGCAAATTGAGTGACCGACAGAAGTGACACACAGCACTGAGTGAGGAAGACAAGTCCAGTGGATTGGTTCATAGGAGGAGAGACAGAGGGGCGGTGGGGAGCCAATCAGGAGTGAGTTACAGTAATTTGAGGCATACAATCTCAAGAAATTGTGTATGCATTGAACTCTGGGAAACGGGACAAGAGCATGCAAATGAGCCCACAATGCATTTTCATCCAATAAACCACTCATTTGTCCTTCATAAGCTAAATGGATTTGTGGTTGAAAGCCTTCTCCAAAAATCCACAGTATGAGTTATGAACCAGCACCAAACTGATGAGATGCAGAAAATCGAAAAAATAATGTCTGTCATGAAAACCAATGCTGTGTTAGAACTGCAGTAATATGGTGTAAAGCAGCCATGTTTATAATGGTATTGTAGTGAGAATACACTCTGGGCTAATCTGCCCGGTCTCCAAGAGTGCGACGCAAACACTGTATTTCTTGGGATTCTGAGCAGAAAATATGTTTATTAGCTTACACAAAAATGTACTAATGTTTTGCTTTTTTTGAGTGCAAAGTCCAAAATAATCTATGGCAGCCGGCATGAGAAGTTGGAGTGATGAGGTGTGTCAAGTGTAGGAGGAGGAGGAGGAGGAGGAGGAGGAGGAGGAGAAAAGGTTCCACTCAAAATGATATAGAAAAAAATGTGACATAGTGGTCCTTTAATGCACCTTATGTCTCATATAATAAAATAAACTAGTGTAATATAAATAAAAGCCTCCTTTAAATGGATGATATAAAATGTGGACAGTGATCTTTTGTTTTACTACAAAAGGGCCCATGTTATTCTATGAAGCATGCTTTACACTGAAGAGATGCCTAGACATTATAGTATATAGGCTTCATGTGATAACACCAGAGTACTGACAAAACTCTCACCTTAGTATTTGCATTACTTGCAGCTATAGGGTTAAGCTTGCTGTGTGCCAGCCCTGATAGTTATATATATCCAGCGGTATGGATTGCAAGATCAGTCTGTGCTGTAACCCAAGATCAGGATTAAAGCACCAGGGATTATTTATAGATACACTGAAGGACAGCAGAGAGCCAGCACCCTCTTGAAGTGAGTGTGAGATTTAATACCAGTGCCAGTCACGGAGGTGAGGTTGGCAGCACCTCTACATCACAACTTTGAGAGTGTGTGTGTGTGTATTGGATTAATTTAATATTAGTTTTTTATTGATGATCAACTAATATTTAAACCAACTAACTACACTTGTTTTTGCATTACAGAGATCCTTTAGAAATAACCCAACTTCAATGTAAGATTGCCAGTACATCAGCAAGTGGAGATAACATTCAAGATTAGCAATTATCCATCCTGCCAGTGTACCTGTACGCAGCGCCTTGAGGTGCCCCCTCTGTGCCTGGGAATATTCGGTGCAGGTATTGGCTCAGCAGCTTGTCATTCACAATCCCTGGCATGGAGAATAAATCATCACTTAGTACATAAAACCCCCAAAAAGCATATTTACCTAATAGTAATTTCATGAAACCAACAAAAAAGGAAAAGGGAATTGGAAGGTATTATATCGCTGGACTAAAACATAGGCAAACAATGCAACAAAACATCAGGAAAAAGCAAGGAGGATGTTTGGTTGTATTGGAAGAGGACTTGGCAGGGAATCTGTTGCTAGTTGGGAAAATCTTCATATGTTGCAAAGTGCATAAAAAAAGTTACAGGGGTCATTCAGCTATTACATTGGCAAATACTCTAATCCCCAAGAACATTTGCTTTATTATTTAAACGTCTTCCAACAGACCAAAGCATGTTTTAAGTTACACTGAAGTGTTTTGTTTTTTTTTGCATGAAAATGGTTTGAATGTGAGGATGTTAACATTAAAGCAATGTATAATCGCAGAACAAACATTTTAATCTTCATCTAGTCAAACCAGTTAAATGAAAAACTCAGTTGTAGAAACTGGTTGTGGAACAATTAGCAGTGTTTGCTAATCCAGTTGTATCCAAAACAGTAATTATTCAGGATGGAATTAATGCAAAATGGCTTCCAAAAAATTCTTACACTTATAGTCATGGTAAGAGCAACCATTTCCACCTGACACTTTAACATTTTAGTTTTATAAAATAGAAGATCTACAATTGAACTATGGTATTTCAGGCTACAGCAGAGCTGCTTCTGTCTGCCCCCTATTATGTATCAAGGGTGCAAGAGGATCTGGCAAGAAGGCTGTCCTAATAGGAGTCTATATCTGCCTTGTTCCCTGTATTGGCCACAGCAAAAAAACAGATGAGCAGAATAAAAATCAAGACAACCTCCTGGGCAGACACTCCTCCGCCCCCTTGATACCCAATAGGGGGTAGAGAGAAGCAGCTCTCCTAATGGTTTAAATAAGTTCAAATGTAAGTTTTAAAGCCACACCGACATCTTCAAATACTTAGGCCCTCATTCAATTGCGATTTGGCCAATTGAATAGGGCTCTAAATAAGCACATAGCATATTTTTTTAAAATAAGTTTTTAGTTAGTAAGCATATATCTAAAAGCAAGGTTTTCACTAACTAAAAACGTATTTAAAAAAATATGCTATGTGCTTATTTAGAGCCCTATTCAATTGGCCAAACCGCAATTGAATGAGGGCCTTATTGTATAAAACACAACAATGCAATAGTAGGTCTGTCTGAGTGTTGTGATTGGTTTGTTAGCTGTTGGACTTCACTCTTCTGTGAGTTTGCTAAATGCCATTACTCACTTGTATTATTTGTTGTTGTTATTTTTTGTTTGTTTGTTTGCATATACAGACTGCTTTATTGGTACAAACGGGTATCTAGTGTTGTGTTGGAAGTAGTGGCCGCAACAAAGGTCTTTGTTAATCTCCACACAATAAATAAATACAAATAAATACCAATTCAAGAATGCCCTGAGCAGCATGAGACCAAAATGAGATAAAGCCATAGAAGTCCAGAAATGTCATTAAAATTAATTGAATAGGCAGTTAAAGACCAGAGAGGCATCAGATCTAGGGATGTACCTACCTGTGACCTTTGTCTTCTCAGGTTCAGAGGTCAGTCTGTAGTTCCTTCGTGATAAAGCTGAGTGAGAGCCTCTGGACGCCATGATGCCACAGGGATGGAAACTGAAATGCAACCAAACAGAAATAAATACATGCAGCACCCCGGTCTAGCAGAGCCTCAATTCACCTCGCTATTTCATGCCCCAGAGCCTCCCTTCTCTCTACATGTTCTCCTTCTCCAAATGTTTCACTAAAGTCTTCTTTCTTACACGTTTTCATCACCCCTCACCTTATTATTATTATAGTTTATTAATAACGCACCGACATATTCCGTAGCGCTGTACATAAATTAAGTTCAGACCAAGATAAATACAGATTAACACATAGCAAAGCAAGGAGGGCCCTGTCTTTGAGCTAGGAATCCAATGTCAATGGTGAATTCCCAAAGTACTTAGGATAGAAACTCGCAGACTTACAATCTAATCTCCTTATAAAACAGACACTCACATTATCAGCTGTTCTGTCCCACTCCAGGGATTTCTCTTTCACAAAAAAATGTCTTCTTAAGCTAATTCTTCCCAGCCCACTGACACTTTTTGCTACCGTTGGTTCAGGAGAACAAACAGGTGGCCACGGGACTGAATCAGGACCCCTCTTCGCTCCTTTTTACCCGAACAAGAATCGGGCCCCTTCTCCCCACTCCAGCTCCCTTTTCATCCCCCATCCCTTCATATTATCCTCTTACCGCTGACAAATTCCCAGCTCCTTTGTTTTACCCCAATGCCGCTTATTTTGCTCAGCCCATCACTTTACCATCCGCTATCCCTTCCCCCAATATCTCCTATCACTCATCTCTACAATCCATCTCTGACACCTACCCCAGTCTTCCCACCTTACTTCACCCCATTCCCCTATTTTCTGCCTGCCCCATAGCCATTCCATTCCTCTCCCACCTGTCATTATATATCTACATCTTCCATTCCCCTATAAATATCTGTATCACTCTCCTCTCTTCCATTCCCCTATCCGCTACCTCTCTATTCTCCTCCATCTGTATTTAGATCTTCCCATTCCCCCACCTATCTTTCTCTCCTCTCTTCCCATTTCCTATATTTCTCCTATCTCTTCTACCTCATCTGTATCTATCTCTTCCAATTACCCTATGTGTCTCCTCTTCTCACTTCCAATATAATGGTTATTATACCCCTATCTATCCCTATCCTCCCCTACTATCAGCCCATTCATCTACCTGTATTTGCCCTATCTCCTTCTGTAACCTCCCCCAGTCTTTCTCCCCACCCCCCTAGCTCCAAGTCTCTCTCTACTCCCCTAGCTATATCTTCCCATTCCTCTATCTACCTATCAACCTTATCTGTATTTATCTATCTTCCCATAATCTTATCTTTAATCTATCATTAGATAGACAGATCCCACTACCCTATCTGAATATATCTATCTCTGTGTCTATTTGTAGCTGTCTATCTCTCTCCTCGTTTCTCTGCCTATGTATCTCCTCATTTCTCTGCCTATCTATCTCTATCTCTTTCCTTATTTCTCTGCCTATCTATCTCTATCTCTTTCCTTATTTCTCTGTCTGCCTATCTCTACCTCTCTCACCTCCCCGGTTTCTTCCTTCGCTGTTTTCACTTCACAATCACAGACAGCTGTGTTTTTTCTTCCACAATCTTTATTAAACCTCTTTATTTCCAACACTTTGTTCTTTTTAAATAAAGTTCGATTGAGCGTTTTTTTGCATTCAAATTAAAACAAACTTTATTTAGTCTCGCTATATGAACACCAGTCATGTGATCAGGGAATGGCAAATGTTTTAATGTATTCTTTTTTTTCGGTTAAATTACATATAAGTATAAAATGGAAATCAACAGGGACTTTATTAAAGTGTGTTAAAATGATGAGAGTGATTTTCTAGGAATTTAATGTGAATTATTTAAGTTTTTTAAATATGTCAATTATTTTTATTGTTAGTAACTTTTATTTCTAATTTGCTGTTTTTATATTTGTTTAGTATGTAACTTGTTAGTATATGTAGTTTATGAAAAAGTATGTAAATTACACAAATAAGCTGTGGTTCTTATTTGTATACATTGTTGTTTTATAAAAACACTTTTATTACAGGACCTCTGAAGCCCTATATTTAAAATGTTCTCTTTTGAAGATCTGAACCTAAAATGAAGCAAAATGCGAAAGACATAGCAGTAAAGAGCGCCAAAGGCCGCAGGCGCTCATCACGAAGCCCGCGGGACTTAGCTGCAATGAGCGCCGAAATTATGAATTTAATGGCCTAACCGCTGAACTCGAAAGACAAGCAAAAAAACTAATATGCCTCCAATTAACTTACACACTCAAACGCAGCACAGGGGGAGTGCCAGGGAGCCTGTGAGTGAGGTTGCAAGTTAATTTGAGGCATACTTGGAGTCTTTTTAAGATCGAAAATCGCCTAAGCGAGATAAAAAATGGCTGCTGAAAAAATGTAACACAACGAAAACGAGGACGAAGGATGTAAAACGAGGCCTAAGCAGTAAGACTTAACGTAAGCCAGTAACACTTAACCCAAGGCAGTAACACTCATCGTGAAGCCCCTAAACTACACGGGGGGGACAGGCTTGCGATGAGCTCCGATGATGCTCAAGCGCAAGGACTATAAACTACACAGGGGGAGAGGCTTGCAATGAGCGCCAAAGGCGCTCATTGCGAGCCACGTGATGAGCACCAAAGGCACTCAACGTTGGGGTTGCAAAAGCGCCTAAGGTGATCATTCCAAAGCAGGAAAGTTGCGGATTGCAATGAGCACCTCGCGATGAGCGCCGAAGGTGCTCAGAGGGACCATAGCCTCGCATTGTGTGGCAAACAGCATTGCCAAGTTTCAAATTTTATTGCCGTCATTTTTGACGGGCAAGTCACTAGTATATGACGTAAATAAGATTGTAAGGCAGGTAATGGTGTTTGGTTGAGAGATTAATTTTGTTGGTGTTCCAAGATGCTTCGGGGGTCATTGCGAGGCTGTTGGTTGTTTGTGGGCTTTGAGCATTGTTTTTTTTTTGTATGCTAATGAAATAATTAATAAAATACTACATGAATATACTTTACCTATTATGAAGTAATATCTGCAGGAAGCATTGTGCAGAAGAGCTGGCAATCTGTTTGGATGTTGCTGCAGCATAGAATGTGTGTTTTGAGGGCTGTGGAGCTGCTGTGTAAGTGTCAGTAATGTGTGCAGTGTGTAGTGTAAATAGTGTGCGTGCGCGAGGGGAAGCCGTTAGGGTAGCTGTGTACTTCCGCATTGTGTAAGTTAGTGTTGTAAAATGGCGCCTAATGTGTGGTACGGGTCTGTGGCTGATTTTGCGTCCTTGTTGTTGGATCGCGTCCGTCTTTTTCGGAAAATCCATAGGAGTTTGGTGGTGTTTTGCGTCTTTAGAGTCCTGTAGCCTTGTTTTCATTTTTTTCAGCGGCCATTTTTTCTCTCGCTTAGGGGATTTTCGGGTGTCTCTTCTATTTCGAGTGAAATTGAGGTGTAACTTCAGTTTTCGAGGTCCTGGGTGCCCCCCCTTGCTGTAGGTAAGCTTTTTATGTATTTGTTGTGTGTATTTATTGTGTTTTTAATGTTTTCATGTGTGCGGGTTTCGGGCAATAAGGTTGTATTTTTGTGAGGTCGTAATGTTTTTTTTCCTAAGTTCTGCGTCTCATATTTGTTTCTCGTAAGGCCGTAAATTTTGCGAGGTCCGCAGTTGCTGGCAAGGAGCGCCAAAGGCGCTCCTTGCCAGCAACTGTGCGAGCCCGCAGCGTTAGCAACAACCAGCATGCTCACAACTATATATGTGATATATATATATTTATACATATATATATATATATATATATATATATATACAGTATATATACTAGCGACTTGCCCGTCAAAAATGACAGCAATAAAATTTGAAGCCATGGTAATGCTGTTTGCCACACAATGTAAGGCTTTTGCTCCTCTGAGGACCTTCATCACTCATTGTGAGCCCCGCACTGAGCGCCTTTGGCAGTCATTGTGAGCCTCTACCCTTGTGTACTTCAAGTTTCCTGCTTTGCAACGATCACCTTCGGCGCTCATCGCAAAGATAGATACATAAGTACAGTAGAAAAGATAAAAAAATGGAGTACAGTGAATTAATTAATTATTATGAATTAATAAATTACTATACTTTACCTATTTATATGTAATATGCAGCAATCAACATCCTGAAGAGCTAACAATGGCTTTGGATTTTCCTGCATCTGAAAATGTACAGTAGGACTGTTGATCACCTGAGGAGAAAGTGTCAGCAATGTGCCAAGTGTGCAATGTAAATAGGCTGCGTGTGCGAGGCCAAACCGTTTGTTTAGGCGGTTAAAGTGCCATTTTAGAATCGTAATGTTATTAGTTGCAACTTAGTGTTGTAAAATGACAGCTTTTTTCTATGTGTTACTTGTTTTGCAAGCATTTTGCGTCCGTTGTAATGGTATCTTTTGTAACTCGTACGTGCCTGGCGGTCTCCTTTAGCCTCGTTTATCACTTAGCTGATTTTCAAGTCCCGAAACTCCCTAAATTCAACTTAAATTGGCGTGCAACGTCACTTCCAGACGTCCTGGCTGTCCCCCCGTGCTGTGTGTGTTTTTATGTTTTGTTTTTTTTTGTTGTGTTTTTGGTGTTTTTCGATGTGCGCGGTTCGGCCGTTAACTTTGTATTTTTGCAACCTCATAATTGTTGTTTCTGAAAGTCGTACGTTCTTGGCGGTGTTTTGCCCGCTTCGGGGTCAGGTAGCCTCGTTTTAATTTTTTTCGCCCGGCACTTTTTTCTCACTTAGCCGATTTTCAAGTGCCGAAACTCCTTAAATTCGACTTAAATTCGTGTGCAACCTCACTCCAAGACATCCTGGCTGTCCCCCTGTGCCTGATGTTTATAAGGTTTTTATTTTTTAATTTATGTGTTTTTCGATGTACGCGGTTCTGACGTTAACTTCGTATTTTTGCAACCTTATATACATTTTTTTTTTCTAAGTCCCCCTTTTTTCGGTTGTTTTTTACCGAGATTGAGGCGCCATAGAGCCTCCACCTCCGCAAATTAAACACTCGCTTTGCAAGGTCCGCATTTGCGGCATGCAATTAGCCTTTGGCTCATTTCAGTTTATGTCCACCTCCGCAAATGCTGACGTGGGAGCCTCCACAAATGTGGCCCGAACTGCGTCCCTCACTTTGCGCTGTAACAAAGCGTGACAACAACTCGCAGTCTGACAATTATAATATGGGATATATCACTAATATAGTTTTCATTGTGTGTAATGCTGGACAGCTCAAGCGCACTACGTAAGGAGTATAGTAAGGGTATAGAAGGCTATTTATTTGCGAATACGTAGCTGCTGTAAATATGCAGTACTTAAAAAAAAAAAAAACATATTAATAGGATTATGGCACATGCGCGTTTTGCCATAGTCTAGCACATGCACACATCATTGCAAGCCTTGGGGGGGGAAGAGTGGTGAGAGACAGGGAAGAGGGTGGGAGAGAAACATGGGGGGGACAGGAAGGAGAGATAGAAAGAAAAGAAGGGAGGGAGAGAAGGAGAGAAAAAGGGCGTACAGAGAGAGTGAAAGGGCACAGAGAGAGAGAGAGTGCACAAACAGAAAGAAGACACCATTTTTAAGACCGTATTATACAATTATTTATGGCGGGCAAACGACTAGTAGATATATATATATATATATATATATATATATATATATGTGTGTGTGTGTGTGTAAAGAGTTTGCTTATTTTTCTATTTTTGGTTTTAAGTTTAGTTATTAAAAGTATCACATAGAAAAATAGATTACATATACAGTATTCACAACAGCAATACATATTGTAACATGAACTGCTAAAATATATTACAGTACATCCCAAAACATCACTACAACAAGAGCAACCCTCTCCAGTAGCAGACTGAATCAAGTAATATCCCCATAGAAGAAAACAAAGTCTGGAGGATCAGTCGGGGAGTTCATGGCAGGTAGGATCGTAAGTGGGCATGGGGAGGGATGGCACCACTTTGTCAACTGGCTTAGCAGCTCAAGCAGGGAAGACATGACCACGGCCCATAGCTCAATGCTTTTTTATTGAGCGAGTAAGGTTTCGATCAAGATAATCACTCCTCCTGCCAGTGACGGCCAAGACCTCCACAGGTTGAGGCTGCCTAGGTACAGACTCTAGCAGCCTTTGGGCATGCAAAGAAGGGAAAGCTCAGAGGTTCCTAAAAGGGCTGTCACATAAAGAACCCCAAGCGGTGTAAAATCCATGCAAACTGCCTGCGCAATCTCCTGGGGTTTGGATCTAATGCAGCACTGTCAGTATGGAGCACCCCTGAGGAGTGGGGTTGTTTCAATCAGTTCTGAAAAGGGAAAATGGGTTGAGCACCTCCTGCAGTGACCTTGATGGGCTCCCTGGCAGCACAACCTATAAACAGTCTGACTGATATCTATCCTGCATGGTAAATTTGATGAACACAATGTAAACTCGCTGTAGCTGAAGCTCGTTTTCCACTAGGTTTCTTACATTCTCAAAGGCCGTGGATCAGCTCTCTGTCAGTAACTCCACTGACTTCCCATAGCCCCCAACATCTAAAGCCCTTAACAACATTGCACCCTCTTATATTTCTGCTCTTGTCTCAAAATACTCCCCTGACCATCTTCTTTGCTCTGCTAACGACCTTCTTCTTTCCTCCTTTTGTCACCTTCTTCTCACTCATTCAGGACATTTATCGAGTTGTCCCGTCAATGAGAAACTCCTTACCTCGCACCAATAGACTACCTTCATTCCTCAAAACTTTTAAAAGAAACTCTGAAAACACATTTTCAACGAAGCTTATCACTTTCAGCCTTAATATGCACAACTGCACACTCCACGGCTTAATATCACACACAACGATCTCCTATTGAATTACGCACAGCAATCTTGCATCTATCACCCTCCTGTATCACACCCAAACCTTACTATCTAGATTGTAAGCTCTTCAGAGTAGCAACGCCTCGTTGTTGCACTAAGCTGTCTGCAGACCCATTTGTTACAGACTTATATTACTATTTATCTTAGAATTTGTATATACCTTTGTAATTTGCATATGGTACCCACTGTACTCTATTCTATTTCGTAAATAGTGCTACGGAAAATGTTGGCGCTTTGTAAACAGAGTAGTAATAATAATAATAATAATAAACCTTCCCACAGGATACATGAAGTCTTGCAGTCCTCGATAAAAGCTCCCAGGACCCCTGTAATATTTTTTCTAAAAATGATTTTATGCTCATGGCTTACACAGGTGCTTGTGTTCCTCATGTTCATTTAGGACATACCTCTCAACACATGAGATTTTTGAGGATGCTCTGGTGAAATAGAGAGGATGTGATACGTTCTGGCTATTGAAATAACATTTCAGCCTTTATTGGTTAAAGAAACACTGCAACAGTCATACAAAATTGATTCATTTGTTTAAGTAATAACTGGTTATCAATAAAAAATAAAAAAAAACACAGAATTTGAGGTTTAACAGAATGTGAATGTAACAGAGCTTTTTCACTTTGCGAGGCTATGAGCAGGAGTCTGTCCTAAAATGTTGACTACCTTGGTCTAGGTTTGGCTACAGTAGCCACTGAAAGAAAGGAGTTAGAGAAAGACTTATCAGGACAGCCTCCAGGGCAGGTCCTCTCCCACACCCTATACAACAAATAGGCATTTGAAAGAAGCAGATTTAGATGTGCATGAACTTATAGCTTAAATGTAAAAGCTACATTCACATTCATACCGATTTATTGTTACTTATTAAATACATAAATTAAAACCCTATATAAGAATTACAGTTGCCCTTGGCAAGCCATATCCATAAAACAATGCAGTTTTTGCAATCTCAATTGTACTGTAGACTAGACGAATGACATTATTCAGACTACTGGTAGTGTTAGAGCGATACTTTGAACATTTTGCTAAAAGGACCACTGCCATTTTCATGTTTACAGTATGCTCCTTTGAAGAACTAGACTAATACGCATTTGATGTAATAATTACGATATACAATTATTCTCCAGTGGTAGCCACCATTTTTATTTCAGTTAATCCACTTCTAAAATTGAGGGGGGCCTTTGAATGCAGAGAGAGAACCTCGTTCTATTGAAATGCCCCATTCCTTACTTTAAAAAATTTAAAAGCCCTCAGTGTGAATAAGCCAACCAAGGCAATGGCTGGCCACAATAATGAATAATTGTCCACATTAAATGACCACTGTAGTGACGTTTGTCAAATATACTCTTTAGAAGAACGACACATGGAAACAGGCAACATGTTTTTTTAATATAAAATACAGGCATTTATTTATATGCAATTATGCTCCAGTGGAATCGACCATCAACTAAAGAAAAATACTATGTGTGACCACGGACAGTGCCCAGGATCCAGCCGAGCCCCAGCTAGGCTAAATTATGCCCACTTACCTTTTCCCGTTGCTTGCCCCTCGGTGGGAGATGTGCCAACATGCAATCTACATGCTCCAGGGGAAACTAAGGTAAGTGATGAGACTTGCTGGCACCACAGTCACACCTGAGAATTCCCTCCTGCTGATGACAGCATCTTGGGCATGGTGTCTTGGTTAATTAGTGGACAATGGGAGAAACTCAAGGGGGAGGTATGTTTAAGTTGGGTATGCAGCCATGTTGGTTTCCGGTTTAATTTCTGACTAAACCTTTAGTTCAGTCCCCTATAAAAATGCTTACCCATCCACACTAAAGTTTCTTTTGGTCAACGATCACAAGTATGAGAGCTGGACTTTATTAGTTCAGGGAAACTATTTTATAAGACATTTACTATTTATGAAAGAGTCTCTGCACTCTGCCTGAGGTCACTGAAGACAATCATACCCACCCAATATGAGGACTAACCCGGAGTTTGCTGGCCTGCTTGCCCTGTATGGTGACACCATGTAAAAGTTTTTTTACATTATATACATTTGTAAACCCCTGTTCAATGTTCCTTCAACATAAGCGTCCACAAATATCTTATAAAAGATTTTCTGTACTGTCTTTACCTTTAGTTTGTCTATTCATACACACACCTATCTTATGCACTGTCACGTACAGAAGCTTATATGAGACATCATTAAACCTTGAACAATTTTGTTGAACAGTTAAAGAAAAACTGTTTTTGAAGCATGTAACTAATTTAAGCAGATGTGTAAGCAAAGAGCATAAAATCATTTTTAAAGAAACAAAAGCATTTTTGAATACTCTGATTAGGTATAAAAAAAATGCCACCTTGTCTGGAATCATATCTTGAAAGCTTGTGCCTGATTGGCTGTGGTTAATTTTACCTATTTTAGGAGGGAGGGGATAGGAGGGAAGTGTATTTGTTAAATAATTGGAATTTCCTATCAAAGTAGTTGGTGACAGCGGATCCGATAGAAAACATTAAAGAAGGATTGTATATATATATATATTTGAATAAAAAGGGCATTCGGGGTTATCCTGATAACTAGATTAGGAGTATTGATCCAGGGAGGAAGCAGATTGCCAGTATCTCCGGTCAGATAGGATTTATTCCCCCTTTTGAGACAATTGGCAATGTGTTTTTTTTTTTCCGGTTTCCCTTCCTCTGGATCAATCAACAATCTATATATTACAAAGATCAGATTAGATCTAAAAAGGTTGAACTTGATGGACCAATACTTTTTTTCAACCTCAATTACTATATAACAAATTAGATCTTTTATAAGATGACACTTATCCTCTTCTTCTGTACATGCTCAGACAGCTTGCATTAATAATGACAATACACAAGGGTAAATTAAGGATTTTGTTTTTGTGTCATCACAAAGTACAAACATTGCTTAAAGGAATTACTTTATAGGACAAGACAAACACTATCTCCCACTGCAAAACATTTTAAATGTTTTGTGGTTCTAAAATATATTTGTTTGCATTAATCCAATGTGGATATATTTGTATAAAAACATTCCCTCACCATTAAAATATTTGTTCCATTGTTTAGATCCAATAAAACAAAGTTTGAGGCACATCTTCACATCTTGTACTGACTGAGTGTGTGCGCACATTGTGCTATACCAGCCCTCGAGGAAAGATAATTCAGTCTCTTCTTTGCTGCCTCTAACTCGCCAGAAACGCCACTCGTTTTGCCACATTGTCAGCCCCATATTTTTTAAGTAGTCCCTCACGGGTCTGCGGGTCGTCTTTCTGCAAGTCCAGATCATCTATGCGCACCCAGATGGGATATCCGTCGGGGCGTGATCCAGTGCGCAGGAAGTGTCTGGTGGATTCCACCTCGCCATTGTTCTTTAGCAGGGCGTGGGTGACCTGACGTAGGCTCAGGTTAAACTCTGACATCATGTCAAGAAGTGACTCCTGGAGACCATCTCCTTCTGAAAGTTCAGGGTTAGACAAGGTTTCTTCCGCCTGAGTCTGGCTCCCGGAAGTGGGCGTGTCCTCGCCCATGACAAAGTCCTTGAGACCAAGATGCTGAATGGGAAGATGTATGTCTGGGGTATCATCAACCTGAAGACAAGAGAGAAACAAAACATGACAAAAGCCATCTGTAGAAAAACACAGGCAATGAAAAACAACAAATAAACCCATTTTTGTGTTGATTTAAATGAGATGTGTGCGTTCCAAATTCACACCATACTTTCCAGCATAGATAATCGCCACATGCCCATAACATATATCATAATTGTCCCATCTTGTTCTTCTACATCTGCCTGTGTACTACACAACTTTATCTGAATCTCTGATTATAGTCTTACCATCCTTTACCTGTGAAGACACTCAAAGGACACTAATAACATAGTGCTGTATAAACACACAACAACATAAAAATCAATACATTTCACTTGCTTTTCCGTATCACATGCAGCAAAAGTTGCTATGTAGGACACAGGCAGTTAGACACACAGGAAGGAGAGTCTGTGGGTCTGTAAGCAGGACACATTATGCTCCAGTCATTGAGAGACTAAAACAACCACCATCAATGACATCACCATTGTTTTAAAAAAATACTGGGATGGACTTACTGACAGCGCTGTTAGTCACAGCCAGCTTCATAGATTCTAATGTACCATGTAGTAAGCAGCCTATTGGCTACAGCTGCTACACACTCTTACTCATTACTAATGCAATGACACTGCAGGATGGCTATAAGGAGCATCAGAAACCCATATAAATCACCAAGAAACACAAGTGGCATAATTAATAAAACATCTAAGTGCATTTTTATATTATTTTCATTGCTCTAAGGATTTATTAAAGTTCAATAGGGTAGTATCTCACAGAAAAAGAGGTCATGATCTGATGATGGAAGGTGCAAGATTGTGAGAAAGTACTACTTTACAGAATGAGTAGTAGATAAGTGGAACAGCAATCAAGTGGAAGTGGTAAGAATAGACTCCGTCACATTTACCTAGCTCAGGCTATCCTGAGTTTTCATTAAGCAAAGCTTATTAAGGTAGATGAAATTGATGGGTTAGATGGGCCATTTCAGTTATCTGCTCACAAATCTCTCACTAACCTCAAACTCCATATTAGCAATCTCAAATATGTGCAGCTCCTCGGGATCCTCAGGAATCCCATTTCTTTTGGTGTTAGGGTTATCCTTGTTCATGTCACCTTCTTTCATTTGTCCAGTTGAGCAGATTACTAAAAAGATTTGGGAACAAGCAAAACAGAAAACACAATTAGTATTTCCCAGCATTCAGACAATTTGTTTAAAAGATCACTAACAATCTTTAATTCAGTATTGATTGTTAACAAAATGTATTCGCAAGGAGTGCCAACTTTGAGACAGCCTAGGAAGGATTATCTAAATTCATCTTTAAAAAGGACCACTTCAGTGTCATATTTATAGTATGCTTTTTTTAAAACATTGTGCAAATACCGTTACATTTTTTTTAAAATAAAACACAGTTTTTAATTTGTTAAATATTGTGTTCAATATTTTTCAATAACGATAGACACTGTCACAAGACAGGGATGAGGGGGATCAGGTACACCCCAATACCTCCTGCTTAAGCTTACAAAACAGCCGAGTGGTGAAGTTTTTGTGTTTAATCTCAGTACCCAGCCTTCCTCAGGATCATTTTGTAGGAAATCACAAGTTACAGATTCATACTAATTTAATTTTAAAACAAAAATAATAAACTATTTCCCTCTCTCTTTAAGGAGGATAGCCCATCACTCAAGAAGCACACCGTTGATCAGTGTATTTAAAGGCTCAGTGTAGGCACTTTTCGTGTTAAAACTATGTTTAAAAATACATGTGCAAACAGTAGCAAGTCTTTACAAAGTAAATATAACTTAGAAACTCAGGGACTACAACTCGCAGCACTCATCACCAGCGAGCCGTTAAGGCACTACAACTGCCAGTACTTGGCCGATGAGCGCCAAAGTCGCTCATTGCCTGCGAGCCTCGCAAAGCAAGGTGACCAGTGGAGGCAATGAAACACACGGCACTTTGCCTACAAACACTTAGGAAACGCAGGATCGCCTTACAGCCTTATTCAATTGCCATTCGCCCAATTGAATAGGGCTCCATATAAGCACATAGCATTTTTTTTTTAAAAGAAGTTTTTAGTTAGTAAAGACCTTGCTTTTGCATAGAAGTTCACTAACTAAACACTTCTTTAAAAAAAATATGCTATGTGCTTATATAGAGCCCTATTCAATTGCCCGATTCGCAATTTAATAAGACTGTTAGGCTCCAAGCAGTTGACGAATGCGGGACTTCGAGAAAAAAATAAGAGGTACAAAAAAATCCGAATTTAAATCTATCTTAAAAAGTTTCGGCACTCGAAAAATCGGCTGAGCGAGAAACAAAATGGCGGCCCCAAAAAATGAGGCTACACGACCCTGGACCGCGCAACACACCGCCAACCGCGTACCACTTTCACACAGGAACGTACGAGGTACAAAATACACTACTACAAAGGACGCCAAATACTCACGAAACGCTACTTTACACTCCAAAGCTTGCAAATCACAACATTACGCATCTACAGTAGCGCTTTACACAGATAAACCAACGGTTTGCCCTCACGCACGCAGCCTATTTCTAATGCACAGTTGGGAAATTCATAAAAATATCTTCACAGGGCAGCAACAGTCCAACAGGACATTATTTTCGCTCTTCAGGCTATTGAGTGATGGACATAATAATAGGGTAAAGTGTATTAATTTATTAATAGGTAAAGTGTATTAATTTATTAAGTAACTAATTAATTGATTATTTAAAAAAAATATAGACATAAGTATGTCTTTGTGATGAGCAAAAGTACAGAGGAGAGGCTCGCAATGAGCGCCAAAGGTCCTCACAGTACAAAAACCTTCACATTGTGTGCCAAACAACATTGCCATGGCTTCAAATTTTATTGCTTCGTCATTTTTGACGGGCAAGTCGCTAGTTAAGATATAAACCCATACCAAAGTTTAATCTTTCATTGACTGTATCTGATATAATATTATATCTAACAAAAATACAAGGACAACTCTGAATGTATGACAGATCTTTATTATGTTTTTTTGTATCACTTGTCATACAAATTTGTAACAAAAAAAGGAAACGATAAATAACTTTACTTTTTAACATATTTGTGCACAATCAACTGCTTTCTTTTTCTCCAGATTAAATAAGGAATACATTTATACTACACAATGGTGTGGTAAATACAGCTGTAGGAGTTCAGGTTTAGATCACCCCAATCTTAAAATGCAGACTTTTATACTTCACGCTCTAAGCTCTATAACATGCAAACTCATGTCTACGATGGGGAGGGGGGAGAGACAGGAGAGATGGATGGAGGGGAGGAGAAAAGTGGTTCTTACCACCAACAGCTCTCTCCTCCATGTTTTCAGTGACCACTCCATTCTCTGCCACAAATGACCCATTAAGAGATTGCAGTTTCTTTTGCTTGGTTCTGAAGATCTTGTCTTGTTTGAGTGTCCTTGAGGGAGGCAATACATAATGTTCTTGGTTATTAATCAGGTGTTTAAGATAACGGTCCCTCATGGCTTGCCAAGTCCTTTTAACAATTTTCGTCTGCTCCAAGCCCTTCCAGAATCTAACCCCACTAACCGTACCCTGAGTTGACACATTATCACGCACATAAACCAGGATGGCCAAATCCTCATCATGGGTGAAGGGAATGCGCTTTCTAATTGAACCACAGCGTTTAAGATTCTCTTCTTCCTTTATCACTCTCTGCTCCTCAAAGTCACTTTCCTCCATCCTCTGCTCTTTTGCTGATGGGTCCTCCATCTGGTGATCCTTCCATCCAAGACGCTTCTTCCTTCCCTTCATTTTATTCTGTTTTGCTTCTACTTCATTTCTTTTTACACTGTCTTCTAGCTCACCCCACTCTTCTTTACCACACTGCTTATATACCTTCAGTGCTGCACCCCCAAGCATCTCCCCTTCACCACTATCCTTATCTGTTCCACTGAGATCTACCGCCTCTTCCTCACCAACTGACTTCACCTGCTCCTTGGCATTATTACCAACAGCCTTCTCTCGTTCTTCACTAAGCAATTTCTCCCCCTCTTCTTCCTCTCCCCCATCACAGAGTGATTTCTCCCCCTTTTCTTCCTCTCTCACATCACTGAGTGATTTCTCCCCCTTTTCTTCCTCTCCCCCATCACAGAGTGATTTCTCCCCCTTTTCTTCCTCTCTCACATCACTGAGTGATTTCTCCCCCTTTTCTTCCTCTCTCACATCACTGAGTGATTTCTCCCCCTCTTCTTCCGCTCCCTTGTCACCAATTGATTTCTCCCTCTCTCCTCCCCCTACATCACTGAGTGATTTCTCCCCCTCTTCTTCCCATCCCTTGTCACCAAGTGATTTCTCCCCCTCTCCTTCCCCTACATCACTGAGTGATTTCTCCCTCTTCTTCCACTCCCTTGTCAACAAGTGATTTTTCCTCCTCTTCCCCATCAAGTGATTTCTCCCCCTCTCTCACACCACCAAGTGATTTCTCCCCCTCTCTCACACCACCAAGTGATTTCTCCCCCTCTTCCTCCTCTCTGACATCACCAAGTGATTTCTCCCCCTCTTCCTCCTCTCTGACATCACCAAGTGATTTCTCCCCCTCTTCCTCCTCATTTACTTTCTCTCCTCCCAGCCTCTCCCCGTTCTTTCCCTCCACACTTTGATTCACCTCCTTTATCTCCCCATTCTCCTCCCCCTCTCCAATGTCCTCTCTGCTGTGTGCTACCGTCTTCCTCTCTGCCCCTGGACTCCATTCCTCGCCACTCTTCTCCATCCCTCCATCCTTCTCTTCTATCTCTTCCCTCTCCCCCCTTTTCTCCCCCTTGCTCTCTTTCCTCTTCGCTTTCTCTCCCCCCAGTCGGTACTCCTCAGTGTCCAGCCGCTCCCCTACCCGCACACAGTCCCGCACATACTGCACACTGATATATCTCTCCCCCCTGGCCTCCCCTGGCTGTGCTAGGAGCAGTGCCCCTGGCTCCTCCACCCTACACATCACTCCTCCACCATGCAGTATGAGCGGGGACATCTGGCGCTTTACCGGCCCAGGCCGCACGTAAAACCGCATTGGCTGCCCATCATCCTGCAGGAAGAGAGTACAGGAGTGCGAGAGAACCGCCATGTCTGATGTGTGGGGCTCTGAGGTCATCACGGCGCGACCAGTGTCACTGAGTAACAGAACGGCACGTGACAGGATGATTGGAATGTACCAGTGCTTGTATGCACAGCATTAGTATATGTGTAGGTATAACAAACTCCCCCAACTGTATATTCACCTCACTGTCGTGCCATACACACGTTGCTTCACCAAGCTCTGGCTGCGCTACAAAATGACATCATCAACCAGTGACATGGGAATGAAGCTAGTCCAGGTCACATGACTGGACACCTCTGACGTGTTATGTGCTCTGTGTGCCCAGTACTATAAAAAGGGATTCATCAGTGTGCAGATAGTGATATCATGTACAAATACTCAGTAGCGTTTTAAACAAGTGTTTTCAAAAAAGTAGTACATTTAGCGGATCTATCCCTCTTTGCCTGCACATTTCTTCTGCAGCTGTGAGTTTTCGGGCACCATCAAGTTCCAGGGAAGGCAAAGAACTATTCTGTCCTCCGACGTGGCGCAACTCAACGGCACTGAATCGACAGCAAGGCCATCGCTTTGTTCAGCGCAGGCACTCGCCCCCGCCCCCCCCCCCGGGCCTCGGGCGCGCTTCTCATAGCTCAAGCCCTCTTCTGTCGGCGTGCCTTATATGCTAAAAACGGCAGCGCCATCTGTCGGCCGGAGGCCGGAGGCAGCTGTCAGATTTTGCGATGGTGAAGAGGGAAAGGACCCATTTAGCATCATGTATTTAAACAAATTACTTATTTTCTTTTAATATTTTTAATCCGTTGTCGGATCTAGCTCGTTTAGCTAGCACAGCCGGCGCACGACCGCATTATGCACAGCGACATCTAGTGGACGGAAAGTAGAGTACATATTAGAGTACTCTAATTACAAGCTATGGGGGGTGTAGGTGGCCCTGTGGGTTGACAGCTGATACTCACCATGCTGCAAGGGGATGGGCTCCATGATTTCACAGGATGGCACCTGGATGGATCGTGTGGGTGGCATCCCCCTGACCCTTGTAGGAGCCATCCCCAGCATCCCTTGTGAGAAGCCATCTCAGCACCATCCAGGTGCCATCCTGTGACATTATGGAGCCCATCCCCTTGCAGCATGGTAAGTATCAGCTATCACCGCCACAGGGCCATCTACAGCCCTGATAGCTTGTAATTAGAGTACTCTACTATGTACTCAACTTTCCGTCCACTAGATGCCGCTGTGCATAATGAGGTCGGGCGCGCGATCAAGGTGAGCGCGCACTACGTGCACTAGCCAAACGAGCTAGATCACAGTTGTCTATAGTGCAGAAAAACAACATTAAAGGGCCCCTATATCATATATATATATAAAATACCACTGTAAGTTGGGAAAAATGTAATGTGTTTGTGAAGTTTGTTTCAAATGAAAACGTTATCAAGTGTGTTAACTCTTGGCATAAAACGATCCACTATAATATTTAACAAAAAGTCTGTAACGTCTGTGCAGGGTTCACTGTGCAGGCATCAGATGTTGTGGTTAAAGATAGAGATGACGAATAATGCGAACACCGGGACTTGGGCACGCGCATTGCCTGCCTGGATGTATGCATGCGTATTGCCTGCCTGGATGCGCGCATGAGTATTGTTGGCCTGGAAGCACGCAGGCATATTGCCGGCCTGGATGCGCGCATGAGTATTGCCGGCCTGGAAGCGCGAAGCCGTATTGCCGGCCTGGATGCGCGCATGAGTATTGCCGGCCTGGATGCGCGCATGAGTATTGCCGGCCTGGATGCGCGCATGAGTATTGCCGGCCTGGATGCGCGCATGAGTATTGCCGGCATGGATGCGCTCATGAGTATTCCCGGCCTGGATGCGTGCATGCGTATTGCCAGCCGAGTCAAGTGCAGAAGACAGACAAAGCGCTGGGAGAGAGAGAGACACGAGAGACAGACAGTTCAGAGAGGAAAAGAGAAAAACAGGACAGAGACAGACACAGGGCAGAGAGAGACACAAGACAGAGAGAGAGAGATAGGGAAAAAAAAGACGCAGGGCAGAGAGACAGGAGAGAGAGAGAGAGTGCACAGAGACAGACAGCATACAGATAAGCAGCACAGAGAGAGAGAGAGAGACAGGTCAGAAAAGAAAAAAGAGAGACAGACACGGCGTAAAGAGACACAGGACAGAGCGAGAGATAGGAGAGAGAGACAGGACACAAAGAGAGAGAGAGACACAGGACAGGAGAGAGACACAGAACACAAAGAGAGACAGACACAGAGCAGAGAGAGACACAAGACAGAGGGAGAGAGATAGGAGAGAGAGAGACAGGACACAAAGAGAGAGAGAGAGGCACAGGACAGAGATATACAGGAGAGAGACAGGAGTGAGTCAAACAGGATACATATAAGCAGCATACAGAGCGAGAGAGACAGAACAGACAATTCAACTTAGTTTTTAATAAAAAAAATTGTATGTAAGTGAGCTGGATTATGAATCCATCTGATAGAGGAGAATTAGTAGTGTATAACAACATATTTTTGCATGAAAATATCTCAAAATAAACATTAATTAGCTTACCTAGCAAAATGTCCTATGTTTTTTGGCATTTGCATTTTATCGTGTACGCCCCTAGAAAATCCCACCTCAATTAGCATAACATTCAGATTCCGAATCAGGCTAATACATTGTATCATTCTTCACCTCCGTGGCTTCAGGCATGTGCTCAGTACAAGAACTGCAACAGTTACTTCCTGTGCTCTGTACCAGAAAGGTCAAAATATGTACCCTGCTGTATTTCCTTAGGGTACACTGCTGTATTTCCTGTGTGTACCCAGCTTATGTAAGCATCATGTGGGTGTGAACAGCTGGATTTGACTTTTGTGCAAATAACTTTGTAAGTAAACTGAACTTTTAATCTTCCCTCCCTCTCCCACTGTGTCAATTCCTTACATCTCTCTCACTGTCAATAATGACATCATCACCCCCTCCTCCCAAGCCCGTTGTCTTGGGGTTCTACTGGACCACGCCCTGTCCTTCATCCCTCACATACAATCACTAACTAAATCTTGTCTTCTCCATCTAAAAAACATCTCCAGAATTCGCCACTTTCTTACACAAGACACAACTAAAATCCTTATACACTCTCTCATCATCTCTCGACTGGACTACTGCAACTCGCTTCTTGCTGGCCTCCCCACCACCCGACTATCTCCACTTCAATCCATTATGAATGCCTCTGCTAGACTCGTCTTCCGTACACAACGTTCAGTGTCGGCATCACCTCTCTGTCAATCTCTACACTGGCTTCCCATAGCCTCCAGAATAAAATTTAAAATCCTGACCCTAACTTTCAAAGCCCTCAACAAGAGCACTCCCCCATACATTTCTGGTCTCATCTCCAAATACTCCCCCACCCGGCCTCTTCACTCTGCTAATGACTTCGCTCTGCTTCTTTCCACAACTCTTGTCACCTCCTCTCACTCTTGCCTTCAGGACTTTTCTCGTGCTGCCCCTATTCTCTGGAACTCCTTGCCTCGCTCCACCAGATTTTCCTCCTGCCTCAAAACATTCAAAACCTCTCTAAAAATACATCTCTTCAAAGAAGCATATCACCTTCCACCCTAACACACTCTCAAATCTCTCTCCCTCCTTTTCCTCACACAATACCTTCAGGATGTAAGTCTGCGAGTTTCAATCCCACAAGGTGTTTTAGGGAAAGCACCATGGACACTGGATTCGAAACTCAAAGACAGGGCCCTCCTTGTTTTACTATGTGTTAATTTGTATGTATCTTTGTATTGAACGTATCTTATGTACATCGCTACGGAATATGTTGGCGCGTAATAAATAAACAATAATAATAATAATAATAACACATGTTTTCATACACTACTTATTCTCCTCTATCAGATGCATTCATAATCCAGCTAATTTATATATATTTTAAGTAGACTCTGCTAGTGCCTGAAGGATGTTTGTGTCTTCCATACTTCCTGCTGGCTTGGAGATTAAGTGGGCGTGTTCTAGTTTTTATTAGCTATCCAAAAGTTGAGGAGATTTGTTGATTCCTTGGTGGATTCAGATAAGTATTCAGCATAGGACATATTCTCTATCCCTTCCATAGAGACAACTTATTGTTGTTCAGTCCTTCAGTCATGTCCAACTCTCTGTGACCATAAGGACGCAGCACGACAGGCACATCTGTCTGTGCTTATCTGGTTTTCTTGGCAAAAAGATACCGGATTGGATTGCCAGTTCCTTCTCCAGTAGGCCACAATTTGTCTGACCTCTCTGCTATGAATTGGCCATCTTGGTAAAGCTCACAGCTTCATTGAAGTACACAAGCCCCTTCACTACGACATGGTAGCGATCCAGATTTAGCCGCTAAGAGTTAAATATTGCACAATTCAGAGTATGTTTACTGTAGGAAAATGCATTTGTTAATATCATTCTATTGATATCACATTTATTACCTGTAGTTTCAAATTATACAGTTTTTGGAAATGTCACTTTAGTTTTTTTTATTGATCATATTTAAACAAAGATGACAGTCTGACTTATCAGAAGGCAGTATAACTCAGTGCAAGCAAGTCTACTTCACATATAGAGACTCCGATCAGGAGGCAGTCTAAATGATAAGGATGATATCAGGATGTAGTCTTACTGAGTGAAGGCAGTCTATATTATTGGGAGGCAGTCTCACTCATGGAATTCATTCTCTTTGGGAGTGTATTTTACTGAGAGGCAGTGCAAGTCAATGGCAGCCAATCTCACTCAGTGGGAGCCAGACTATCTCTTTGGAAGGCGGTCTCAATCACTGAGATGCATTGTCACCTAGTGGCAAGTGATCTGATTCAATAGGAGACAGTTTTAGTGGCACCACTTTATATCATTGGAAGGTGGTCTCAATCACTGAGAGGCAATGGCAGGCAATCTCACTCAGTGGGAGACAGTTTCAGTAGGAGACGGTGAATATCATTGGAAGGCGATCTCACTCATTGAGAGGCAATGTCACTTAATGGGAGACAGTTTCAGTAGGAGCCAGTCTATATCATTGGAAGGCAATCTCACTCAATGGGAGACAGTTTCAGTAGGAGCCAGTCTATATCATTGGCAGGTGGTCTCACTCATTGAGAGGCAATGGCAGGCAATCTCACTCAATGGGAGACAGTTTCAATGGAAGCCAGTCTATACCATTGGATGGCAATCTCACTCATTGAGAGGTAGTGCCACTCAGTGGGACACAATCTCACACAGTGGGAGGCAGTCTATCTTACTCTGAGAGACAGTCTCACACACTGGAAGTTAGCCCAACTTATTAGAAGCCAGTCTATCCAACTAAGAGCCAATAAACCACTAACTTACAGATATAGAAACATGTTTGCATTTCCCTGTCTGCATCTCTAGAAGGCTGCCATATTCACCTCCTTATCATCTCCAAACCTCCAGAGCGTATCACTTCGATTGGTGGGTTGGTAACAAACTGTGAATTTCCATATTGAAGTTTGTAGCACAGGAACCAACACCACACAGCTTCATGAAACAATGGCAAATCACTGCCTGTGCTGTGTACACTAGAAACTGGAGTTTCACAGTTCTTAGAGCTACACAGCAGGGATGGTAGGAGGAAGGCATCCCAACATGGAAGCCCAGTAGAGGCGAGCAGGGGGAAGTTAAACAATCAGCAATGATTCACAACTCTCCCTCCCATGTCTCTCCCCCTCCTCCCCTGTGTCTCTTTCCCCCACGTCTCTTCTCCCCTCTCCCATGTGTCTCCCCCTGTGTCTCTTCCCACATGTCTTTCCCCCCCTCCCCTGTGTCTCCCCCCTTGTGTCTCTTCCCCCCTCCTCCCTCCCCGGTGTATCTCCATCTCCCCTGTGTCTCTTTACCCCTCCTCAGTGTCTCTCCCCTGTGTCTCTTTCCCCCTCCTCAGTGTCTCTCCCCCCTCACCCTGTGTCTCTCCCCCTCCTCCCTCCCCTGTGACTCTCTCCCCCCTGCTATGTGTCTCTTCCCCCTCCTCCCTCCCCTGTGTCTCTCTCCCCCGCGTCTCTTTCACCCCCCCTCCCTCCCCTGTGTCTCTTTTACCCTCTCTGTCCCTTTCCCCCTCTCTCTGTCCCTTTCCCCCCTCTGTTCCTTGCACCGCGCTGTGCGCAGTGCAGCATGTATGGAATCCGTACAATAGTTTCCGTAGTGCGCATCCGCTGCCACTAGAGCTTTACACACTACAGAAACTATATTAGTGATATGCAGTTAGAATCAGCATAAATAAAGTTTCAATTTATTAAGATAAAAAAAGTTATATAGTATAGTACAGTATTTGAGGTTGATTAAAGACTGTCAGTCCCTCAAGTTCAACCTTTTTAGATCTATTTTGATCTTTTTTAATATGTGGACTATTTGTTATTAATTGGTAATTGATCCAGAGGAAGGCAAACAGAAAAAAAAAAAAACATTGAAACTTTGCCAATTGTCTCATAAGGGTGAAAAAAAAAGCAAAATTCCTTCCTGACCCCAGAAACTGGCGATCACATTTCTCCCTGGATCAATATTCCTTTGCTAGTTATCTAGGATAACCTTGAATGCCCTCTTTATTTAAAAAATATATCTAACCACTTTTTGAAGTTATCTATCAAATTTGCTGTCACCACCTCCTTTGGTAGAGAATTCCACAGTTTAACCACCCTAACTGTGAAGAACCCTTTTCTTTCTTTAAGGGGAAATCTTTTTTCCTCTAACCTCAAGGGATGTCCTCTTGTCAGTTGAAAATCTCTTGCTACAAAAAGTTCACTTGTCAAAGCCTTGTATTGCTCCTGGATATATTTATATAAGGTAATCATATCCCCTCGTACACAACTTTTTTCTAGCGAAAATACGTTTACTTCAGTTAGTCTTTCTTCATAACTTAGCCCCTCCATTCCCCTTATTAGTTTTGTTGCCCTTCTCTGTACCTTTTCCAGCTCTAAAATGTCCTTTTTATGAAGTGGTGCCCAAAACTGTCCTCCATATTCCAAATGAGGGCGTACTAGAGATTTGTATAGTGGCAGAATTATATTTGCTTCCCTTGCTTCTATACCCTTCTTAATACATGCTAATATTTTACTTGCCTTTGCAGCTGCTGCTTGGCTTTGAGCACTGTTACCTAGGTGGTTGTCCACTAGTACTCCCAAATCCCTTTCAATATCAGATACCCCTAGATTTGCTCCACTAAGATTATAAATTGCATGGCTATTTTTTCTTCCCAAATGCATAACTTTATATTTATTTGTATTAAATCTCATCTGCCATTTAGTCGCCCATTTCTCTAATTTATGCAAATTCCTTTGTAGGGAAAGTACATCATTATCTGATTTAATTACCTTGCGCAACTTAGTGCCATCAGCAAAAATGGACACACTACTTTCCAGTCCTACTTCTACGTCATTAATAAATATGTTAAAAAGGAGAGGACCTAATACTAAACTTTGAGGAACCCCACTTACCACATTAGTCCAATCGGAGTATGTTCCATTCACAACAACCCTTTGCTTCCTGTCTTTTAGCAGGCTCTCAATCCATGAGCAGATATTTACTGCAATTCCTGTATCCCTTAGTTTGCTCAAAAGTCTCCCATGTGGCACTGTATCAAAAGCCTTTGCAAAATTCAAAAATACTACATCCACTGAATTGTCCTGATCCAAGTTCCTACTAACCTCCTCATAGAAACTAATTAGGTTGGTCTGACATGACCTGTCCTTCATAAATCCGTGTTGGCTCTTACTTATAATCCTGTTTGAATAGACATATTCTTGTATTCTGTCCCTTATTAACCCTTCTAAAAGCTTCACAACTACAGATGTGAGGCTCACTGGTCTATAATTCCCCGGATTTGCTCTTGCTCCCTTCTTAAATATAGGTATCACCTCTGCTTTTCTCCAGTCATCTGGTAGCGACCCTGTGGTGAGTGAGTCTTGAAAAATTAGATATAATGGTTTGGCTATTACAGAACCCAGTTCCCTCGGTACCCTTGAATGTATTCCATCAGGACCTGGGGCTTTATTAACATTTATTTTCTCCAATCTCTTTTGGATTTCTTCCTGCGTTATTTGGAGATGGTAGTGTAGCCCAATTATGTTGCAGTGTCCCAACCACTGGTACCTCCCTTGTGTATACCGAAGAAAATAACCTATTTAGCTCATCTGCCTTTTCCTGGTCACTAATTATCAGACGGCCTGTGTCACATTGTAATGTTCCTATAGCTTCCTTCCTCGCCTTCTTCCCATTAATATATTTAAAAAATATTTTAGGGTTAGTCTTACTTTACTTTGCAACTGACTTCTCATTTTCTATTTTAGCCAGTCTAATATCCCTTTTGCAAGGCTTGTTGATTTCCTTATATTCACTTAAAGCTGCCTCTGTTCCCTCCTTGTAAAATTTAAATGCATATTTCTTTTCCCTTATCATGATCTTTAAGTCATTGTTAAGCCACATGGGTTGTGATTTACTCCTATTCGTTTTATTTCCACATGGTACATGCCAATGAGTATGTATATTTAGTAAGGATTTGAATGTTGTTCATTTATTTTCAGTATTTTTCCTGTAAGTTCTTTATTCCAGTCTATACTTTTTGTTGGCCCCTTACAACTCTGTTTTTTGTATTCAATCTCACATGAGACTGTGTTGTGATCACTGTTCCCCAAGGGTTCCCCTATTTTAACATTTGATATTATATCAATATTACTTGTGATGACTAAATCCAAGATGGCCCCATTTCTAGTAGGTTCTTGTATTACCTGGGCCAGATAATGATCCCTGAGTGTACTCAAGAACCTGCTCCCCTTAGCTGAGCTGCTGGTCTCATTTATCCATTTTATTTCAGGATAATTAAAGTCTCCCATTATTAGAACTTGCCCGTGCTTAGCTGCATTTGCAATCTGTAACAATAATTGTATTTCCTCACTTTCAATTATATTTGGGGGTTTATAGCATACTCCCACCAATATGCGTTTAGAATGAGCTCCTCCACTATTTAGCTCAACCCACAAAGATTGAATGTTGCAGCTAGTTCCAGCATACAAATCTTCTCTGACTATAGGCTTAAATTCAGGCTTAACATACAGATAGATCCCTCCTCCTCTTTTACGATTTCCCCTATCTTTCCTAAATAAGTTATAATCATCCAAATTAACTGTCCAGTCATGAGATTCATCCCACCATGTTTCAGTAATGCCTATTACGTCCCATTTTTCTTCTATTGCTAATAATTCTAGCTCGCCCATTTTCCCAGGCAAACTACTTGCATTAGCAATCATACACTTTATGTTGCTATGGCTCTGCTGTTGTGAAGTGCTTGCCACTGTATTTGAGTCCCCTATTAATACCTCCCTACTGTCTATTGTAACCCTTCCCCTTCTCCTCCCCCATGGATAACTAGTTCATCCCTTTCCCTCTACCCTTTCTACCCCAATACTTCTATATAGTCCCCCCCCCCCACACCTACGAGTTTAAAAACTCCCCCAGCCTTTCTACCATCCTATCCCCTAGCACAAAAGCTCCCTCATCATTAAGATGCAATTCATCCCTGCTATAGAGATTGTACCCAAGTGAGAAGTCAGCCCAGTGCTCTAAAAACCCAAAACCCTCTGCACTGCACCACTTTTTTTAGCCACGCATTAACCTCCCTAAGCTCCTTCTGCCTCTCTGGGCTAGCACGTGGCACTGGTAGTATCTCAGAAAATACTACATTGGAGGTCTTTGCTTTAAGCTTATTCCCTAGTTCTTTTTAATCATTCTTTAGGACACTCCATCTTCCACTAACTTTGTCATTGGTACCAATATGTACCAAGACCGCAGGTTCATTTCCAGACCCTCCCAATAATTTATCCACCCGATCCACAACATGCCGAACCCGAGCAACTGAAAGACAGCAAACTGTTCGATTGCTGGGATCTGGGTGACAAATCACCCTGTCTACCTTCCTAATAATAGAGTCCCCTACAACCAAAACCTGTCTGTTGCTCTGCCTATTCTGCCCTCCCACTCCTCCAGTAGAACTGTTCTGGCTGTTAGAGGAAACAGCTCTATCTGGCATTGCCATTCCTGAATGGACATCCCCAACAGTTTCACTCAATCTGGCAAATCTGTTAGTGTTTGCCAACTCAGAACTGGCCTTCCCCCTCCTGTTCCCCCTGATTCCCCTTCTAACTCTAACCCAGGTACCTCCCTGGACATCCTCACTATCCCCATCACCACCGTCCATGCTAGGCCCAGCTAAAACTGTGCTCGGTAAGCATCAACCCCCTTTCCAGTGTGATAGTATCATGAAGTGCTGCAATTCTCCTCTCTAGTTCTCCAATTTGAGCTTCCAGAGTGAAAGGGTTAATTGTGTTTCTGCTCAGCTTAGCAGGTGCCCTAGGTACCAGACAGTGATAGAAACTGCTCTCACAGCTAAAGTATGTAATCCTGAAACCTGTTATCTATAAACATATTTTTACCAATTATTTTTAATTGCATAGGCCTTGAAAATGTTCTAGAAAGATGTGTACGTGATGATCTGTGCACTTTTCTCATGCACTATTCTTATGCACTGCTCTCATGAACTGCTCTCATGAACTTTTTCTGTGGCACGTGCACTACACCTGATTGGTTGGTACCTGGCACTGGATATTAGCCAATGAGAAACCTGACATGTGAGAATTATTATCCTATCTGTTATATAAGCTCAAAACGTAACCAAATAAACGAGACTCTGTGTGGAAAACTTATATGTGTATGTGTGCGCTCATTTCCATACGGAATCTCCAAGACGTCTTGCTTATGAGTAAAGGTTTACCCCGGTGGTCAGAAAATACAATTGGTGTAATCTTCACTGGTCCCCTACACAGAGAGGCAACATGCTCACACCTGTCACAGAGGTATGGACCCTGGATCATCTGTTCCAGTAGTGCATACATATGACAGGATGTACACTGAGTGAGGTTGCCACTGGACTGACTCATGATTATCAGTTACAAAAATGCAGTGAGAAAACAAATCAATGTATTTGTATAAATATTGCTTTTCTATGCCTTAACCCAAACAAAACAGAAAACAATATATATTTTTGTTTTCTAATTTTTCTTATAATGCCCCTTTTGTTTGAATTCCCTCCTTTTATTCAATCTCCTACACACTAACTACACTTACACTAGAAATGATTGCAAGCTCCAAGTTCGCTCCATACATACTGACCTGTACAATGATTACAGAGCACAGGACAGAAAACACTGCACTGATTCCCAGAACTGATTCAAACAGAACACCACACAAATGCACACAGATATACCTTTACAAAGGCCATACCACACCCACTCTCTCCTGGACACTGATTACAGCCCACAGGACAGAAAACACTGCACTGATTTACAGAACTGATTCAAAAACTTACATTTTACCTGGTTCTCCACCATCTTTTGGCCTGGCACTCTTTCCATTTTTTTTTTTTTTACTGTGACAAAGCCTGCAGCTGAATATTTACTGCACGTTTGCTTGCATTGCCTGAGTTAATGTGCTGCAATTCCTGCGACAGCTTGATAAACAAAGGAGGAGCTGCTGTATAAACTTGGCAAGAAAACCAGCTATTTTCAGTGTTCAGTGCTCACAAAAGATAAACTTTTTTAAATCAGAATACAGTTAAAAGTTGTTTACACTGATCTTTACTGCTATAAAGTACAACAGCTAACAAACACTTACATAAGATTATATTTTACTAGCAACTTGCCCGTCAAAAAATTACGGCAATAAGATTGTAAGGCAGGTAATGCTGTTTGGTTGAGACATTCATTTTGTTGGTGTTCCGAGATCCTTTGGCGCTCATTGCGAGCCTCATGCTAATGAAATAATTAATAAATGAATATATTTTACCTATTTTAGAGTAATATATGCAGGAAGCATTGTGTTGAAGAGCTGACAATCTGTTTTGATGTTGCTGCAGGATACAATTTCTGTTTGCAGTGTTGTGTAGCTGAGGTGTAAGTGTCAGCAATGTGTGCAGTGTAAATAGTGTGCGTGCACGAGAGAAAATCCGTTAGGGTAGCTGTGTACTTCCGCATTGTGTAAGTTAGTGTTGTAAAATGGCGGCTAATGTGTATGTGGTACGCGGCTGTGGATGATTTAGCGTCCTTGGTAATAGTGTATCTTGGACCTCGTACGGTGTTTTCGGGAAAATCCGGATGTGTTTCGTGGTGTTTTGCGTGTTTAGGGTCCTGTAGCCTTGTTTTCGTTTTTTTCGGCGGCTATTTTTTCTCTCGCTTAGGGGATTTTCGTGTGTGTAAACTCTTGAATTTGTAGTTAAATATAGGTGTAACCCCTATCTCTTAGTTAGGACGTATCCACTCTTTTAAAATGAACCTCCTTCCCCGCCTTATGTATTTATTTTGCTCCCTACCGATTGAATTACACAGACTTAGACAAACTACAAACGCCGATTTTTTTTATTTATATGGCAGAATAAATCACATCGTATCTCTAAATCAACTATGTTCATCCATAAATCAAAAGGAGGTCTCTCTTGCCCCAATTTGAAATTATATTTTAAAGCGGCACAATTGGCCTTTATTCCAATTGCGCACTCCCCTACTCACCAACCTTTTTGGATATTTATTGAGAACTTTATGATGTCCCCATATACGTGGGACTCCATTCCATGGATCCCAAACCCACTGACACATTTGGGCAAATTGGACAGTCCGTATATAAAGCATTTCTTAAATATTTTATCATAGGCTATCCGCAAATTTCAGCTGATCCCGAGGTACCCTACTCCTACTCCCTTAATACCCAATCCCAGATTCCCGGATACTCTCCCTGCAACCTCTTTATTATGGTGGAAATCCAATAACCTACTGACGGTGAATTCCTGGTATCGAGATAATACTACCTTAACATACACTCAATTAAAAGAAGAATTCAATATCCCCATTCAGGAACATTATACATTTTGTAGATTTAAATATTTTTTCTCCACGTTAGAACATACGCTAGGTAAACCGACTTCAAATTGGTTTACTAGGTTATGCCTGTCTGCCCCTCTTACAAAAGGTATTGTGGGTATCCTACATGATACTTTTAATTCCCCTCCCGCCACCCCCAAATATATGCAGAGATGGGAAGAAGACTTAAATTGCAATTGGTATGTGGAGACTTGGCAAAACTCTTGGCGAAGCATAACCAGGGGATCTTTGAGCAGTAATATTCTGAAGACCTCTATTAAGGTTCTTCATAGGATATATATCACCCCGGACAAACTATTTAGATGGAAACGCTCCCCTAATCCTAACTGCTTTAGAGCTTGTCAGATTCTTTTTTCCACACTTGGTGGTCATGTCCCCTGGTTCAATATCTTTGGAACAAGGTTTTCCATTTAGCCTCAACCAAATTTGGCACGCCTGTTATGGCTAAGGCAGACATAGGCCTGCTAGGGCACTCTGTCCCTTTACTATCAAAATACCAGAATAGAATCCTTCAGTACTTAATGCTAGCAACAAAGAGCCATATAGCCAGACAATGGAAATCTCCCACTCTTACTTTACAATCAGTCATCAGTAAGATGAACTACATTGCTATAAATGAAAGGCTGACCCATGTACTGGAGGACCGTATGCCTACCTATCTCCAGATCTGGAATCCCTGGATTCATTCTCCCTATAGCCCCCCTATCACATGAAACCTTCTTTATTAACATTGTGCTATCTTTTGCTAATACTCACATTGGAGCTGCGGACCGGGGGCTGGAGGATGCGGGACGGGCGGCGGATCCGAGCTGATAACCAACAGGACTTATACTTCAATGCCCTTGAGACAAAAATCTGTTTTCGAATTTAAATTTGTTGTGTATTCAACAGTGTTTTTTATTTTTCTCTTTTATTATGCTTTTTCAGCTCCTTTAGAGTTATATTGTGTCTATACAACATAGTTTGTTTTTTGTTTCTTTTGTTTGTTTTTTACTTAGGCTTTGGACGTTTGTTTGGTTATACCGAGCCTACCAAACTGTTTTATTTTTGTAAACTTTTTCCTTAGAAAATTGGAAAAATGTAGGTAACCTGGCTTCTCTTAGACCTTCCCACACGTGGGGATAGATCTTTTTGTTTAACTTTATTTTGACTATTATATGGTATTTTCCTTTGGTGCAATGTAATGTTAACCTTTTTTTCTTTTTCCCCTTAACTGGGTATGATTGTACTTTAATAAAGTCAAACCTGTTACTTGGCTCTTATGTTAACCTCCGGTTTATTTGGTTACCTAATAAAAACCTTTGGAAAAAAATAATAATTGAGGTGTAACTTTACTTGCAGAGGTCCTGTGTGCCCCCCTTGCTGTGGGTAAGCTTTTTATGTGTTTGTTGAGTGTATTTCTTGTTTTCATGTGCGCGCAGTTCAGGCGCTAAGGTCTTATTTTTGCGAGGTCGTAATGTTTTTTTCCCAAGTCCTGCGGCTCGTATTTGTGGATGCTAAGTCCGTAAATTTGCAGCCGACTTGGGAGCCTCCACCTCCGCAAATGCGGCCCCTCGCTTTGCGAGGGTCTGCATTTGTGGGCCTAAAGTGGTAGGGGGTCGTATGGAAGAGCGCTCCTTGCCATCAACTGCGGCCCTTGCTGTTGGCTCGCTATGCGACCCCGCAGCGTTAGCAACAACCCTCTTGCTCACAACTATATATGTGATATGAAAGATCTGTATATACTAGTAAATTGCCAGTTAAAAATGACGGTATCATTTTACATTTTTCTCTTGCCCACCCTCCCATGTGTCTCTTCCCCCTCTCCCCTCCCCTGTGTCTCTCCCTCACCTCTCCCCTCCCCTGTGTCTCTTCCCCCCCACTCGCCCCTACCATGTGTCTCTTCCCCCCACTCTCCGCTCCGCTGTGTCTCTTCCCAATCCCCTCCCTTGTGTCTCTTCCCCCCACTCGCCCCTCCCCTGTGTCTCTTCCCTCCCCTCTCTCCTCCCCTGTGTCTCTTCCCAATCCCCTCCTGTGTGTCTCTTTCCTCTCCCCTCTCCTCTGTGTCTTCCTCCTCCCTCTCCTGTATCTTCCTCTGCAGCTAGCGGTTGTCGCTGCGAGCTGCGCATGCAGGTCTCTCCACGCACTATGTGTGCACTCTCGCAGCATCCTTACAGAGCTGCGCATGCGCGCCACTCTGTACAGACTTAGGAAATTACACACTTACCAGAATTATTATAGCTGATTTATTTAGAAAGTTATGGAACTTGCCCACTTTACCAGTTTGAGGAGAAAGGAGTGCCATCAGAAAACATACACAACATAGCAATAAAACGGAAGCTGTAAAACCTTTACATTTCACTCTGGTGAAGTGAGATTTCTCGAATTCCTATGTTATTCTACAAGTGTGAACATATCTCCCTGACGTGGAAATAAATGCCAGGGAATGAGATAGGAACCTCATTTCACTTGTGACAAGATACTTTATATAATTATCTTCTAAAACATTTGGTTTGTAATCAAGTATGTTTTATGTTTGCGGCGCTCGGTCATGTCCAACTCTCCATGACCTCATGGAGAACAACACACCATGCTGATCCACTTGGTATTGATGGCAAAGATACAGGAGTGGGTTGCCAGTTCCTTCTCCAGTGGGCCACAGCATACAGCTCCTGGTATTCCTAGGTTGTCACCCATCCAAGTACTGACCAGGCCTAACCCTGCTCGGCTTCAGGGTGGTGTGACCTCTTGGTTCCCTGACTGGAATCGAATCCAGGTCACAGCTATGAAGGCACCGAATCCAAACCACCATGGAAACCATAATCAAGAATAGTTCTTCGAATAAGCATAATAAATATATGGGTCTTGGGGCATCAGCTGAAATGATTCACATGCAGTTCTGGGAGCAGTCCGGCTATGTCCTTATTAAAGTACAGCTGCAGATCCTAGTATTCATTTGGAAACAGTCCATCAACCTTCCTTCCATCCTCCTAAATAAATTATGAACCTATATGTATATATACACTTTAAAGGGACATGGAACACAATACTCCTTTTTCATGCACGTAAAAAGCCTGCTTTAAACATTATCAAACTTGTGGTTTACATGAAAAAAGTATTAATTAAAACTTATTTCAACTTCATTGAAATTAATAGGAAGTTCACAGTACATATGTCCATCTGTAGATATCATTGGCAAATAAGCATGACCCATACAGCCATATTACTGTTCATTGGCTGTCAGGGGCAAGTCCCAAATCAGTTGCAGCAAGGAGCTGCTAGATGGCGCTGATGATATTTTGCAGCGCGGACAATATTTTAGAGAAGTTGTAGCCTTAGAAGTTTACCCTAACGCTTAAACTAACCCTTACACTAACAGTTTACCTAACGCTATGATATCGGCAGCGCCATCTAACAGTTGGTCGCTGGGGGTGTGGTGGCGAATTTAAAAAAGGAAAGGACCGGGGGTTAGGGTAATGTTTCCAGCTTGGAAATTGTGTACAATCTCAGCAGAGCTTACAAACTCTGTAAAATCTTGGCAGCGCCACCTAGCAGCTCCTTGCTGCAACTGTTGGAGTACTCATAACAGAAAAGATCAAGAATATGTTGGTGCGTAACAAAAGATAATAATAAAAAATGCATTATCCATGTTCCAAGTTTGGTAATGCAGTAATTATCACTTATTATTATTATCCAGTCTTCAAAGGGTTACACAAATCCTCGTTAACCCTACTGGAAATTGGCTGAAACCAGCTGTTTCCCAGAGCCATGTGACCTGGCATCAAACTGGGATTTCTGGGAAACAAAAGCATGTGTGGGTTAACCCCTTCTCAGCTGGCAAACCAATTGTTATCTGACCCTAAAATCACAGCTGGAAACAGGAAAAAACACAGGCAGTGGATTCCAGCTCAAACCCCCTCCCTCCAAACCCTGCTGGGATCAGAAGGAGCAACTCACAGCAAAGCTCCCAGACTGACCATCAGGAGGACACTGACCATCAGCCGCACGTCAAGGTAATGGGAGCTTCTGCAGCTGTTTTTACTTACAATTTTGGAATTTCTTAAAATAACAGCACTGCTCTAATTCCTAACTTACCCCTCACACTACAGAACCTCAGAGACTGGCACCTCCAGGTTCTTTTCTATCTCTATGCCTTTTCTTGGCTAATATGGATCACACGTCACTGGATATAGACCATTATCTGCGACTCGCTAACCACAGGAACATATTGAGTAACGTCTTCTGGTTCAATTCACAAAATATAAAGATCAGAGGAGATCTAGAAAGGTTTGACTTGATTAAAAAAAAAATTTTTAAACCCAATTTGTAATATGTCTAAATTTTACATGTATGTGCTCACTGATTTATTTATACTGCAGAACAGATGCTTCTGGAACACATATAGGCTTATATAGGGTGATCATGCTGCTGCCAGTATAGCTTCTCCCATGAGTACTTGTGAACCTCTCTATATAACTTATTCAGTTGCTCCATAGTCCTCTTTCCCTTTAACATATCCTTTCCATATATGCGTCTCTAACGTCTCCATATAACCTTACAATAATTCCTCTTGGTCTGATATAGAAAGTACATTAGTTACTTGCTGTTGATAAATCCATTAGCTTAGACGGTGAATCTTTCAGTTAATTTATACATAAAATAACTCCAACCTATATATCCAATCATAGACACTTCCACATGGATGTTTTACTTTTACGTGTACTTTTCAATATCTACATTAAATAGGACATGTTCTGTGTAACTTTAATGCTGTGTATAACCTCTACAATGAAATTTTTCCTTATTGCTCCATAAAATCTCTCAGTTTAGCTCTTAATTCTGTATATAACCATCCCCGACCCCTATATCCATCATTCCATGTAATTCCTCCTATATTTCCACATAATCTTTCCCTATAACATAGTCTATATTACAATATAATAATCTTGTCCTGTAATTCCTTCCTTCTTTACCTCCCTATAATCTTTCCCTGTAATTCATCCTCTACCTCTGTATAATCTTGCCCTGTAATTCATCCTATATCTCAGTATAATCTTGCCCTGTAATTCATCCTATATCTCAGTATAATCTTGCCCTGTAATTCATCCTATATCTCGGTATAATCTTGCCCTGTAATTCATCCTATACCTCTGTATAATCTTGCCCTGTAATTCATCCTATATCTCGGTATAATCTTGCTCTGTAATTCATCCTATATCTCTGTATAATCTTGCCCTGTAATTCATCCTATACCTCTGTATAATCTTGCCCTGTAATTCATCCTATATCTCGGTATAATCTTGCCCTGTAATTCATCCTATACCTCGGTATAATCTTGCCCTGTAATTCATCCTATATCTCGGTATAATCTTGCCCTGTAATTCATCCTATATCTCGGTATAATCTTGCCCTGTAATTCATCCTATATCTCGGTATAATCTTGCCCTGTAATTCATCCTATACCTCGGTATAATCTTGCCCTGTAATTCATCCTATATCTCGGTATAATCTTGCCCTGTAATTCATCCTATATCTCGGTATAATCTTGCCCTGTAATTCATCCTATATCTCGGTATAATCTTGCCCTGTATTTCATCCTATACCTCGGTATAATCTTGCCCTGTAATTCATCCTATATCTCGGTATAATCTTGCCCTGTAATTCATCCTATATCTCGGTATAATCTTTCCCTGTAATTCATCCGATATCTCGGTATAATCTTTCCCTGTAATTCCTCCTATAGCTCGGTATAATCTTGCCCTGTAATTCATCCTATATCTCGGTATAATCTTGCCCTGTAATTCATCCGATATCTCGGTATAATCTTTCCCTGTAATTCCTCCTATATCTCGGTATAATCTTGCCCTGTAATTCATCCTATAGCTCTGTATAATCTTGCCCTGTAATTCATCCTATACCTCTGTATAATCTTGCCCTGTAATTCATCCGATATCTCGGTATAATCTTGCCCTGTAATTCATCCTATACCTCTGTATAATCTTGCCCTGTAATTCATCCTATAGCTCTGTATAATCTTGCCCTGTAATTCATCCTATACCTCTGTATAATCTTGCCCTGTAATTCATCCTATACCTCGGTATAATCTTGCCCTGTAATTCATCCTATATCTCGGTATAATCTTGCCCTGTAATTCATCCTATACCTCCGTATAATCTTGCCCTGTAATTCATCCTATACCTCTGTATAATCTTGCCCTGTAATTCATCCTATATCTCGGTATAATCTTGCCCTGTAATTCATCCTATACCTCTGTATAATCTTGCCCTGTAATTCATCCTATATCTCGGTATAATCTTGCCCTGTAATTCATCCTATACCTCCGTATAATCTTGCCCTGTAATTCATCCGATATCTCGGTATAATCTTGCCCTGTAATTCATCCGATATCTCGGTATAATCTTGCCCTGTAATTCATCCGATATCTCGGTATAATCTTGCCCTGTAATTCATCCGATATCTCGGTATAATCTTGCCCTGTAATTCATCCTATATCTCGGTATAATCTTGCCCTGTAATTCATCCGATATCTCGGTATAATCTTGCCCTGTAATTCATCCGATATCTCGGTATAATCTTGCCCTGTAATTCATCCGATATCTCGGTATAATCTTGCCCTGTAATTCATCCGATATCTCGGTATAATCTTGCCCTGTAATTCATCCTATACCTCTGTATAATCTTGCCCTGTAATTCATCCGATATCTCGGTATAATCTTGCCCTGTAATTCATCCTATACCTCTGTATAATCTTGCCCTGTAATTCATCCTATAGCTCTGTATAATCTTGCCCTGTAATTCATCCTATACCTCGGTATAATCTTGCCCTGTAATTCATCCTATACCTCGGTATAATCTTGCCCTGTAATTCATCCTATATCTCGGTATAATCTTGCCCTGTAATTCATCCTATACCTCCGTATAATCTTGCCCTGTAATTCATCCTATACCTCTGTATAATCTTGCCCTGTAATTCATCCTATATCTCGGTATAATCTTGCCCTGTAATTCATCCTATACCTCTGTATAATCTTGCCCTGTAATTCATCCTATATCTCGGTATAATCTTGCCCTGTAATTCATCCTATACCTCCGTATAATCTTGCCCTGTAATTCATCCGATATCTCGGTATAATCTTGCCCTGTAATTCATCCGATATCTCGGTATAATCTTGCCCTGTAATTCATCCTATACCTCTGTATAATCTTGCCCTGTAATTCATCCGATATCTCGGTATAATCTTGCCCTGTAATTCATCCGATATCTCGGTATAATCTTGCCCTGTAATTCATCCGATATCTCGGTATAATCTTGCCCTGTAATTCATCCTATACCTCCGTATAATCTTGCCCTCTAATTCATCCTATACCTCCGTATAATCTTGCCCTCTAATTCATCCTATATCTCGGTATAATCTTGCCCTGTAATTCATCCTATACCTCCGTATAATCTTGCCCTGTAATTCATCCGATATCTCGGTATAATCTTGCCCTGTAATTCATCCGATATCTCGGTATAATCTTGCCCTGTAATTCATCCGATATCTCGGTATAATCTTGCCCTGTAATTCATCCGATATCTCGGTATAATCTTGCCCTGTAATTCATCCGATATCTCGGTATAATCTTGCCCTGTAATTCATCCGATATCTCGGTATAATCTTGCCCTGTAATTCATCCGATATCTCGGTATAATCTTGCCCTGTAATTCATCCGATATCTCGGTATAATCTTGCCCTGTAATTCATCCTATATCTCGGTATAATCTTGCCCTGTAATTCATCCTATACCTCTGTATAATCTTGCCCTGTAATTCATCCTATACCTCTGTATAATCTTGCCCTGTAATTCATCCTATACCTCTGTATAATCTTGCCCTGTAATTCATCCTATACCTCGGTATAATCTTGCCCTGTAATTCATCCGATATCTCGGTATAATCTTGCCCTGTAATTCATCCGATATCTCGGTATAATCTTGCCCTCTAATTCATCCTATACCTCTGTATAATCTTGCCCTCTAATTCATCCTATACCTCCGTATAATCTTGCCCTCTAATTCATCCTATACCTCCGTATAATCTTGCCCTCTAATTCATCCTATACCTCCGTATAATCTTGCCCTGTCATTTTTCCTATATCTCTGTATAATCTTTCCCTGTGTGTGTGTGTGTGTCGTACAGTCATGTCTTCCTCTCCGTGACCTCATGGTTAGCAACACACCATGCTAATCCACTTGGTATTTATTGCAGAGATACTGGAGTGGGTTGCCAGTTCCTTCTCCCGTGGGGTACAACATAAAGCTCCTGGTATTCCTAGGTGGTCTCCATCCAATACTTACCAGGCCCAACCCTGCATGGCTTAATGGTGGGGTGACCTGTTGGGTTCCTGGTATCAAATCCAGGCCACAGCATTGAAAGCATTGGATCCTAACCACTGGACCACCATGGAACCTAATCTTTCCCTATAACCCAGCCTACATTACAATATAATCTTTTCCTGTAGTACGTCCTATACCTCTTCCTAAACTTTCCCTATAATTTCCTTTTTATATCAGCAAATAATCTGTCCCTGTAACTCTGCCTATTGCACATGTAACCCTTCCATATATTATCTATTCTCCGCATAATCTCCCTGATGCCTCTGTTTTGCTAGTCTGATCTCTCCCATAACAGGATGAGGAGCTGGCCCGTGCCAGTAATATAACTCTGGAGCTGGCCCGTGCCAGTAATATAACTCTGGAGCTGGCCCGTGCCAGTAATATAACTCTGAGCTGGCTCTGATTTATCTATTTCCAGGAATTATGTGATTATATCACAAAACACGATTTGATTTGATAATTGAGTTTGTGGGATCAAAGGTTATGTTATCAAAATAGTTATCTTATGTGGTATCCAAACACACATATGTCATACCTAATATAGCGTGATCTACTGCACTTCACCCGGACAGACTCAGATAATGTTGGGGATGAGCTCCTCAATGCACATCATTAGGACAGGCTCCGACAGTGCTGGGTATGAAATGTAGTGTGGCCTCATCAATGCACATCTCCAGGACATGCTCACACAGTGCTGGGTATGAAATGTAGGGTGACCTCAGCAATGCACATCATCAGGACAAGCTCAGGCAGTTTAATGAAGAACTATATACCCAGTCTTCTTCTGGATCGCTACCTTGTTGTAGTGGGCTTGTGTACTTCAATTAGGCTGTGAGCTATACCATGTAGGGTCACCCAAGATGGGCAGGTCATAGCAAATAGGTCAGACAAATTGTGATCCAATGGAGAAGGAACTGGCACCTTATGGATAAGCACAACCAGAGACATAACAATAGAAGTGCCTAGTGTGCCATAGGGTCATGGAAAGTCATACATGACTAAACAACAATCTATACAAGATGATCAGCTGTAGTTCCATCCTCCCCTCCCACAGATACACATTGTCCCTGTAACTGCCCCCAGTTTGTGTAATACCCCTGGCTCTTCACACCCTCAGTCATTGACTCCTGGCTCTAAACCATCTGGCCACTGACAGCCAGGGCAGAGTAACCTGTTATGTGCCAGAACGTTTATGATTGGTGCAACATGCAACCAGGCCAGTCATTATATGGGCAGCTTCTCAGCAGGAGTGGTAGATATTAAAATGATAATATATTTCTACTAGTAAAAGTAAGTACATGCTTAAAATAAATAAATAAAGCCTTTTATTTCTAGCTATTATATTCAATTTTGATTTATTGGTTGCAGACATTTCCTCTTTATTCTTAAAAATAACTGAACAGAAAGGAACATTAGCGGCAGATAAGATCTCTGTCCAGTTTTTTGGCAAGGCTGCTACTAACAAGTCACTTGACAATAAATTAAATAGAACAAGTAAAAAAAAACCTTCCAATAGATAAATAAACAATAGGGGCCTCATTCAATTGCGATTTGGCCAATTGAATAGGGCTCTAAATAAGCACATAGCATATTGTTTTTACAGAAGTTTTAATTAGTGAAAACCTTTCTATTGGATAGATGTTTACTAACTAAAAACTTCTGTAAAAAAATGTTATGTGCTTATTTAGACCCCTATTCAATTGGCCAAATCGCAATTGAATGAGGGCCTAGGAATGTAAGAACAAGAGATCATGATTTGAGGTTGTAGGGTTGAAAATTTAGGGTCAATGTTTAAATGTATACAGAAATGGCAAGTGGAATTGGTAGTCGAACACCGTTAAGGCATTTTAAGCATGCCTGGGATAAGCATAATAGCATGATGTTTTAAGTGGAAAGACACATATAAAATAGATTTAACCACGCATACAAAAATCAAACAGTCCCATCTAGTCTGCCCACTTTGTTTGTGGCAGAGCTACTGCTTGTGCAGTAGGTGCAAAGCACCGGGGCACACAACCGTGTAAGGACCCTCTGTTACCTAGAAAAAATCAGGTCTCCTAATGTATTGAGGTAATTGTTATTATAGAAAGGTGATCTGATCACCAAAGGCATCTACCTTATATGGAGAAGCTGCAAGTGGGGCCCCCAAAATATTTTGCACTGGGGCCCTCCTTTCACTGGCTCTGCCACTGGTTTGTGCAACAGCAAAACCCCAATATTTCTGATTTATGACCCGTCTCTATCTTTGCTGCAGGAATTACCATAACTGCCCACACCATTTTCCCACATTGCAACACTGATGATCCAGTTAATGTGTCATTTGGACAAATATTTGGACAGAGTGGGAGGTGAGAGGTACAGATCACTGAGCTTTCTCTCTCTTCCAGAGCAGAATCACCCCCGGAGTGGACACCATGCTGGTCACCTTCTTCCTGCTGTGCTTTCCGGCCACCATCATTGCTTCAACAGGTATGTGAAAATACACTTTTATTCACTAGATGCTATTCTGTCTTTTTTACTTTTATTTAAAACTTTTAAAAGGACATGTAGACCTCAAAAACACTTAAAGGGATATGGAAGGTTTCTGGATTTTACTAGATATGGATCTATTTCCTTTTATGTACTTTGTTTTATCAATAAGTGATTATAATATTAAATAAGTAGTACAGTACACAGTTACATTGTAGGCTCATTTGCATGCCCCTGACCAGTTTCCCAGAGTGCAACGCAACAACTATATTTCTTGGAATTCTGAGCAGAAAATAAGTTAAACGTATTTTTATATAAGTTATACTTTTATATAAAAAGTTTAACTTACATTTAGACATTTACACAAATGTATTATTTACTTACTGTACTCTACTCTATATGGTGGAAGGCTTCTATCACTTTTTTGCCCACCATAAGCTAAACGATGTTCAGCTCTATGTGAGAGACACATAAATATGATTTAACATTAAACGTATGGTGGGGGAGTCTCTAAGATCCACCAGCTCAGTGATGTCATCATGGAGGAGTGGAAGAGGACTCCAGTGGCAACCTGTGAAGCTCTGGTGAACTCCATGCCCAGGGGGGTTAAGGCAGTGCTGGAAAATAATGGTGGCCATGCAACATTTTGACACTTTGGGCCCAATTTGGACATTTCCACTTAGGGGTGTACTCACTTTTGTGATACTGTACATACAGTCCTGTGTTTGGATCTTTCACATACATTATGAGATCCATCACAACAGATGATCTGAAAATTGTGACTCTTACATTGTTCTGGCCGATCAGTCGTGCCTGACTCTCCATAACCCTATGGACAGCAGTATACCAGGCACATCTGGTGTCTGGATGTGCTAATCCAAAAGGTAAAAGATACTGGAGTGGTTTGCTAATTCCTTCTCCAGTGGACTGCAATTTGTCTGACCTCTCTACTATGACCTACCCATCTTGGGTGACCCTACATGATATCGCTCACAACTTCATTGAGGTACACAAGCCCCTTCACTGCGCCAAGGTAGCGATCCAGAAGGGGGGCTCTTACATACTAAGCCCATAATACCAGTGCGCCCTCTTATATCTATGCCCTTGTCTCCAAATTCTCCCCAACTGATCTGAAAAGGACCTGCTTCTTCTATCCTCTCACTCCTGCTGTTAGGACTTTTCTCAAGCTGTCTGCACTCTCGCTTTGTCCCATTATTTCAGAAGTTCACTATCAGACCCCACCTCCTACACCCTACTAGGACCCACTGACTCCAGCCTATAACACAGAGCAGATATTGTGCGTAGACTCTACTACTGTCCCTCATGCATCTGTTACCCTCCTCTCATACATTCTAGATTGGAAGCTCTTTGGAACAGAGATCTCAATGATTTTGCATAAAATTCTCTCACTTTATTTCTAAAGCACCAATATTGTCAGAGCGCGATCACAGTAAATAAAGAGAAATAATAACATGTCTTTTATACAATCTATAGCCTCACAGATTGCTGTCTAATTCCATGATCATTTTAACCCCTGGCTTCCCGCAGGTGTCCGCAGCCCCCTGAATGATTACCAGCGCTCTACAGGGGTAGAGCTGGTTCACCTGCAGCAGATGGCAGCCAAACAGGAGGTCCGGGCAGAGGTTCATATCTGTGCCAAGAAATGCTTGGAACTTGTGGATTGCAGGTGAGCTGTATGTGTAGGGAAAACTGGTCCTGATCCAAGAAGCTCACTCTCTAGTGCATTATAAATATGTGTCTGCGTGGATAATAAGTAAAATGTATTTGTGGGGAGAAACAGAATGTGACAGCAGAGAAGAACCACTCGGGACATCTAGTCTACCCATTCTTCTGTCTTATAACATCATACCTTAATTGTTCTCTAGGGCTCTGAGCTTATTGCAAGGTTTTGTTTGTTCTCAGATGAGCCCCTCTGACTCCTTTTTGTTTGTATTTCCCATCTTATGGGTGATAGGGTCATTCAGACTCCTTGCTCACTTTTCCTTAGGGAGTACAGCTGCACCTCACCGACCAAGCCGAAACGTAGGTCTGGGGTTTACTGTTTCTCTTGTTCAGGGTAGAATTGCCTGGTATTTCGGGGCTGGATCACTCTTTTGAGTGGGACCACATTGATATATTACAGGATATTTCTCACTGTGCAGGACACAAGTAGCTAAAAGAGGCTGCTCTCTGAGTAGGTAACCAGACCTATAGGACAAACCTACTTGGGTGTTTGTTTTCAGATGAGCACCTCTGGCTCTTTTTGCTTATCCCAAGCAAGGGATAGGTTATTTTACCCAATTACCTGCTTGCATCTTTGCTGAAAGTTTATTCCTTGTATCCACCACTCTCGGTACAGTTGCACTTTCTAACTAGTTTTACAGTGAGAGGGAGTATGCTATAAACCTGCAAAAGTATCTATACCAAAAAAGAGGTGCAAGAACAGATGGTCATGATGTGAAGATTTTAGGTATGGGGAAAGATAAAATGAGCATACTAGATGGGCCTGTATCTCCTGTGACATTCTATCTATTTAGAAAGAAGGGGCCAAATCTATGGCCTACATTCAATTGCGATTCGGCCAATTGAATTGGGCTCTAAATAAGCACATAGCATATAATTTTTAAAGAAGTTTTTAGTTAGGGAAAACCTTGCTTTTGGATAGATGCTTACTAACTAAAAACTTCTTTAAAAAATATATGTTATGTGCTTATTTAGAGTCCTATTCAATTGGCCAAATTGCAATTGAATGAGGGCCTATGAAAGCAACATCTAACCAATTTTGCATACGAGTATGGTCAGTTCAAGTCCTTATCTGAGTATATTTCTATGTTGCTATTTCCCATCTCTTTCTCTCTCAGATCATTTGATTATAATTGGAAGACTCAAAGCTGCCGTCTGCTTCCATGGACGGAGAAGTCTGTGCACATCTCGCTCAACAGAAACGTCAACTATGACTTCTATCAAAAGAAAGGTATATGTTTTTGGTGTTTTTCTTGCTTTGAGAATGAGTTAAACTCTGTGTTTGTGTATATGTGTGTGTGTATGTATATCTGTATGTGTGTGTGTATATATATATATATATATATATTTATTTATTTATTTATTTATTTAAATTTTGCCCTCCTCTTAGACTATGTCCGTGACTGTATTGTGGGGAACGGGGCTACATACCGAGGGGATGTGTCTCGCACTGCAAAGGGAAAAACGTGCCAGCAATGGAGGCTAAAGTTCCCTCATGACCATAAGTGAGTATAATATTCTAGATATTGTCTTGAAACAAGGATTTAAATTTGAAGTTTTGGCTTTGTTGCATTGTTTGCCTACTGTTAAATAATGCAGCATATCTCAACATGCCCGTTTCCTTTTCTGTTGATGTCAAAAAACTACCAAATTATCACAGTAATCTCATGTTAGGATAGCAAGGAAACCGGTGATCACCCAGTAACAAAGGGATCCAGTTCATCCATTTCAAAGAGAGCGAGAGGCAAGATTGTTACGGCATTGGAGAAGCTAGAGAATGGAGGGCCCTGGTGCAAAAATGAGTTTTAAGCCTCCTGTGGTGAACTACCTACTCATAAGATCCACAACACAGGCTGAGATCCCGCTCCATGCTGATGATAGCCAGTAAGCTTGAAACAGCTGTACATGGATAGAGGAGGGCCCTGGTGAACTGCACCCCGTACATCACTGGTAGATCCGCCCTTGTGATATTGGTCATGGACATTTGCATGTAATCGGAGTCCAGAAATGCTGTGAGGTCCAGGGAAGCCACAGAGTCGGGAAACAAACTAATATATCAAACCCAGAGAGTCAGAGATCAGAAAATATCAAGAATTTATAAGCTATTCTATCACACTATGGAAACAAATAAACAAAAGATCTGCATTCATAGTAAAAGGATCATGGCTTTAACCCCTATGGTTAGGACACATTTCAAGAGACAATAAACATCACCATACTTTATAATTACTTAAATGATCAGGCTACCTCTAACAAACTACCCTATAGATCTACTTGGGAAACTGAACTTAACGTCACCAAAGATGATGATCAATGGGGCAAAATGTATAAGAATGCAGCAAACTCTTCCCTGAATATAACCTTGAAAGAAAACACCTATAAAACCATTATGAGATGGTACCTTACTCCAGCTAGAATGCAACTCTAAAATCCTTCATTAGACAGAAATTGCTATAGGGTTTGTAACACCATAGGAACACTAAAGCATATGCTATGGGACTGTCCCAAAGAGGACAGAGGATTCTTTGTTAGGTTTACCAATCCCAGGCCTGCAAAAAGAGGCCCAATTTTTACCAATTTAGATATTGTTAGCAACCAGAAGTATACTAGCAAAACACTGGAAATGAACCACTCCAACGAACGAGGAAGCCTTGAGAAAAATCAGTTCCATTCACTAGATGAGTGTATTATCTGTTGAGATAGACGGGAGCTACAGAAGATGGGCTTCATGTTGGGATGTCTGGACTCAGAGCTGATGGACAATAAGTGTGGTAATCTATTTTCATGGACTTGTTACCCCTTCCCTTCCCCTTCTTCTTTTACACTATTTAACTTTTATTGTCAGAAAATTGTTGTAGATTATTTTGGAAACACCGCAAGAAAAAGCATATAATTATTATTATTAAAAAAAAAAAAAAATTGGGTAAAGCTAAATTTTTTTGGGTACATGCCGCAATGTATCTCTGTATTGTATTATCTTTTTAATGTATGCTTAATTGTGGCATATTTTCCTTTTCTCACAATAAATACCATTAAAACATTTTTTTTTATCAAGAACATCAAGCTGAGTAGCACCAGGCAAAACAAATGAGCACTGCTCCTCAATTGCTGCGACCTTATATTGCTGCTGGGTTGCTCTTCCTGCATTTGGCAACACTGGATCATTGCAAGAATCGGAATGGAAATTATACAATGTAAAATCTGAGCTATTTCGTAGATTTGTGGCTCACACTCTGCATAAGTTATATCCCCAAAGCCAAAAGGCGCTGCGCACATGCTGCAATCCCAGATTTGGACAGATACGCAAGTAACAGAGGCAGGCAGGTTCACCCTAAAATACTGCCCTAAGCAGGAAGAAGTGAGACACTGTGTGGCCAGGAGAACTCTGACATCTCCTAACAAGACTAGGGAGTTCTTTCATTCTACAACGATCATTAATAAAATTCTGGTTTAATGATTTATAAATTCTGTGTTCAATTCTATACTTTCAAAGATTAGAGTATCAGCTTCCGGTCGATCTGATTGTCTCCATCCTGATATTGTCATGGGTGAATGGTGTCAGGTCTATGTGGCTTAGCAACAGTCTGATGAGCTAAGAGGCCAAACAATCATCCATAGGCTGTCCCCACGACAAACGCTTGTGGGAATCACTGACCAACCACAGAACTCCAGTTACAGTATGTTAGATTGTGACATCCCAGGATGCTGTGACTAATGTTCCAGATAGATCATATTATTGAGTTTATTAACGTCTCTCCACAGATTCACGCCAACACCTTGGAATGGCCTGGATGAGAACTACTGTCGAAACCCGGACTCTGACGATGGGGGGCCGTGGTGTTACACCACAGATAAAAACATCAGACACCAGACGTGTAAGATCAAGAAGTGCGAGGATGGTGAGTGATTATAAGTATTTTATCAAATGAAGTTTACATTTTTTTTTTAATTCTTACAGTAAAATTCCATTGAAGTTTGTACATGTCAATAGACCTTTGTACTCCACCCACATAGCACAAGCTATCTTATTCCTAATGGTGATAATTGCCAATAATTGCTAATCGCCCCCTTCGGCTTTGAATGTATTATTTTCAGAGTAAAGCTATGTGAACTGAAGACTGAACATGCTAAGGCACCAGGGAAGAAATAACCTAATCGGGTGGGTGTGCATGCGTTCAGCCTTATCTATTTCATAAGGCTTTATGCTGAAAGAAATATGATCCCAGAGGGGTAATACGTAATTAATAGCAATAATGACTTTTGTAGTAGTCCTTGTAACCCATCCCTGTTCTGTGTTTCTCCTTTATGCTGACTCTTTCATGAGTTTTAACTAATGTAATGACTGAGCGTTTTGTGGTGTCTGATTGCTAATGACCCCCCACATCCCTTGCCCCCTCCTACAGCTGTCTGTTTGAACTGTAATGGGGAGGATTACCGGGGGTCACTGGACAGGACGGAATCTGGGAGAGAGTGTCAGAGATGGGACTTACAGAGTCCCCACGTGCACCCCTACAAACCAGAGAGGTAAGTGGGCATGTGGATGTATACAAGGAGGTGTAGTGCTATTTATATGGCCACTGTATGAAGAAAAATAATTTTATATACTTGAAAGAGTTGAGTAACACATTAAGAGCATAAATAGGCAGGAAAAAAATGTCACAAAGCTAGTTTTTTATTGGGGGGGGGGGGGGGGAAATTATGAATATAGATTCCTTTGCTGGTCACTGGAGGTAATTATGATACTTTGAAAATTGTGAGTATGAGAGGGGGTATACATTTCTGCAGGATCAGTCTTGCAGTTAATGTTGCAAGCTGCTTGTTTCTGACCATGTGTAGGTGGAAGGGGGTAGAATCTCTAATAAAAGAACACCCTCCCTCTCCTCTCCCTTCACTTTTCAGTAGATAAGTGCACAGGATTAAAATGAAAAAAAAAAAAAAAAAAAACGTTAATGATACAAAAAAGTACAAGGTGCTTACATATAGTCTTATACCATAGTTGTAATCTCCTCATACTTACATTTATTCTGTGCAGACAAGTTTCCAGTAAATTGCATACCTTCTGTGTAAATTTGACACCTTTGGTGGATGTTCTTTTCATACAGTGGAATTGAAGTCTTATCTGCATTCAAGATCCTCTTCAAATGGACCATGTTAAAAAAATGTCTGCCTCAAATAAAGAATAATTACAATTTAATTGTTAATAAATGTAAAGCTCTTTTTTTTATTTTAAACTTTCTAAAAACCTTAGCTGTTCTCAAGGGAATTGTTAAATATAAATTGGTGGGTACAGTAGTCCAATAAAACAACACCGGAAAGGTCCCAGTTGTTATTAAACAAACAAAAAAAACACCTATACTAAACATAATTACAACTGTTTTTTTATTAAAGAGTGGAAGTATTGGGCATTTTAAGCATACGTTATAGGGGAAGGCCACTCTCTGCTACTGCCTTAGGGTCCTGTGATAATTCCTGAAAAATCAATTACGAGTGCCATAGCAGAACAGTAAATCTTACGTAGCTATGCTAATCCCCCCATCCTTAAAACATTGCGAGAGATCTCCAATGGGTCACTCCATTGAGTTGTGCATGCCACTAAATTACGAGTAACTCCCTGAGTTGCAAAAAGCAGAAGATTTACGAGTACCAAAGACCACTCGCAAGTGGTTTTCAAACAAGTGTTGAGTCCCCCAGAAGAATTTTAACATTATTTGACACTTCAATATTCGATATCAACATATGTGTAATTAAAAAATATGATATATTCATATTAAGCCAGTTGTATTTATACAAAATCCAAGGCCACACACAAAAGGGGTAATGCTCAAGGGGATAATACACGTCCCAAAACCACATTGCCAAGGAACAAATGCTCTAATGCATTGTTTATAAATATATCCTATTTTAACAAAAAATAAACACTTTTTTTTTACTGATTGAGGCTATAAATATAATTGTAATTTTTTTTTTTTTAATATCAAAATATATTATTATTTAAAAAACAATTACTTTCTATGTATCTCTATTGTTTCCTTGCCCAGCAGTTACAGCACTTGTTACTGCACTTCCAACTCATTATAATATTTATGACGTTCCCATTTCCTATTTGCTCCTACAGGCCAGTCTCATCCGTAAAGCTTGGTTTGGCTGCTCCCTGCACAGAAATCTGTTGCGTCTAAGGCAGGATTTACAGCTGGGCACTGAGTGCTCTAATCTGGGAGAGTGAGAGATTTACATTACTGTAGAAGTTAGGGAAAAAAAGCCCCTGCAGCTGATTAATGGCAGTGCACTAACTTCGAGCACTTGCTTTACATAGGGCTCATTATCTCTTGTAATTACAGTAGAGGTCATAAACCACAAGAGTATGCCCAGTTGGATATATGCTCGTAACCACAGAGACTTAGATGTTAAAGTCTTATCATACTATAACATACCCATTGGGCATGCCCTTGTGGCTTATCACTAATCCAGAGATAAACTTACAAAGTAGAGAGGGTGGATCTTTTAATGCAATTTATGCTTAAAGCGGTCTTTGCTTTGCAATTGAGAGGGAAGTTGAGATGGTAGCTATGTTCACATTCTTGACTGTTTTTGTCTTTTCTTGGCAACCCAGGCCTGATATTGGGGCAAAGGACGTACATAATGCATTGTCGGAGTGGATAATAATTATATGGGCTTGTTAGAGCCTTGTATTTGAGATAAACCGCAAGAGAAAAACGGTGGACTGAATGGCCCATTTTGTTCCTCTTGAGTACAGGTCTAATTTTCTGTTGTTATAGTCTGTTCTATTGTGTCTGCAGATACCCAGATAAATCTCTGGACGATAATTACTGTCGTAACCCGGACAGCTCGGAAAGACCCTGGTGTTATACAACAGATCCCAAAGTGGAGAGAGAGTACTGCCATATCACCAAGTGCAGTAAGATGGGGGTATTCTTTGGTGCTATGAATGTGCGGTGGGCTTGTGAGTGTGAGATTGGGTGGGCTTTGTGTGTTTTGGGAAGCATGGATGGGGTTTGTTCCATAAGGGGGAGGACAGTGGTTCCTTCCTGAGTGTGGGTTGGATGAGAATTCATCCACTCGAGATTTGAGCATGATTCAACTTTGCACACACAATCTTAGAAGAATATATACTTACTGGTAATTTGATGTTGACAAGAGAAGAGGAAATTGACTTGAGAGTTATTATATTACATAATTTTAAAAGTAGGTAATTAGTAGGAATTAGCCTGATCTACAGTTCGGTACTAATATGTAACTCCATAGTCCCTAGTCAGACCTTACGTAGATATTGTGTCCAGTTCTGAGACCGGATCTCCAAAAGGATTTTAATACATTAGAGACCATTCAAATAAGGGCAACTGAAATAATGCGGGTCTAAAATATACAAATTCTAAAAAGATGCCATGACCTTAATGTGAATAGATTAGAGAAGAGAGAGGGGGATATAAGAAAGACCTGCAAAAATATCAAAGTTTTTAATAAAGTTCTCTATGAATATGTTTTCCAGAAAAAATGAACAGGAGGCTATGATTGGAAGGTGAAATATTTAAGGGAAATGTGCAAGTATATCTTTACCGAAAGGGTAGTAGATAAGTGAAACGGTCTTCCACTAGACGTGGTAGAAACAAATATAGTAAAGTAATTTTAAGCATACCTGGAATAGGTATGTCAAATGGAAGGTTTACTAATCAGATGTGTGTGGGGGAAAGATGGCCACTCCCAATTTTATAAGGGAAATTGGCAGAGGGCCACTGTACTACACATGGGAAAAAAAAGTCAAAATGCTTTATATATATATATATATATATATATATATATATATATATATATATATATATATATATATATATATATATATATATATATATATATATATATATATATATATATATACACACACACACACACAGTGCTTTGCAAAAGTATTCACCCCCCTTGACTTTTTACCTATTTTGTTACATTACAGCCTTAAGTTCAATATTTTGTTAATCTGAATTTTTTGTGATGGATCAAAACCCAATAGTCTAAGTTAGTCAAGTGAAATGAGAAAAATATATACATAAAACTATTTTTTAGAAATAGAAAACAGAAATTTGGCATGTGCGTATGTATTCACCCCCTTTGTTATGAAGCCCATAAAATGCTCTGGTGCAACAAATTACCTTCAGAAGTCACATAATTAGTGAAATGATGTCCACCTGTGTGCAATCTAAGTGTCACATGATCTGTCATTACATATACACACCTTTTTTGAAAGGCCCCAGAGCCTGCAACACCCAAGCAAGAGGCACAACTAACCAAACACTGCCATGAAGACCAAGGAACTCTCCAAACAAGTAAGAGACAATGTTATTGAGAAGTACAAGTAGGGTTATAAAAACAAAATCCAAATCTTTGATGATCCCCAGGAGCACCATCAAATCTATCATAACCAAATGGAAAGAACATGGCACAACAGCAAACCTGCCAAGAGACGGCCGCCCACCAATACTCACGGACCGGGCAAGGAGGGCATTAATCAGAGAGGCAGCACAGAGAACGAAGGTAACCCTGGAGGAGCTGCAGAGTTCCACAGCAGAGACTGGAATATCTGTACATAGGACGACAATAAGCCGTACGCTCCATAGAGTTGGGCTTTATGGCAGAGTGGTCAGAAGAAAGCCATTACTTTCAGCAAAAGACAAACAGGCAAGTTTTGAGTTTGCGAAAAGGCATGTGGGAGACTCCCGAAATGTATGGAGGAAGGTGCTCTGATCTGATGAGACTAAAATTGAACTTTTCAGCCATCAAAGAAAACGCTATTTCTGTCGCAAAACCAACACATCATATCATCCAAAGAACACCAACCCCACCGTGAAACATGTTGGTGGCAGCATCATGCTGTGGGGATGTTTTTCAGCAGCCAGGACTGGGAAACTGGTCAGAGTTGAGGGAAAGATGAATTGGCAAAAATCCTAGTGGTAAGATGTAGCAAGCTCATAGAGACTTATCCAAAGCGACTTGGAGCTGTGATTGCCGCAAAAGGTGGCTCTACAAAGTATTGACTTTAGGGGGGTGAATAGTTATGCACCTTGACTTTTACTGTTATTTTGTCCTATTTGTTGTTTGCTTCACAATAATTTAAAAAAAACATCTTCAACGTTGTGGGCATGTTCTGTAAATTAAATGATTCAGATCCTCAAACAATCCATGTTAATTCCAGGTTGTGAGGCAACAAAGCACGCAAAAATGCCAGGGGGGGTGAATACTTTTGCAAGACACTGTGTGTGTATGTGTGTGTGTATATGTATTATTACTGCTGTTTAATTATTTGAATGTTACACAAACCTCTCCTAATTTGTACTGTATTTCCCCTTTTTCCCCATTTCTCTTCCCCCTTCCTCCCACCCTGTCTGGATTCCCCTTCTTGTTTTTTTGAAGCAGAGAAGCAGCACCAGAAACACCTGGAGGTGACAAGTTCCTGCTTCAAAGAGCGAGGTGAGGGGTACCGGGGAAAAGCCAATATGACAACATCGGGCATCCCCTGCCAGAGATGGGACTCCCAGAGCCCCCACCAGCACCGCTTCCATCCAGAGAAATACCCCTGCAAGTGAGTACTGGAATGGTAGAGCTCAAATACCTTCAGTTCCCAGGTTTTAGTTTATGGGATAAAACCAAAAACATATATAAGATTTAAAGATATTCTATAAGACAAATTTGGAGTTTGTAATGATTTCAAAATAATTAGTTAGGCTGAATAAAAATATAAAAAGAAAATCTTCAGTTTAAAAAATCTTTTTATTTAAAATTAAACATTTTGAGGAAACCTGATGTTTCTTCCCCTCCCACCCAATATGGCAATGCATTGCAGAAAAATATGTAATTTGGGTATAAATAAATGCAACTTCATGATGTCACAAGCTGAAGGTTATAGTTTACTCTCTTACTTGTCTATAAATAAGCCTCTAATAGGGTATTGATGTGAAACAGTAGCGGTTCCAAATATGGTATAATTTTAAAACTGTATCTAATAATCACTTATCTTTAGTATAAAGCCATGTGACAAAGAAAAGTCTGGGCATGCTCAGACCTCGAGCAGTAACTGAAGTCAATAGACTGATATCCCACATATTAACTACAGTTTTTAAATTACCAATAATTGTGGATTATTGCCAAATATGGTATAATTATCAAGAGACATGGCTCTTGAAAAAGGGCTTTAAAAAAAAAGTTTTGTAAATCACAGGCATCTAAGTACAGATAAGGGCAGATGTGTAAGTGAGTTTATAATTATGTGCATGTGGCCCCCGGGGGCAGGTGATCACCCTGTATCTTTGACTGTAGGGGTCTGGATGAAAATTACTGCCGCAATCCAGATGGTTCCGAAGCACCGTGGTGTTTCACTACAAACCCCAGCATGAGGGTGGCATACTGCTTCCAGATCAAACGATGCCCAGACGATGTGGAGGAAACAGGTAAAGGCCCATGAGATGTATTTAGGCTCAGGGTGGAGAAAGTGTTCTCCTCCTTTCTGAAATTGCTGCTAAATATAAATATTCTATCTTCCTCAAATTAGAACTAGCTGTGCAGGCTGATTTAAGGAAGTGCAGCTTTTCATGTATTAGTTAGATTGTGTGTTTTCACCCATTGATAGTCAAGTAGGGCAGTACTTCAAGCTCCAGACTCTTAACATTGAGGCTGTGAGTTCAAGTCACATCATTTCACCTTCATAGAGGAGCATCAGTAGTGTATGAAAACGGTTTTTGCATGTAAAAATACCAAAATAAACACTATTAAACTTGCCATAAAGTGTGTTAAATCTCTGCAGCAAAGCATCATGGGATTTGACGCCTTAGTTCCCAAAACCACCTCCCTCGAATGATGCAGCTCACCAGTGCTGCTTTAGCTTTCTGCTGTTAGATTCAAGGTTAGTATAGGGTTACAAACCATACTTGAATGCAGTGTTTCTATTGGTTAGTACGGGGTGCCTATGTAAGCAGCTCTGGGGGTGTGGAAACCAATATATGCTTTAAAAATAATTATTTAAACTAAAAAAAAATTTATATAAAAACAAAAAGAGGGAGCTAGTGGGATTTAAAACTTCCAACCTAAAACGCTAGACCACATACTTTAATCATTGCCCTGTATTTGTGCATGACAAAGAGTGAGTATATAAATCACTAAGGCGCAAATATAATCAGTGTGTCTCTTGCAGCATCCATCCTCATTATCTATACAGATTCTTGCAGGGACTATTAAAGTAATAGCAAAGTAAAGTCTTGATGAATTGAGACCATTTTAAACAAATTTGCATGTTTTTTTAAGGTTCTACTTGAGGACTGAAGCATTATGCAGAGTTTTAAATAAAAATATCAAATGGACTGTCCCTGCCGGCCTACACTTTGATGACTTTGTGTCCTTCCTTGATTGTGCAGGTTGCTACCATGGAAACGGCGAGATGTATTCTGGGACTGTAAGCAAGACACGGAAAGGGATCACGTGCCGGAACTGGGAGGAGAAAATAGGAGACCTACAGTATGTTGTGTGAAAGGGCGGGAAGGATCCGGATTAGAGGATAAAGAGAGGAAGGGAATCCTTGTATTGGATGAAAAAATCATGATTGG